>CM031241.1:539318940-539786440 GCA_018340775.1 Taxus wallichiana var. yunnanensis | reverse complement strand
AAGGGTCTTGCCACCCAAATATAACAATAAGAACAATATAGGACACCTTTGAGACAAAATAGAGCAACTCCCAAAAAGAGTAAAAAAAACACATCAATACCACAATAAAATTAGAGCAAAACCACATGGTAAACACAACAAAAGCAGAAAAGGCTTGTCCCCTATAAGAAAAAGTAAACCAAAAATACTACTCCCCCTCATGGTTTTTTATATGTATTCTTGATCTAATTATTTACATGTTAGGTGGAATATTGCTTAATGAATACTCTTATACTACCTATCAAATGTGTGTCCTCTTTTTTGCCAATTTTCAATCTACTTGTCTTTCACCTACATATCGTTTTACAATAAAATATTTATGTATTTACACATCTTGTTTAGTACATATTAAAACATGTCGAATATCACATCCACTTATCAAACATATATACAAATAGAGTATTGTCTCATTTCAAATAATAAAATAAAATTAGTGTATTATCACTATAAGTAAGGCAAATTGCTTGCACACATTATATGGATGTTTGTAGCTTTCACAACAATTAAACCTCACCCACACCTTATACGCCTTTTTAATAATATTTCCTTGATATGAAAATGAAATTTTAGGGTTTTGCAGAGTTATAGATATTTTAGATTTATCCTCATCCTGTATGCCATTATCAATATTTTCTTAATAAGACAAGTTTAATGTAGGAAAATTTTGGTTTTTTACTGATTAGGACACATTTTAGATTTGTTTTTAAAGGGAAATCAATAGAGTGATAATATTTCATGCATTTTAAACAAAATCAATCCCATCCTATAAGATATGAACTTAAAATATAGAGAGAAGAAGCATGTAAGGGAGAAAAGTTGTTACCAGTGCCTATATGGCCATATAGTTATCTAAGATTGGTCATGTGACACTGTTTTTATGCTTAGGGCCCCAAAGATTGTTAAACCCCTCATTGAATTTCACATTACTATACAAAGCAGTCCCAAGAAATCTTGTTGTTGATACCTCCAAACATACCATACCAAATACAACTAAAAATGAAACTACTAGTATAATCCTGCTCATAAACTTCATGATGGTATGGGATTGGATTATATTTCCCCAAAACAAAAGAGAAAATGGAGGAGTCTCTACAAGAGCAGAATGCCAATATATTGTTGGGGTTACAAAGATGTGGGGATATGACATGCATAAATAGAATATGAAGGAAAATAGACATGTTGAAGAAGATAAGTGAATTGGATTTGTTTTTGTATGAAGAAATAAAAGAAGAAGATTGAGGATTAGGAGACACTTTATTCGGGCGTAATGTCTAGCTATATTTATTTTTCTTCTTTTACTTCTAAGCACATGTCTGCCGCATGCATTGTAACCTTTGCAACACCATTCTTGTGGTAGATGAAGGCTACCACTTCATTTTTCCTTCTCTTTATCTTTTATTTCGAGTAGTTGTTGTATTGATCAAGACATTGAAAGTGCCCTTTCTGTAGCATTGTTGAGACATTCTTCATAGTTGTTGCCAACACCTCGAATATGGGCTCTCATCCTCCTCCTCCTGATCATTTTCCTCCTCTCCTCCCCTTACAAAATCCTTGCACTCGTAAAGTCACTGGGCATCGCATGATTTCTCTCACCTCTGCTTCTCCACCACATTCTCATTTTCATTGCAATCTGCCAATGTGAAAGGTGCCCAAGAGATGATAATAATTACAAGGGCTACTGCTAATAATTTCAACACCATCTGCTTCTTCATTTTTCAGCACTGAGTATATCACTATCAACTATATGGATGTCCACTGTAATATATAACTAAGAGAGTCGGGAAAGGGAGTAAGATGGATAGACATACTTCACAAGATTCATTCTATAATGGACATACACATTTAAGTTATAAATGAGAGGATGACACTATAAGGAAAGCCAAAAGGTAGAGGATTTAAAATGCAAATTTGTAAGGGAAGACAAAAATGTAGAGGATGAAAATTTGTAAAGTATCGAAAAATATAATTGGATGACCATGATGACGTTATCAAGAAAGTTCACTCTAGTAAGTCCTATCGGCCAAATATTGGTTTAGCTTGAGGATCTTGTCAATGAGTCTAACCCTATGTGGAACATTGAAATCATGATGAGCTAATAACCTACCAAACCGAGCATTTACTCTTATCTTTTGATATAATCTTCAATTTAATATTATAATTTGTTGCCTTGGCATTTTCTCATTTTCCCCTTGGGTACATCCTCCCAAAACAAGGCATTCTTTTTTCTCAATGGAATTTTACCTCATTTATTTTAAAAATAAATTTTCTACTACATCTTCAAGTAATATTGTTGATGTTGTACTAGTAATAGCCATAATTAAATTATCCCAATATTATGACAAAGAAAACAATAGAGTTGAGTCAAAGTATATAATTGTGTCCCATTTTTTAATACTTTTTGTACTTTCAACAAAATATGGTCGACATAACCAACACTTGACCAAACATGCATTTGTAAGAGTTTAAATATACCAAGGTGCAATGTATCCATAATTTTATTGATTTTAAAGTTTTTATTTAAATTATTATTAAATATTTATTTAATGATAATATTTTAAATATTTTTGGCCACCAAGTGAGACACACTTTAGATTTAATAAACAAATCTCAAAATATATAAATAATACTCATACAATCTCATATAAAAACTTCACAAGGATAATTTCTCACATCATAGGGAAAATCATAAATTAGGAAATGCCCTTTCAAAAATTAAAAAAAATGTTATTAAATTCCTTCTCTATACAAAATAATAAGTTTTATTACAAGTATACAAAAAAATATTACACAAAATAAAACTTCATCATTTTATTTTGAACAACATACCTACATATATAGCCTTCTTATTCTCTATCAAGGAAATAATCCAAATCACAAATATTTCAAATCTCATAATAGATATTATAATGGGCGTTCATATAACCACACATAACCTTTAACTCACACTAATATTTTCATAAATATATTTACTCACACAACTATTAATGTGAATTTTTCATATTAGTTTTCTATGTGGATGATTTGATTTTGATTGGAAATTATAAAACAATGATAAAGAAGGTTAAGTCTCAATTGTCTATTAATTTTGACATGAAAGATCTTGATGGTTGCAAAGTTCATTTTGGGAATGGAAATTAAATGAGATCATGTAAATAGGAAACTCCCACATGTAAAGATATCACTATATCCTTGCCTTGTAAGATGGTTGATGTAGATCTATTCTCTAATCTTGCATTGCATTACTTCCACTTCCATTTTGTGCCCGAAAATAACCAAAATAATCACTTTGTATTTTCCATTGCCATTCTACCTGGCATGTATATCATCTCTCAAACTTGTTAAAGCATTGTGTAATTCGCTCATAAAACACACTAAATTGATGTTTGAAATGACACCCATGTCCATGTTGGAAGGTATCAAGGTCGCTCCCTGAGCACGTATATTATGCATAAGAAGATTGTATAATTTCTTCTCTATTCATTTACCATATTCAAACTACCATGTCTTTGGTTTAAGTTGAAGAAATTTCATATAGACAATTAGTTTTAATTATGAAATTTCTAAGTTTATAAGTCACAATCCATTTATGGGTGTTGAGCCAATATGTTATTTTTTGAAAAATTAATTGTCCACAAGTATTATCTTCTTGTTAGTAAATATTGTGTCTATATTAGTCACAACTAATTAATTGATCATTAGAGTTCTTTATTTGGTCCAACTTTTTCTTCATATCTAATGACCATCTTGTCAAAGTTAGTCAATGATATTGAGTTTAGTCTAAGCCAATATTATCAAAAATTATATATCTTTTAATTATAAAAGTGTCAAGAATTAAAAAAATCTATTAATGTATAAAATTACATTTTGGTTGAAAGTATTTTTATTGAGATCGTACAATTTTTGGGGGAATTATTTTTATTGATTTAGTTATATAAGTCTATTGGAGGAAAAAAGTATATGAGGTTGGAGTTTGATTAACAATCTCTTTCCAGGATACTAGTTATAGGGTCACACAAATTAAGTTGTGGTAAACCAATCAATGCCAATAAGACCAAAGTTGGGATCGGTCTCAAGTGGTATTGGAGACCATCTTGTACAATTTTGTGATTAGGTGGCAATGAACCAAATGGCGGTTGCATACACAACAATGAATATCAGGTCCTCAACATTTGTTTTCTTGTTTTTGTGTATGGTGTGAACATTGTAAATATGTGAATAGGAGAACATATGACTACTATGTATTATTTGTTATGTAATTCAATATGGATTGGCCAATGAGAAGCTTAGCACTAGCACTAGCTATAGAAGTGAAAGCATGCAAAAATGTGTTCTTGTATACAGGTGATTGTTGTAAGGATTTGGTCACAATGAAAATCCCAACATTCACTAAAAGTGATATCATGAGCAATTGTGCTTTATGTATGAAGGTGATTATGCATAATAGATATCCCAAGTAGTAAAGAGCATACCTAAAAACATGTATGAACATGCATTTTTATTTCTAGTTTCTTGTGGTGTGCTTACTCCGCATGTTCGCACCAAGGGGGGAATGTTAGAAATTAGTTAGTTGTTACATTATTAGGTATATGTGAGTTATATTTGTGACAATTTTTTAAGTTAATGGTTACATATGGCTATGTGAATGCCCACTAGAATAGAAATTTAGAGATTTTTGATTTGACTTATATCCTTGATATTAGAAAAACAAGAAGTTTATATATGTAATTTTGTTGTTCAAAATAAAATATTGAGGTTTAATTATTTGTAATATTATAGTATACCTTGTACCAAACTTATAAAGTTTCTTCTTCTTTGAAATACACATAATAATACTCTTTTTAGCATGCGAGGCCACATTTTAGCACATATCTATACACATTTTGATTCCACATCCTTGGTGATTTTTTCAAGCTATAAAATGACTTCTTTAGGTGGCATACCAAGTACTCTTTCCCCTTGACTACAAAACTCTCAAGTCGTGTTTGTAGATTTATTCTTCAAGTTACTTATATAGCTACATTATTTTTACATCCATTTTATATATATATCAAATCATACATAGATGTAAAAGTTAAAATGAATATGATAGAAGTCATTTTGTAATAGGAGACAATACCTCACTAAAGTCAATGTCCCCAACCTAAGAAAATCCTTTCCCAACTAAATGGGCTTACAATTCTCCACATTACCTTGAACATGCACTTCTTGAAAATCCAATTATAACTTGCATGATATCCTCGAGAGGTAACTTTACTAGATCCCAAGTCAAATTTTTATCTAGAGACTTAATTCCCTCCTTCATGGGTTTCTTCTAAAACATGTTCTTTAATAAAAATATTTTTCACTATTTTAGGATCATCACTATTAGTTACTAAAATTAAGAACACATAATGAAAGTGTGATGGGCCATACCTTTCCAATACTCTAAGCACTCATTCGATATTCTATTTAACGGAGTTTTATGTTCTTCCTCTTCTTCTAATACCTCTTCTTCATCAATAATTTGATACGTAGATATAGGCTCTTTAGAATCCAATTAAAACCTCAAACGTTTTTACTCCTTTTTGGTTTCTCCTTCGATTGTTTCATCTCAAATTCATTAATGCACACATCCTTTTGCATAGGAATCCTCTTTAATTATCTAAAAACACATTTATTTTGAGGCCACATTATTTTTAGGATTCCATATCTTGTACTCTTTGATACCAATTCCATATCAAATGAAGATGAAATTCTCAAACTTGTTGTCAATATTTGTCCACTTACCCTTTATAACATTACAAAAAAGTTATCAATTGTTTCATGGAAGGTTTTTACCCATCCAAGGTATCTACATACTATTATCACTCAATTATGATAGTGGTGAGTGATTCATCAAATGAAAAAATTGATCCCTACTTTATCCCATTACTTTTACTCAAGTCCACACCACTCAACATACTTAAGGAATTATCCATTAAAATTTTACCCATTCATTGTGCAACTCCAGTTTGTTGAGGTGTGTATGGAGTTTTCCTTTATCTTTCAATTTTACATTGTTTGTAGAATTATTCAAATTTATTTGAGAATAATTCACCCCATTATTTGTGCACAATACTTGATCTTATTCTCCTTTTGTTTCTCCATAAGAGTTTTGAAATCCTTGAGTTACTTGAATACTTCATAATTTTTCCATAGAAATTATATGCACTTCTTCTTGGAAAAATCATCTATGAATGATATATAATACATGCCTTTACAAAGTTATGAGACCCTCACTGACCAAACAAAAATTGTATATTTAACCTATAATATCCCTTTTGCATGTAGAATACTTTCGAGAAAAACTTAGCTTTTATTTTCTTTGCATATATACAATACTTAAAGAATTCAAATTCAATGGAGCATCATTTGCACCTTTTTTATCGATAATAGTTGGATAGGATCCAAGGGCCATTACAAAAGATATCCAATGAAGATCACATAGAGACAAAAACTACCATCCAAAAAGAGTAAAAAGGGTTTGAATCAAAGAACCAAACGTTAGGACAAAAAGCTATATAAACTATAAATAAAGAGAAACTAGATAGAAAACCTAGAAAAGAAGAAGAAGAAGAAAAACAGTAGAAAATCAACACTGGATCCACCTATAGGATCTTCTTACTTGTTCTTGAACTCGGCCTCGCCTTCATAATTTGACTTTGTAGGGAGTCTCTCGTCTTTTGAGCTACTAAGCACCAACCTCATATTTTTCCCTTTGGCAATATCATTTGCACTTCGGTCCTAAAGAGTATCCAACCTCTGTCCATGAACAATCATCTTTGCATTCATCCTTTTAACCACTCTAACAAGGTTGCTATTATCTCCCTTCAAAGAAGCCACTATGCTTTCCAATGTATCCAACCTTTGAGAGAGAATATCAAAGATTTTATTCTTCATCCCATTCTCACTATTGAACTTCATACCAAAACCACCTTCTAAAATTTAGAGAGCATAAGCCACTTTAAAGTCCCTTTTTTTCTTCTTCTTCTTTTTAACATCTTGATCTTTCAAACAAAGGCAAAAAAAAAAAGAGTCATCACTTGAACTTCTAGTAGTTCTTCATAAACCTAGGTCCTAAAATAGGGTTCTACTTTAACTAACAAAAGAATAAACCCTGGTGGAGCGGAGAAACCAATTTCTGCTTGGAAGTCAAGAATGGAAGCTCTCGAGGAGTAGAACAAGTAGAAAGAGATACTCATCTTTCTATTTTGGTGAAAATGATTTAACAGAGAAAAGTGATGAGTATGTAATTTATACTTCATGATAATATACTTCGTGATATGAAGCTTTGAGGCTCACATGGTCTGGTAAATCTATCCTTACTGATGTCGTCCTCCATGAACAAAATTCTCTCCTCCACATGCAAAAAATGTGTCCAATTCCTCCACTCTTCTCGACATTTGCACCTTATTTCAATCCTTTATATTACAATAAGAATAACCATTTCTTACTAATGTAACCGATCCTTTAATGTTAAAACACGGTATTATCTACTAGAATCATGTTGAATTTTTCATGTACTTCATTAGCCTCGGGAATAATATAAGTTTTACAAGCACTAATAATCATGCTTGGATCTAGAATGAACAAGGATCTATTGTAGAATGTTATTGACTTTACCATTATATTGCACACCATTTCATAACCAACCTTTACAAATGACACTACACTATAACATCACAAATTAAGGAGACTAAAAACTATATTTCTCAAAAGGCATGGTATGAGGGTAAGTGCATGGAAATGGGGGACCAAAAGGGGTCAAAAGTGGACACATTTTTCCTGAAATCAACGAAACCTGAACTTCATTCAATAATTTGGCATGCATATGCTCAAAATTTGACAAAGTGATAAGAATAAGTACCATAGAGCTTAGAATCTAGTTTCTAAACTACTATTTTTTTGGTTAAATGGTGGAGATTAAGAGGGTCAAATGTGGTGCGCACACAAAGTATGTCTATTTTTGTGTGCACCCCCCACCCCCGCCCCCATTTTTGAGTTCTATAAATTATTTTTCAAATCCCTTCGGTAGAAAGTTAGCTAAGACCATGTATGAGGTCCTACTAATTTTCATAATTTTGTATGAATATATAATTTTTTATTATTAATTTTCAAAGTGCACACATCCCGAAAATGAAATATTTGTGTGTACACCCCCATAAATTTATGAAAAAGTCAGTTTTTTGTTTTTTGTTTTTAGTGCATGTAGAATGGAGTTTAGAAAAAACATTTAAAAAAAAAAATTGGATGAAAAAATCATTAATTGTGCACCAAAATGTATGCATAGGTTTTGGAAAGAATAGAAGGCACTGGTAAAATAAATTATGGATGAAAGCCTTAAAATAATCGGATTTTAGAAAGAATTATATCGTCACCAAGGTAAAACCGAGCTTGACATCGTAGTATAAATATTTTTGAATATTATGTTATAATGCATGAGATATCAGGGTGTACACGTGATATTTTGATGTTTTTCTATCAAACACGAATTTATTCACTTGATTACAACAGTCCAAACCTTAGGTTTGGATATCAAGGCAAATCAAGCCTATGGATTGGGAATTTAAAACCCAAATAAGATGAACACAAGTGCGCTTATAATGCGAGCGCATTATAACGTGCTCGTGTTCTGTTTGCAATGATAATATCATTTGAAATAGGAACATGAGCATGTTTTGGCTTGGTAAATCCGAGCTGTAATGCGCTCGCATTATAACATGACCTTGATTTTTTCTTTGTTGCGTTATAATGCGCTTTGAGCCATAACGCTATAAGTGCGTTATGGAAAAATGACCAAAAAGTGGATTTTTGGCTACTTTTTGGTCCCCCATCTTTGTGCACTTGCCCATGATTAACATTAAAGGGAGAGTTTTGATCCTCCCATTTCAAATTTTTAGCTTCACTCTTCTTTGAACCCATGATATGGTGAGTGAAATCATCTCCCAAAAATACATCACCACTATCATATTCTTCATATTTGAAGAACTACTCCTCTACAAGATGTTATATGATAACATGCTTCAAATTTTACTAACCATGCTTCATTACATACATGCGTACTCAAAGTTTCCAAGAACACAATTCTATTTTCTTCAATGGACCCTCTCTAACCTAAGGATGAAAATTTGGTGGGTTTCTCTTTTCCACATTCCCTCCGTATTCCTTAAAATGCCATGTTTTCCCAAAATTCCAACATTTTTCAAATAAGGTCTCTCTAAAGTCTTACATATGTGTCTAGAATATACACATTTGTCCCATGATTTTTTTTCCAATTTTCTACATCCTTCCATGTATTTGTAATACATCACCTTGGTTATCTTTAGAAAATGCATTCCTTGCTTCTTTTTATAAAGATTCTATAATAATATCATCCATTTTCAGCTTAGATAAAGTGCTAGTGACTTCTATTACTATATTATCCCAATAACTTGGAAAATATTATAAAAGTTTCATACACTTATGATCAATGGGCATCATTTACCAATTTTATATATATATATATATATATATATATATATATATAGGATGAATAAAGTTGAGGATGAATAAAGTTTGGCGACGACCACCCATTCGGATGAGGGTGAAGGCTATGAAAGGTTGTTGAATTTATAATGTACGAGAAAGAGAATTCAAAAAGAAGGAGATCACCAAAAGATGGAAAGTTCTAGACCAAGCTAGGAGAGAGTATACAAACAAGTAAGGAAATGAGGAAGCATGGGAGCTTAAAATCATGGAATATAGAGGACCTAAGAGTCTAAGTGATTGAAGAGAATAGAAAGTGGGAATATCACCGAATGTGAGGTAGTTATGGGGCTCAAACCCGACATTGAAAAGTTAAGAAGACCCAAAGCATCCCCTGCAAAACCCTACTAGAGTGAACTTCTCACCTTCGTGTTTAGTTTTTAATTGATATGCCATTGATATTTTCTCAACAAACCTACATTTATTGGAGGAGATTAAAAAATATTAAACATAGTATATGCCATAACAAACATGTCTCTGTGCAGGGGATCAACATATCCATGAACTTTGAGGGGTTAACACATTAATAGGGGCTTATTAAGATTTGAACTTGGATGGACAAGTAAAAAACAAACCATCTATCTCTCGTCATCTATAATTGCATTTAGACGATAATGAAAACGTCCCATTACATCAAAAAGGACATAATTTAACTAATGTGGATGATGGTAATTGCAATTGTTACGCCATCCATAAACATACAAATCAACAAAACTATCGAATAAAGCAGATAAAACTAAATTCATATTCTAAATAAATTTGACGTTTATAGATACCTATCAATCCTTAATACTATAATGAAAAGTCAATTATTTATGCACCTACTTACAATAAACTATAAAATTCCATATTAGAATATTTATCATTCAATCAAAGACAAAATATCTACCGGATATTCATGAACCTACAATGGCATATTAAATCTTATGATTGGTGGAATAGTTAATTTCATGCTCGGGAGTCAACCTTATATCATGTTTTAAGGTGTACTTAATATTCTAATTGTTGAAATTCGAATTGTATGGTTGTATGTTTGGAATATTGTCTCCGGGGAGGCATATGGATACAAACTAAGGCATAATTTACTTTATCAATAAGACAAATGAAGCGCGCTGATTTAAAGGACATCATGAAGGAACACTAATGAATGAATTTGAAACCTAGTTTGGAGTAACACACTAACCAATGAATGTTGAGAATTTTAATATGCATATATTTCCTATGTTTTAGGGCTTATTCATGGTGGGTGTTTTAAAAATAGATCCCCCTTTCAACTAAATGAGTTGACAATTGACTTCAACTTTTCTTGGATGAACACAAGTGGTGGCTTGTAGTGACTTGGAGCCTAGCTAAATGGGTTATTCCCTTACCTGGCACAGGGTTTTTATGCCATTTTGAATTGAATATGCCTTCATATAGAGACAAATCTTAACGTCATGACATTAGAAAAAACAAGAGAAATAACCCATGCATAGCTCCACTAAAGTTGCCCAAATATTCTCCAATAAGGCACTAAATTACAAATGTACCAAAATCCAAATTCTTAGTTGTCTGAGGAGCTCATGTTTTCAAGATCAAAACCTCAATTCCTAAACTTTAAAATAAAATAAGACGTGATGACGTTACCACTCAATAAATTTAATTAATTTGTATTTTCGAAATTTATTGTTTTTATTATTGAATTTGAAGATTATATAATAAGGTGCATAATTTTTGGGTTTAATTGTTGAAGATGGAGGGCTATCCATTTTCAAAATTTATATACTCTGTTTAATCGTTTATGTTACTATTTACTTAAGATTTATATTTTAAAGGATGGTGAGGCAACATTCTTTACAATATCATATAAGTGTCACACTATAACCTATTTCATAATTTATTGTTTTTAAAGTTTAAAAATATTCATAAAGAAATTTTAGGAAACAAAATATGCACTAAAACTGTTCATATATGTTTTGAATTTAATTTTGTGATCTATTATTTTTTATTTGTGTTCTTATGATTTATGTTTTTTTTTACCATGTTTTTTAATGGAGTTATTTTATTTATTTATATTGGAAATCATCATGTTAATAGAGTTATTATATTTATTTTTATTGGAAATAATTATACTACTTAACCAAATAAAAAAAAGAAAAAGATTATAATAGGTATAATAAAATATGGTTGTTTGGTATTCGTGGCTTGGAAAACTAAAATCTACCAATTATTGTATACATGATTAAACATAAGCATAAACAAGAGTAAACATCAATGACACACACACAAAAAAGAAATTAAGTGCTTCTTTGAGGAACATAGGATGAGTTTATACTTCTTTGTAATCCCCATTAGATATTTTAGGCACCCCAGCCAAATTGAAACAAGTATTGTGAACCAAATTTAAAAATGCGGGTATTTTAACAAATGCCTAAACGAAATAATTAACTTGATTAGCTTGAGTTGCTCTTTTGAAAGTTCTAATGCTTCAAAAGTCTTTGTTACTTGAAGGTCATTCAACTTTCAAACCTAAAATTTCAAAGAGTTGGAGCTTAGCTCAATAAGTGAATTTGGTGGCCTCTATTTCCTCATGAATTTTGTCTTTCCATTTAGAGTTACGTTTAGAGTTTTGATTTTTGTTCTGGAACAAATTTTAATTCCTTCTTATCGTTTTCTTTTTTAGCTATAGTAGCCTCTTTTTTAGTAGTAACAATCATGTGCCATTCATGCGATAAATATCCAAATATCCATGGTTACGGCATCATAAACACCAAAAAGGAGATTTTTGTAGTCTAAAGGTTGTTCAAACAAAATCTCCTTCAGGGGACTTTAACTATATTCTTCTAAAAAGAGGCTTTCTCACAATCATTTGAATGTGAATTTTAGCATAAGCAATATGATTTTTACTATGAATTTCAAAAGACATGTAAATTATCTCCTAAGGAGTTTCCAACCCTTGATAAAATGGGTTCGCCTAATAGATGTGTTCGAGAGGTTAAAAATTCTTACCCAAATTGAAGCTATCATTGGATATTATTGTGACATGTAAAAGATGGGGTTCGCGATGTCGTGAATAACCCCAATCTACCAAAAATTAAGGTCCTTGTTCAAATACACTAGCTTTGCCCTTTCTGATTGAAAAAAGCAATGAAGAAGTCTTGTGAGCTAAGGGGAATATCTATATGCACTTTCACCTTACATTTCTCTATTACCTAACTTTGTAACTCCTTTTTAGGAGGCCCTCAACCCACACATTTATGGATTAAACCCTAATTTATAAGGCAATCATTTATTGTTCAATCTCATTTGGTTCAAATCGATTATTGGCTTTTCTTAGATTGCTTTAGTTCACTCCGATTTTATCCAAAAATTCATTCCTCACATTCTTTGACTTGGGCCTTGAGTTCTACTAGAATTAGAATTCTACGAGATAGTATATTATTAACATCAAGGTGCAAAAAGAGACGACAAAAAGAGAAACCATTAAGGAAGGGCATACACAACACAAACGAGGCACACACATCACATAATATCAACTATTTTTATATTTTTGATGAAAAAACATAAAATTTCAAGATTTCATATAATGATTAAGGGTCGTATTTTGAAAACTCAAATGAAATGAATTATATTTTGACATGGTAACCCTTACGTAAGTGTGAACCTAAAATTGCAAATTTAACAATTGACACATTATTTTAGAAAGATTTGCAATGATTTTATAAAATTCTATTGGAAACCGTCATATCATATCTACTTACCCAAAAAAATGAAAACTAAAATAAAATAGTTTACATAAAACTATTAGAAAAATTATATATTTAGGGAGATGACCCCATAACCGCACACCTTATCTTTAGGTGTGTGTAGAATTATGTAGATGCTTCATTAGTACAAAAAAATTATATCATTGTGTAGCATATGACCGTGTCACATCACTATTTTCGTTTCGTGCATTTATTTGGAGGGAAAAGTGGATTTTAAATTGATTTAGTACACAAATAATTTTTATAAAGCATTTGAAAAGTGTACCAATAACCAAGCGCCCTATGTGTCATATTGTGGTTGGCTCTTAAAAAAGTACGATTAATAAAAAAGTGAAAAACTATTGGTACTTTTTCCATCAAGTTCTAGTGAAATCCAATGTACATTTTTGGTACATGCACAACTATGGGTTCATCTCGCCATATATATATATATATATATATATATATATATATATATATATATTGATTGGGTCGAGTTTTATCAACTTAAAAGTTTTTCTTTTTTATAACCACCACCTAAAGTCCTCCCCAAATCAAAAATGCATACACATAATTTCAAATTTTCTAATTTATCATGATATACATAATTATTTCACAAGAACATCATGTGACGAATAACACTAGTGTAATATCAAACATGACCAAAAAGATGAACTGTTATTTAGTCTTGTAAAGATTTATTAGCTAGCTTTCCCTTTGATGTCCGATTAGATTTTATATTATTCACCTAATCAAAATACGAGAATTGTTTATTTGACTAACTTTATCAATATTTTGTACTAGGATGGTTTGAGGATAAATACATTTATAAACTAGTAAATCAATTTTTAATTGTATAAATAAAGGCTATTTAAATAATATGAAAATATAAAGCAATCAAATTGTTGAAATAATTAAGGTTTGTAGGGTAATATTTGGTAATGTGTAAGTTTGAACAAGTGGTCGGTGATAAGTGGAAAAGATAAGTTCGGATAGCCGGGAAAATCAACCGCAAAAGACAAGACCTATGCGACACACGACCATTTTTTAAATGGGAACAAAAATGGTTTGAACACTTCGAAATGGGGACAAAAATGGAATTCTCCATTAGATGTGTGTTGAGCACATGGAATATAGCTTAGGTATGAAAATACATAAGGACTGGGAAAGCAGGAACAAGATGCACTTGAAGGCACGAAAGTATGGTAAAATAGGGCACGCTTAAGAACAATTTGAATTCATGACTTAGCCGTTTTGCGGGTCTAGGCTATTTTTGGACATGGAGTGTGGAACACGCAAGGTATGGAGACTTGCTAGATCACGCCAAGGCTATTTTGGGAGTTTTAGCGAGTTTAAGCGCCAAGCGAGTCTTAGTCTAATAATAGGATCTATTCTTAGAGTTAACCAATAGAATATATATTATTAGAACTTGCATGCTTTTGTATCCTCTTGTAAAGGTGCATGACTATTATTAGCATGTAGCCTATTTTTGGAAGGTGCATGGGCGGTGAAGGGAAAGTCCCCACCCCTATATATATATGTATTGATTTGCACGGCTTAGATATCTGTTTTGATTGAGAGTTATGTTGTTGGTTTTGTTCGCACGCATGACTCATGGTGATACTATTGTAATGTATGAAGCTTCTGTGTTTTACAATACTTAATATAATGGATCATATTGGTTGGATATTGGTGTTAGACATGACTGAATATGGTTCTTGCATGGTAAATCTCATTATAGTCATTGTTTAGTCTATCTTTCATATGCTCTAGATCTAGATCTAGTTTATGCCTTTGTGGATTGTTTACTATCTATTATGATTATGGATATATATGCACAATCATGCTAACATTCTAGACAAGAAACTCTAAAGAGGGACTTGGTACCTTTGTGCACTTCGGGTGAGCACTTAGTTCAGGTGAGTGATGTGCCAAGCGTGCCTTGGGTATTTATAGTGAATTCTAGGCTACATCATTGGTTTTTCGTTGCCACGATCTCTTTCTCAAGTATTTTACGAGGATGTTGCATGATGAAGACATACCAATTGACCTCAGGAAATATTGAGGAGTGTGTAGTAGATATGGAAGAAGAATATGCTCATAGATTCAACACTGGACTCGAGTTCAATGCACACGCATGGGTTGAACATAATTTATACGATACCCTTTACGAGACTTTCTTCTTCATATTTCCCATAGAATTATGCGAGTGGTTGATTGCTTTATGTGTCTAAATGGAATTAGAGGTTTTGCATGATTTTATAGACGTAGGAAGAATTTTAGGTCCTTTATGATGCTGATATGATTTGGACACGCGTTGTGGATACTTGGTTCCATGGGGTTCTAAATAGCTATATTTTAGACTACGTAATTTCTACTTATTCTTGTCCAGAGGTTGCTGAGTTTCAATTTTACGGGAGCTTAGAGGATCATATTTGCATGGTATTCCTTTGGCTATTAAAATCTTGATTGTAACTTTGGATTTGGAAGCAAAGCCGGTGGCTACGTCACACACACAGTGCAGGAAAAAGTGTGGTGAAAGATGGTGGACCTAGAGGCGGAAAGGAAAAGAGAAGAAAGGTGGCTTAAATTAATTGAGGCACGTGAAAGGGATTTAGAGAAGTAGCGTGAGGTTGTAGAATGGATGGTGTTGTGGAGAGAGATGGCTCGTGAAGGATTTAGAGCTCACACAGAGGATGTGGATCCAAAGCATCGGAACTCCCCATTTGGGAAAACATGACAAGGAACCCTCTTCGGCCTCGGATGAGAGTGTGTCGATAGAAATGACATGGGCCATGAAGCATGCATCTAAATCTACCTAGGGACCTAGCCCTTGTGTTTGTTTTCTAGTTTCTACTTTAGTCAAAGCAATCAACAAGCTAGTGTGGGTAGTAGAGTAGCGAGAGGCAACATTAGCTTATCGTCAAGTTCATGAGTAAATCAAATAGCAAGTACATCTATGGTAGGGCAGACTTCTTATTTGTTATTTGGAGGTCCAGTTGGAGGTACCTTTTCAAGCGCGTTGTTAGTTCAAAACATGGACGCACAAAACTTTAGACTCACATCCGGGAGTAGTACAACTTCTCGGACTATAGGAGTTCAATTCAATACAACTGTTGGAGCACAAGGCGGTGCATCTCTGCGGTTCAATTCATACTACAAGGGGAGGATCAAGAGGATTATATGGCTTAGGATATGGTAGATCTAGTGGATTTGGGGGTGGAGGAAACACAAGAGGAAATACATGTTCTAGATCTAGTGGGCATGGTTCGCACCAGCCCCAAAATATTAACATGGAGATGTCACTTAGTTTTCAGTATAGAGGAATAGAAGATGTTGCTAAGCATGTGTATATATGTAAGATATTGTGGCGCGTGAAGGGGATTATAAATTGAGTGGAAGGAAATTCAATTTGTAACTACATTGCAAGGACACACGCACATGGTGGTATAGAAAGTTTGATCCTGATAAGACTTGTGTGGATTATACAATGCTACTAGATGCATTCTTAAAGGAATTTTATATCCCTAAGTTTGAGCGAGAAAAGAATAAGCGCACTCAAGGATATTAAGGTAATAATGAGAGTGTCGGGAATATGATGCTTGGTTAAAAATCTTATGTATAAACTATCTTATAATATCCATGCAAGTCAACATGAATAGTGTTTCGTTGGAGGACTGATCACGCCTTTTAGGAGAGAGATTTCACATAAGAATTACACAAATCCGTGTGAGGTGTTTAAAGCAAATCTACGTGTTGAGGCGATCAGAAGCATAGACACTAGAGTGAGCCCCTTCTTGGAAGCTTAGATTA
Source organism: Taxus wallichiana var. yunnanensis (assembly GCA_018340775.1). Classification (NCBI taxonomy): domain Eukaryota; kingdom Viridiplantae; phylum Streptophyta; class Pinopsida; order Cupressales; family Taxaceae; genus Taxus; species Taxus wallichiana. Next base: position 539,769,320 of record CM031241.1, on the reverse strand, counting down.
CAGCAATGGTGAAACAGTTTGAGAAATTATCAGCCAATTCAACACATGAGACACGCAGTGGAATTTGGTGCATAGATTGTGAAGTAGAGGGGCATACTAAGGATATTTTTCCTCACAAATTGGTGTGCTCCTTTCTACCTTTGGATTGTGAGATCTGTCATTTAGACCACGATACAAGTCGTTGCCTATTGTTGCAATGCGCGATAAGGAAAAACATGTCTGTTACTTACAAGATTTACAAGTCCACAACTCATAACACTTAAGATTGTAGGATGATTGATCACATTCATGATCTTTATTGATATTGGGATACGACATGGACATGAATTTCTAATAACTCTAAGGATAAGGATGAGTATCATGACCATGATCATAATGAAGGGCGCTCTGATGGATGTCATGGTAGAGGTCGAGGATACCGTGCTAGAGATTCGGAGGCCGAGGCTTGACGGTGGATGAGGTGAGTTCCCTTGTGGAAAATTCTATACATGTGGATTTCTGACCATTATAGGTGTAAGTTTCCTTAGAATGTGGATTTTTATTTTTGAGGAAAGAATCATAACTATTGTATGAACATCGAGCAAGAAGCACAAATAGGAAAATAAGGGTAACGAGAATGGTTAAAGTACAACACACTGTGGAAGACCAATGGATAACGAAGTTAGTGCCGAGATCTTGAGTGTTGAGTTGTGGAGATCAATTACTTCATTTTAGCATGTAATCGGAACTTCTTTGGAAAAACACAAGAATCGAGCATCGATTAAGGGAAGACCGACATCGGTCAAGGGCAAGTAGGAACCGGCGATAGTTAGGTAGAACCAGCGTCGATTTATATCTATTTTTAGCATTAAAATAGATTTATTAATTGTAATTGCATGGCTAAGTGCCCTAAGGATAAAAATGACTATATGAAGTTAAAATTAGGGTTTAGAAGTAAGGGTGTGGATCATAATTACAAGATAATTATGTGAGAGAGAATTCTTGGTGAAAAAGAAGAAAATCTTGAAGGAAGAAAGTACTGAACATCTGAGAGGTGTGGAAGATTGTAAATCTTCATTGTATATCTTGTCAAAGCTTTGGATAATAGATTGGCTTGTTTCTTGGTGGACATAGCCCACACTGGGTGAACCACATTAAATCTAGTGTTGATTTATGTCTCTTGTTTTGTATATTTCTTCTGGTAGAATATCTGCTTTTATTTGCATGTATGCTTAGATTTGATATATTGTTTGTACAACCGATGTGCTAACCCCAATAAGCGGTATCGAGCTTCGTTTGAGGGTTTTGTGTTGAAAAATTTACTCAAAGATAGTTTTTCGATTGAGTGGGAGCTACAACAATGGAAAAGATAATAAATACAAGGTAAAGAAATTTGATGGCCAAAATTATCAATTATGGAAGATGTAGATTAAGGATTATTTGTATAAAAGAGATTTGTATTTACCATTGGATGAGAATTCTAGACCTATGAAGATGACTGATGAAGAATGGAAAATTATTGACAGAAAGACTTTGAGATCTATAATATTGAGCACAGCAAACATCCGTCGCTTCCAATATTACAGAAGTTGCTTCTACATGGTAGACTTAATGAAATCTCTTGCTAATTTATATGAAAAACCTAGTGCTTCAAATAAATTTTATTTGATGAAGAAACTATTTAGTTCTAAGATGCATGAAGGAGAATCGCCTCTAGTCATTTGAATGATTTCGATCTATAGTAAATCGAGTTAAAATTGGTTCTTTATACCATTTGATGATGAAGTAAAAGCACTTTTATTCTTATGTTCTTTACCTAATAGTTGGGACAACTTGGTAATGGCCGTTAGTAATACAACATCTGCTAATAATATTTTAAATTTTGATGATGTGGTTAGTATAATCTTGAATGAATAAATTCGTAGGAAGATTACAGAGAGGAAGTATCATCCTGGAAATTCTTTGAATGTGAAAGGAAAGCAGGGAAGGAGGTAAGAGAAGGAGAGATCTAAGAGTAAGAGTAATGGGAAATCAAATTAAATATTGTTGGTCAAAGGATAAAGAGAATCAACAACCGAGACAAAGGTAAAGAGGCAAATCTTACTTCATCGAGAGGTAATGTAAGATGCTCTCATTCTTTCTTTAGACAATAGAATTGAATCATGGGTTTATATTTAGGAGCTTCTTTCCATGCAACTCCTAATAAGGGTCATTTCAGAAATTATGTCCAGGAAATTTTGGGCATGTTTATTTGGGTGATGATGAACCTTGCGGTATTACTAGTAAAGGGAAGTTCATCTAAAATTGTAGAATGGAAATACATGTGTATTGAAAGATGTGAGGCATGTGCCAAGCCTCGGGAGGAATCTTATTTCTATAGGGTAACTAGGTGAATGCAGTTGCATGGTTACTTTTACGGGAGACTCTTGGAAATTCACTAGGGGTGTTTTTGTTGTGGCAAGAGGTAAGAAGGTAGGAACATTATATTTATCTACCTGTATTATTCGATTCCTTTTTACGTATTATCTACTTCAGATTTAAATGCATGTATGTGGCATAATCGGTTGGGTCATATGAGTCAAAAAGGAATGCAAATATTAAAGGCTAAGGGTAAGTTATCAGATTTGAAATATTTATATATTTATTTACGTGAGCATTGTATCTTTGGAAAACAAAAGAGAGTGAGATTTCTCAAAGTTGAGGCAACTAAGGAGCAGATTTTGGAGCTTGTACACTCGGATGTGTGGGGACCATCTCGGGTAGCTTCTCATGGAGGATCAAATTATTATGTTACTTTCATTGATGATGCTAAAATAAAGGTATGGGTTTATTGTATTAAACGTAAATCGATGTTTTTAGACTTTTAAAAGATGGAAAACCCTTGTTGAGAATGAATCAAATTCTAAGTTAAAGTGCCTTAGATCTGACAATGGTGGTGAATACTATATCAAGGATTTCAATGATTATTGTTTAGTGAATGAGATACGTAGAGAAATAACGGTTCCAAAAACACCACAGGAGAATGGTGTTGAAAAAATAATGAACAAGACAATCATGGAATGTGTTAGAAGAATGAGGATACATTCTAGATTGCCCTTGCGATTTTGGGCGAAGTAGTTGATACAACGCGATTTATTTGATTAATCGTGGCCCTTCAAGTTTGTTATATGGAGGAATACTAGAGGAATCTTGGACCGGAAAATAGGTAGATCTTTCTTTTCTTAAAGTTTTGGTTTAGAAACTTTTGTGCATGTTGATAAGGAAAACGGGGAAAAAGTTGGATGCAAAATCCAAGAGGCACACTTTCATTGGTTATGGATCTGGTGATTTCGGTTTCGTTTTTGGGATTTACATAATTATAAAATTATTAGGAGTTGTGATGTTGAATGGAATGAAAAGAGAATGTACAAGGATCAAATTTTGGTACCTAAGGATGAGAAAATTGAGAAGTTTATTGATGAAAATGAACTCTCAGGTTTTAAAGAAACACCTACAGAAATACACAGTAACCATGGCCAGTTAGTTCTTGATGGCATCGGTCGATGAACCACCAGCGGTTACAAAGGATCAGAACCAACATCGGTTAGCAAAATCGATGTCAGTTAGATGTGACCAGTCTTTGAGTCCTTTGTTAGAAAGTGGATACTAATGTTAAGGAGGGCTAGATTGAACCTTTGGTACCCCAAACTCCTGTGAGAAGGTCACAAAGGGTAAGTAAACCTCCAAAAAGTTTACACCTTCTCTATTTTATTTATTATTGATTGATAATGGTGAATCCGAAAGTTTTGAAGAAGCAATGCATGATGAGACCCACATGTAGTGGGAGCATGGCATGGATGAGGAGATGGACTCCTTGGAATAGAACCGGACTTGGATTTGGTTAAGTTGTAAACGAGGTAAGAGGACATTGCAAAACAAGTGGGTTTAAAAAATTAAGGAAGAAGAGGGTGGATATAAAAGGTATAAGGCAAGGCTTGTAGTAAAGGGATTTTAAAGTAAGTATTCACTTTGGTGAAATATTTTCTCCTATTGTTAAGATGACTTCTATCCATCTTGTATTGAGTTTAGTTGCGATAGAAGATTTGCATTTAGAGCAACTAGATGTGAAGACAACTTTTACTTCATGGTGATTTGGATGAAAAAATTTATATGCAACAACCGCTTGGGTATGAAGTCAAGGGTTAGGAGAAACTAGTGTGCAGGATGAAAAAGAGCCTATATGGGCTCAAGCAAGCTCCAAGGAAATGGTACATGAGGTTTGATAGTTTTATGCATGAGCATGGTTACTTGAGATGTGAATCTGACCATTGTGTTTATTTCAAGAAGCTTGAAAATGAGAGCTATATTATTTTGTTACTGTATGTGGATGATATGCTTATTATAGGATCTAGTATGCAGGACATTAGTGAGCTTAAGAGAAAGCTAGCTCACACATTTGCTATGAAGGATTTAGGAGATGTAAAAATAATCCTTGGCATGAAAATACATAGAGACAAGAAAAACAAGAAATTGTATTTGTCTCGGGAGGATTATATCTACAAGAAGTTAGAAAGGTTCAACATGCGAGAATGCAAAACCTATTAGCACACTTATGGTTGGACACTTCAAATTGAGCAAAGATCAGTGTCCTTCATCACATGAGGAGGTCAAATACATGACCGGAGTGCCATATGATTCAGCAATTGGAAGTCTCATGTACGCTATGGTTTGTACCAGACCAGACATTGCACAGTGCAGTGGGAGTTGTGAGTAGATATATGGCTAATCTAGGTAAATAGCATTGGAAAGTAGTCCAATAGATACTTAGGTATTTGAAAGGGACATCTAGCATGTAGTTATGCTATGGAGGTTCGAGATATTTCATTATGTGGCTATGTTGATTCGGATATGGTGGAGATCGGATAGTAGGAGAGTACTCTCTTGGATATATTTTCATGGTAGGTGGAGCGATAGTTAGCTAGATTTTGAGATTCGAGAAGGTTGTGGCTTTGTCTACTATGGAGAGGTAGAGTATGTTGCAGCTATAGAGGCTAATAAGGAGATGATATGGATGAGTAGGTTCATGAAAAAGAGATGGGAAAGGGTCAAAGTGATTGTAAAGTGTTTAGTGACAGTCGAGTGTAATTCATTTGGCAAAGAACTCAGCATTTCATTCGAGAACAAAACACATTCAGTTGAGGTATCACTTCATATGAAAGGTATTGGAGGATGGAAAGTTGAATTTGGAAAAGATTCATATGAGTAAGAACCCTGCGGATATGCTAATGAAGCCATTAGCAAAGGAGAAGTTGGAGCTACACTCCACTTTTGTTGGTCTTTGAGTTTGAGACTTGAAGGGAAAGGAAAAAAGATAAGGAAGAATCCAAGAATGACGTTGTATAGGTATGGTACAATAATTAAACTCCAAGTGGGAGATTGTTGAGTTATGGATCTCAATTACTTCATTTTAGCATGCAATTGGAACTTGTTGGAAAACACAATAACCGACATCGGTTAAGGGAAAAATGAAATCGGTTAGGGAAGACCGACATCGGTCAAGGGCAAGTAGGAACTGGTGACAATTAGGTAGAACCAATGTCAATTACCTGTGTGATGAAGTTTTAATTAACTCTCGAGAATTATATCTATTTTTAGCATTAAAATATATTTATTAATTTTAATTGCATGGCTAAGTGCCCTAAGGCTAAAAATGACTATATAAAGTTAAAATTAGGGTTTAGAAGTAAGGGTGTGGATCATAATTACAAGATAATTATGTGAGAGAGAGAATTCTAGGTGAAAAAGAAGAAAATCTTGAAGGAAGAAAGTCTTGAACATTGAGAGGTGTGGAAGATTGTAAATCTTCATTATATAACTTAATCAAAGCTTTGGATAATAGATTGGCTTGTTTCTTGGTGGATGTAGCCCACACTAGGTGAACCATGTTAAAACGGTGTTGATTTATGTCTCTTGTTTTGTATATTTCTTACGGTAGAATATCCACTTTTATTTGCATGTATGCTTAGATCGATATATTATGCATCTGATAGGTGTGCTTTTGAGTAACATTTTGATTAACACATGCACAAAAGTGAATGTGCTTACTTTAGATGCGTGGGTTCGGACGGGAAGACCTCCATTGTAGCCATCTTCTAATGTGTTGTTTATGGCAAACGAAGAAGACCACGCCAATTGGGGTCTTGAAAGATTCATCAATTACTATAGAGGGAGATAAGTTCACTTTGGGGACTTTGAGGTCTTAGTACTTGTTGAGGGGATAACTTTCCATCTCTACTTGGGCACCCTTAGTGCTATGCAAACAATGCTGATCTACCTTTCAATAAGGGGTACATTAGTTTTGAGAACAAGGATGAATGAGTTATTATCCCTTTAACAGATGGAAAATCGACACCTTATGTGGAGCCCTTAAGCGAAGAAGATCTAAACATAATTTATGTGCACACCATTCGAGATCCGGAAATTCTTGACCCATCAAAGGAAGGAGTTCTCAATGGGATGATACACATCAAATAAGTGATACTACCATCATTGCATGTGATGATTTGGCATGAATTTAGAAGTGCATCTGCGTGTGTAAGCATACCACATTGTGTTAGGTGTTTAGGAAGCAACAAGGTAACTCAAAGACACTAGTGAAGGAAACCCTAAAGTATTCTGTGAGCTATGGAAGTACAATGGAAAGATCAAGTGGAAAGAAGGAACATGTTAGTTTATACTTTATGCGGGACAACAACGCATTGGTGGATGGTTCATAAAGATGATCTCATAGAATGAAGAGAAGTGAGAATTGCTTTCTCATCAAGATTCCTTAGAAGTAATGCACCTACTTGGATATGTGAATACCATGGTAATGATCATGTTCACCACCATGTTTAAGAAATGTGAAAGACTCTGGATAGCGGGTAAGAATATTTACCACCTTTTCTATGGGTACAAAAACTCTATTTCACCTTACGAGGCTGCATCTGCATGGTGTGTTTATGCGGAGTTGAATAGAGAGACTAGAAATAGGAAAGAACTGTTGTAAGTATGATTCATACTTTTGACTATTTTTCCACTAAACGTCCCGTGAATGAGGCATTACAGGTTATGAAGTGCTTAACTATGGGAGATAGTGTAAAAGTTGAGGAGCTTATTCAGGATTTGATTGGTGAGTCGGACCTAGAGACGTGTTTTGAAAAAGTAGAAGAGACATATGCAAAACAACTTGAACACAATTGTCTAAAGAAAGAAAAAGAAAGATTGTCTACATGATGGATGATGAAGAAGTGGAAAATATGGAAGTAGAGCATTCAAAGGGTACGCGTGAGGTCTTAGATAGTGCGAGATGAGAAGGCGCGTGCCTACCATGAGCCTATGAAGAAAAATAAAGTAAAAATTGGGATAGATCTTTGGACCTAAGGAGGCCATCATTGGAGATTATTGGTTTGACTTTGAAGTTTCCAAGATAATTGAGTTTCTGCATGATTTTAGAATCTGTTTCTAGAGGCTATCACAAATTAAAATAAGTTCATGAATATTTGGGTGAAATGAAAATTAAGTTAAAGGAAGGTGTGTGCTCGGTTAGGAAGAGGCCTTATAGGATGAACCTTAACATGTACATCAAAGTTAAAGAAGAAATTGAAAAGATGTTGAAATCTAGAATCATTGAGCCCATAGAGGAATCAAAGTGGGTTATCCCCATGGTAATTAGTATAAAGAAAGATGGAAGAATAATAATTTGTGTGGACTACAGGGAGCTGAATGTTGTATGTGTGATTTATCCTTTCCCTACACCATTTACTAAAGAAATATTGGAAGGTGTAGTAGAGGCGCGAGGTTTACTCCTTTCTTGATGTGTTTTTGGATATCATCAAGTGAGGATAGCTAAATAGGATCAAGAGAAGACAACTTTCACCATTGAATGGGGAAGTTTGCATACACAGTGATGCCCTTTGGATTGAAGAATGTGCACTGTAGTATTTTCACGCATTATTGTTCAAACATTCTAGATTTTATTCACAAGTTCCTTGAGTTTACTTGGATGATTAGAAAATGTATGGGCTTTTCAAATATCATTGTGAAAAATTGAGGTTAATGTTTGAAAGATCTAGGCGAGTTGAGCATTTCATTGAATATTAAGAAGTGCGTGTTCGCTACACCCTTTGGGACCTGCTTTAGGGCACATTATCTACAAGGAGGGTTTGTTAATAGATCTAGCTAAGATTACAATTATCTTAGGCTTGGAGGAGCTTACTAACCGGAGCGAGGTGCGCAAATTCTTGGGCCACACAAGTCTATAGAAAATTTATCAAAGGATATGCTAAGATTTCCGCACCTGGAAGATTTATTAAAAGGTAAAGGCAAGTTCTATTGGGGAGAAGTAACAAGACGCGCATTTGAGACATTGAAGGAAAGACTTACTACATCGCATATTTTATGTTTTCCTTCATGGAATCTACCCTTTCATGTACATGTGAACGCCTCTAGCATGGCCATTGGCTGCGATCTTAGCTCATCTTGGAGAAGGTATTGTAGATCAACCTATTTTCTTCGCTATAGCAAGTTGACTCGAAAAAACCAAATTATAGTACTACGGAGCACGAGGATTTTCCATGATCTACGCACTACATAAGTTCAGTACTTTTTGGTGACACCTTTTATTTTTATGTAAATCACATGACATTGAAATACTTGGTGAACAAGCCCATTTTACAAGGGTGCATATGCTAGTGGGTCCTGTTGTTCCAGGAATTTGAATTTACAATTGTGGTGAATCCAGGTAAAAGTAATTTTGGTCCAGACCATTTGTCAAGGATTCAATAAGGAGAGGACACATGAGTATTAAAGCTACAATGCTAGATACATTATTATTTATGTTAAACCATGCACCCTCAGACTTAGAGGATATTGCTATCTTTTTACGCACAGGTGTGGCACTAGAAGGAATGAAGGCCTTAGAAAGTAAACAACTTGCCATTCATGCCACATCTTACATGTCGATCGGTGGGGACTTATACAAACTAAGCCGAGATGAGGACTTGCATCAATGTGTACGTGAGCATGAGTAAATGAAATTATAGATGAGGCCCATGGCAGTATTGTAGGTGGGAACTATAGAGGAGATGTCACCGCGTGTAATATTCTACTAGTTGGATTATGGTGGGAAACCTTGTACAAAGATTGCAAAGAATATTGTAAGGCGTGTGATGGCACTCACAACACCTTGGAAAACCTGGTCGAGAGAGATGAAATTCCTTTGAGGCCTATTCTTAGTGTAAAACCTTTTGAGAAGTGGGAAATCGACTTTGTGGGCCCTATTTCCCAGTAGTGCACAAAACTTGATCACGCTACATAATTACTTGTACATATTATCTAACAAGGTGGGTGGAGGTGACACATACAAAGGATTTCACAACAACTACAACATCAAGGTTCTTGTGGGAAAATATTATTACTAGGTATGAATGTCCTTTAAGTTTGACAAGTGATAGTGGTAATCACTTTATCAATGAAACCATCAAGATACTATTGGATGCATTTATGGTTTCTCATCATAAGACAACCCCTTATCATCCTAAGGAAAATGGAACGCATTGAGGCCTTCAACAAGATATTGAGCCAAATTATTACAATTTTTTTATGTTGGAAGGAAAGAATGGGATGATAAAGTCTCTATTGTACTTTGGGCATATAGAAAAACCTACAAGAGGTTGAATAAAAAAATACAATTCCATCTGGTGTTTGGTGCAAAGGCTGTTCTACCCATGGAATTCATGTTACCTTATTTGTGTATTGTGTGTGTAGGTGGCATGGATGTTGAACAAGCATTGGAAGAATGCATTGATAAATTGATGCATTTGGATGAGAGGCACGCCATAGCACAGTGGAGTCAGAAGCAAGAAAAATCTAGGTAGAAGGGATGGCATGACAAGAACATCAAGGATAAGAAGCTTGAGGTTGGGAAAATGGTACTTTGTATGATTCAAAGTTTTTGCCACCTAGAAAGCATAAGGTGTATTGGTTAGGACCTGTATGTTATCACTTATATACTTGACTTAGGTGCTTTCAATTAGAAGCCTTGGATAGAACATGGTTTTTCTGGTTACTTCAACGGAGTAGGTTTAAGCCCTACTATAAATAAGTCTTCTTGGTGCTTGTAATAAGGTAGTATTTCCACTTATATTAGGTTTCTCTTAATGTGTTTCCTTTATATGTGTTTCCCTCCTTGTTACCATGCTTTGTCAATTTAGTTGAGTGTTTTGTGTAATAAGCACGCTTGCGTGTCAGAAGTTTATTACAATGTAAGTGTTTTTATGTGTAGAGGATCGCGCATGCCCTTAGTGTGGGTTGGTTTACATACAAGGTTCATTACCAAATTGAATATAGTTGATTGTCATTTAAAGATGGGTATGCATAAGGAAACTTTTATGAGGGTGATTTTTGAAGGGTACAAATAGAAATAAATTACTCCTAATTGAAAACCACATGGAAAAATAGATGCACAATATAATGCAAGGTAAGGCATGTGATGGAAACTACTTGGAATAAGGCATAATGGCGAAGTACTTGGTGCATATGGGTGCACGAAAGGAGGTCTATGACCAAGAAGTAGAAGGTGCGCATTTGAGAAGGTTATGACTATGGCACGAAAATGAGAAATGCGGAAACATTTGAATGATGCATTAATACTGGGATCATTGGTAGGTGGAGGAGCAATAAATGTGATAAATTTTAAAAATATATATAAGGAAGGGTTATGAGCCCATTTTTACCTTTGTGATTACAAATTCTCATGCGAGTTGTTTGCGAATGAGTGAGCTAAAAAATTGTGAAGATTGGAGAGCTGCAAACTAGTTGGGTTGGTCAGATCTACGCATGAGGAACTATTACGCTCCATTTGTTAAAGTGTTTGAGCAAGGCAAAGGCGTGCGAGGAAAGGAGATTGATGGATAGGGTTTGAGTTTGAGCTAGGGCACATGGAACTGAGTTTTAGGGCTCTAGGGAGGTAGAGAACACATCTTTTTCATGAAATGACACCCAAGAGAGCAGCAGAGAGTGGTTGTGAAAGAGAAGAAGAAAAAGATCACAATACCCAGAGGAAGTGATCATGGGTTTGTGATTAGGATTCCCACGTTTGTCAAAGTAAAGTATGTGATTCAAACCATAAGAAAATTGATAACAAAGAGAATTTGGACGTATTTTGAATAAAAATACAAATAAAGCAGACATCAGATGACATGCCACATGTACGGCGATCTTTGGGATAATATTCTAAGAAAGGTAGGGGTTTTACACGGTTGTACGAACTTTCTTATTTTGGAAATCAGAGAAGTTATATTATTGGCTAATGAGTAGAGTCCACGAGGACTTTTTCTATTTTGTTGGGCGATGAATGAAGATTACCGCACCTTTGATTAGCACTTTGATGGGTTTGAAAAGCACATATACATTGGTGAGTAGCGACCTAACCGATAAACCAAAAATTGTAGCAACCATCAAGGAGTTGGGTTATATAAAAAGGTGGGAATGACATGGATATTTATAAGCGAGAAAGTATCCGATTATACAAAGCGACCTCACACTTATTGAAAAAAATTGAGCGACCAGGAGAGATGGTAACGGTGAACACTTTGTGGCTACATGTTGCAAATAAAATGTTATAAGGGGAGACCTACAACTTGGCTGGATACATCATTGAAATGATAATTGAAGAGGTGTGTAAAGGTGTGAAAATTATTTTGGCATCATTCTATTGTCCCTTGTGTTTGTGGAGATTAGAGTGCACGATGGGCCGAAGAAAAAAATATGGGAGTATCTTGCAGAAAATAAATCTCTCGTAGAGAGATTCAAAAAGTATCTTTGTGAAGGAAGCATGAGTGTCCCGTTTAAACCAAGGGTAGAGATGTGGTGTGCATGAATCCATACCGCATTTGAGGAAGAGTGGAGGATACCTAAAGATTTGTCCGTGGTGGTGGGTAAGTTGGTTCGGATTTGCAATTTATCGGCATTTTTACATCGTGTGTTTTGCAATGAAGGACGAGACATGGATTCCCTGTTGTAAAATACCCTATGCTTTCACCACATGGTTCTTTCAGGGAAGTTGTTCACAAAATTTCAGATGAACACAAGTTAATCTACAATGCTAATAAGGTAGACTGTGACTACCACACTTTGTGGAAGACTTACATCTATATAGGTAAGTTTACTTATATTGAAAGATACATTTCAGATGACATAACTATGAAGCCTACGCATTTGGAAATAGGTGATTGTTGGGAAACATTGGTGTACCTTCATCTTAATCCCAAAGCTGGAGAATGGAAAGTATGTATAAAATGAGTTCAAGCTACAGGAGCCCAAAGCTAAGGAGAAGCACATAGTTGGCACATTGGCGAGATGAAAGGCCTACTTCACCCATTCAGGAAGAAGAAGAAGAATCTTATGAAGATAGTGGTGGGTTGGACTGTAGGGGAAGAAGACAACCTATAGATAGAGAAAGGAAAGAGTGCGAGATGACACCCCCATCATAGGAGCAAGAGGATGAAGTGTTTGAGACAAACACAATGGAAATCAATGTGGAATAGATAGTTGAAGAGCCATAGTTCAAGAGAGTGTTCAAGAGGAAAATGGCTCAGGGCACAAGGTCATCACAACCCTTAAGGAGGTCACCAAGGATTTATCCTCAAAGGGAAGAGCTTGGGAAGAAGAAAAGGTGCAAGTTAAAGCTTAAGGACGAAGAGGAGGATGTGTCCAGAGAAAACGCGCTAGGTACTCCTTTACAACCTAAAGATATAGAGGAGCCTAGAGATGAAGAAATGAAAAATGATGAGGAGGGCAGAAATAAATAAAAGAGGAGAAGGGAGATCCATATGGTGTGCACCATACTACACAAGAAGGTGAAGGGCTTAACTGTGGATTCATGTTCCCGGACTCATAAGGAAACAAAACAAGGAAAGAGAAATAAATTGAAGACTATATAAATCCTGCTGATTGGGTATGTTGATGATATCTACAAGATCATACATGCACGGTTCCCATAATCTTGTGGAAGCTAAGGACTTATATGTCTAGGAGTTAATGGATGTGGAGATAGAAAACACACGCACATAGGAGAAGTTGTCATGGTTAATGCAGACTCATATGAATGAGCCTGATTTTGGCGTGTGCGAAGAATCATGCGTCTCATGCAAAATGAAGAAATCACCCCATGTTTAACACATGAATGTTAAGCCAACTGTTATGTCAGATGAACAAGTGAGAAATGCCTTAGTAAAGGTATCTACAGAAGGTTGCACGTAGGAACATAGACAAAGTGGAAACCATTAGGGTGTTGATGGATGACAACAAGGATAAGGATACAAAAATAAAGTGCCTCACAACAGAGAAGGAAAAGGCCAAGGAAATGACAGAAGCATTGATCGGTATGGATGAGGATATTGACGATTATATTCTTAAGGTAAGGCCACATTTGGAAAATCAAGTTCTAAAAAGTATCCTACGTATTGTACTATATACACACACTTGTAAAACTGGTCATAGATGAAGGGCCTGTGCGTATGCCTACACTAAAAGACTCGCAGCAGCGGAATCAACAAAGGAAAAATCCATAATTTCTAGAAAAATTACCAGTTATGAGTCGTTCTACAAGCCTTGAGAGATAAATAGAATAAATTAGATCGGGCCTTGAACATGTGCACGACACTAGATGAAATTGTTAGGACAAGGACAATTGTAGAAGATAATGAAGTCCTCAAAGCCCAAAGGATGAGACACTCATGCATGTGGAGAGACTTGATTTGGTGGATGAGAAGCACAAAGTGCTTACAAGTGCCTAAGAACCACATGAAAACAGGTTGAAGGAGATAGGAAAATAGATTATTGGGAAGATAGAATTTATGGAAGGCGTGATTTATGGTATGGAAAATATTTGTAGAATCTTGCAAAATGAAAAGGAGAAAATAACTCAAGATGAATGAACGCCATAGTGATAGACATCCCAACTAAGATAGGTGAGTGCTTATGTGGTGGTAGGAATTAGAGGTAGAACTTAAGAATGAGTATCCGAGTTGATCCTGCTGTAGAGGCGCAGAGCGCATAATAATGATTCATTATTTTTATCAATTAATTTGTTATTCTTTTATTTATTATTCATTGATTCTTGGAGAGATAAGATCAGTTGCCCATTGCCAGGGATGAAAATGCAGTTAGTGTGGGGTAATGTTGAGTGCATGCAATATAACTCAGGTATGAAAACACATAAGGATTAGGCACGCTGGAAAAAGGCACACTTGAAGGTGTAAAAGTATGGTAAAACAGGGCACATGCTAGAACAAATTGAATTAGGACTTAGTCATTTTGTTGGTCTAGGCTATTTTTAGACATGGAGTGTGGAGCACGCAAGGTATGGAGACTTGCGAGATCATGCTAAGGCTATTTGGGAGTTATGCGGTTTGAGTGCCATCTAGAGTCTTAGTATAATAATAGGATCTATTCTTAGAGCTAACCAATAGAAGATCTATTATTAGCACTTACATGCTTTTGTATCCTCTTGTAAAGGCACATGTCGATTACTATCATGTAGCCTATTTTTAGAAGGTGCATGGGCAGCGAAGGGAAAGTCCCCATACCTATATATATATATGTATTGATTTTCACATCTTAGACATATTTTTTATTATAGAGTTATCTTTGCTTAGTTTTGTTCATGTGCACGACTCATGGTGATACTATTGTAATGTATGAAGCTTTGCGTTTTATAGTACTTAATATAATGGATCATATTGGCTGGATATTGGTGTTAGACATGACTGAATATGGTTATTGCATGGTAAATCTCATTATAGTCATTGTTTATGTTGGGGTGTGGAGCCTATTTTGGTCTTCTCAAATCAATATTGAAGTGTGGAGTTCGAATTAGGAAGATGAAAGGTCATGACTTTCAAACTTCTAGGGTCGGCTTTTGGACTTCTTAAAGGATTGTAATCCTATAAATAGAGGTGTTAGGGTATCTTGAAGATACCATGTGTGTTCAAGAGGTCTTGAGTCTTAGTGATCAAGAGGTGATCAAGGTTAAGCAATTGGGTGTCAATTGTGGTTTAGATGTGGTTTAACATCTTTAGAATTCTATTGTGAGTTCATAACTGAGAGAAGACTGTGAGAGTTGTTTTACTCTTGTTGATAATAAAATGTGAGCAAGTTCTTGGTGGACGTAGCCCACATTTGGTGAACCACGTTAAATCTTGTCTTGTCTTCTTTTGTGCATTATTTATTTATGTTGTTATATTTCTACATATATAATTCTGCTATATAGTTTCCCTCTTTGTTGTGGTTTGAGGAATTATTTCCACATATTTGTTCTCTAATCCCTAACAACCTGGTATCGAAATTTGGTGGTTTTTTTGCTGAAGTGGTAAATCACGGGGAAAGTTTAACTTGAGTGGGAGCTATGGTGGATGAGGGCAGATCAAGGGTTGAGAAGTTGATGGGAAGAACTTTGGTTTGTGGAAGATGTAAATGGAGGATTACTTATATCAAAAGGACCTCCATGTTCCTTTTGGCTGGAAAAGTAAATAAACCTACAACTATGTTAGATGAGGATTGGGAGTTTACGGATAGAAAGGCACTCGGGAAATTCGGTTATGCCTTGCATCTTGATTGCTTTCAACATATCGCGAGAGAAGACCATGGAAGGTCTCATGAGTGCATTGGGGAAGTTATATGAAAAACCTCTCGCCTCTAATAAAATATTTTTAATGATAAATTTATTTAATATGCGAGATGTTTGAGAATGGTTCTATTATTGTTCACTTGAATGAATTTAATACGGTTGTGAATATATTAAACTAGGTAAAAATTGACTTTGATGATGAGGTCGAGTGATTTGTTCATTTTGTGCTCCTTACTAGATAGCCAAGACAACTTTGTTATGGTGTAAGTAATTCAATCTCTAATAATTCAAAAATAAAGTTGGAGGATGTAATAGGTGTGATCCTAAGTGAGGAAATGCGAAGGAATAACATTGAAGATTCTTCTACTTCTAGAAACACTTTGACGGTGGAGAGCAGAGGGAGACAAAAAAATAGAGGGAAAGGTAACCATGGGAAGTCGAATGATCACAGAAGGTCAAAGTCCAAGAGAAAGTTAGAATGTTGGTACTTGTGGGAAGGTTGGTCATGCTAAGAAATATTGTTGGGATCTTCAAGATAAGAAGAATAAGAAGGAGGAAACTAAAGAGGTAAATGTGGTAGCAAGTGATGTTTGTCAGGATGCCTTAATTATTTCTTTAGATAATATTGTTGAGTCTTGGGTGTTAGATTCAAGGGATTCTTTCCATGCCACCCCACATAGACATTACTTTACTGATTTTGTTCAAGGAGATTTTGGACATGTATATCTTGGTGATGATGAACCATACAGAATAGTAGGGAAATGTTGTGTTTGGGTGAAAATGCAGAATGGGAACACATGGCTACTTAAGGATGTCAGACATGTGCCTAAGTTGAGGCGGAACTTGATATCAGTGGGTCAGCTGGGTAGTGATGGCTATACGGTCAGTTTTACAATGGATTCTTAGAAGGTTACCAAGGGAGATCTTGTGGTTGCAAGAGGTAAGAAAACTGGTACTTTGTATTTAACCAGTGGTGCTGATTATTGTAATTTAGTTGCTGCAGATGGAGATGTAACTTTGTGGCACCAGAGACTCGGTCATATGAGTCAAAAGGGCATGCAGATTATAAAGGATATGTTTCCTAGATTAAAGGAGTTAGATTTAGACTTTGATGAGAAGCTGTGTTTATGGAAAACGAAGCGGGTGAGATTTATCAAGTGTGGACCTACCGGGAAGGAGGGTAAGTTGTATTTAGTGCATACGAGATGTGTGGGGGCTAGCTAAGGTAAAATCTATTGGTGGTTCATGTTATTATGTCACTTTCATTGATGATGCAACTAGAAAATTTTGGGTATATTTCATTAGAAAGAAATCTGATGTGTTTGAAACCTTCAAAAGATGGAAATCCTTGGTTGAGAATGAAACAGGTCTCAAGTTGAAATGTCTCAGGTTGGATAATGGAGGGGAGTATTGCAGCAATGAATTTATTGATTACTATTCGATAAATGGGATCCGCAAGCAAAGAATGGTTCCAAATACTCCACAGGAAAATGGAGTGTCAAAGAGAATGAACAGGACAATCATGGAGCGTGCTAGGTGCATGAGGTTACATGTGGGGTTGTCACTCATGTTTTGGGTGGAAGCAGTGAGCACAACTATTTATCTGATTAATAGAGGACCCTCTATGGCTTTGGATGGAGGTACACTTGAGGAGGCTTGGTTTGGTAAGAAAATTGATTACTCATTTCTTAGAGTATTTACATGTGAGGTATTTGTTCACATTGATAAAGATGATAGGATCAAGTTAGAGGACAAGTCGAGAAATGCACCTTTATTGGATATGGTGAGGATGACTTAGGTTTATGTGTTTAGAGTCTTAAGGACAAGAAAATATTTCAGTCTAGAGATATTGTCTTTAATGAAAAATTCATGTATAAAGATTAGTTACTGAGGAACAAAAAGAGGAATAAAAGAAAGAATACGTTGTGTTAGAGGACATTGCGGGAAACAAGGTGTCTAAGGGGCTGGTACGGGTGCAACATGTTGGAATAGCCAATTCAGGGAACCTACTCATCGGGAATCCTAAACTCCTGAGGTGAGAAGGTCTTCTAGGGTAAGAAGGGAACCTGAATAATTTACTCCATATTTGAATTATTTATTTCTCACTGATAGTGGAGAGACAAAGTGCTTTGAGGAAGCAGTGCAGGTGGATGCCAGGAAGAAGTGGGAGTAGGCCATGGATGAAGAGCATAGATCTCTTATGGAAAACCAGACTTGGGATCTAGTGGAGCTACCCGAGGGTAAGAGAGCATTGCAGAACAAGTGGGTGTATAGAATCAAAGAGGAATATGGAGGAAGGAAAGATACAAGGCTCGGTTGGTGGTCAAGGGATTTGCATAGAAGAAAGGTATAGACTTTGATGAAATTTTTTCTCTGTTGTTAAAATGAATTCTATTAGAATTGTTCTTGGTTTAGTAGCAGATAGAAGACCTGCACTTAGAGCATTTGGATGTGAATACTACATTCCTTCATGGTGAGTTATAGGAGGAATTGTATATGCAGTAGCCACAGGGTTATGAGGTTAAAGGGAAGGAGAGGTTAGTGTGAAAATTGAAGAAGATCTTGTATGGCCTAAAACAAGCTCCATGAAAGTGGTACAAGAAGTTTGACAATTTTATGCTAGAGCGGGGGTTACTCTCGGTGTCACTCGGACCATTGCGTGTACATCAAGAAGTTTCTTGATGGTAGTTATATTATTCTCGTGCCTTTATGTGGATGATATGCTCATTGTAGGGAAGAACATGCAGGAAATATGGTACTCGAAAGCGATTAGGTGACTCCTTTCTTTATGAAGGATTTGGGGGCAGAAAAATAAATCCATGCTATTATGAGAATAACTCGTAACAGAAAGAGAGGAAGTTGGTGTTATCTCAAGAAGAGTACATAAAGAAGGTCTTGGAGAGTTTTAGTATGTAGATGCTAAACCGGATTAGTAGCCCTTTGGTAAGCCACTTTAAATTATCAAAGGAGAAGCGAGTCCCAAGACCGAGGAGGATAAAATCTAGATGTTCGAGGTACTATACTCATCATCGGTTGGTAGCTTGATATATGCTATGGTATGCACTAGGCCGATATTGTCCATGCGGTGGGAGCGGTGAGCAGGTTTATGAGTGATCCGGTAGAAATCACGATAGGAAGTGAAGTGGATCCTTCGGTATTTGAGAGGGACAATGGAAGAAACATTATGTTTCGATGGATTAGACACTACATTATGTGGTTATGTAGATTCATACATGAAGATTTAGAAAGCATGAGGAGCACAACAAGTTATGTATTTACTGATTGGTGATACAACGGTGAGTTGGATTTCATAAGTTATAAAAGGTTGTGGATTTATCAACCACAGAGGTGAGTATGTTTCTACCACGAGAGGAAAACAAGGAGATGATTTGGCTACTGATAGTTTTGGCC
This sequence comes from Taxus wallichiana var. yunnanensis, assembly GCA_018340775.1. Taxonomy (NCBI): domain Eukaryota; kingdom Viridiplantae; phylum Streptophyta; class Pinopsida; order Cupressales; family Taxaceae; genus Taxus; species Taxus wallichiana. The sequence goes on along the minus strand of CM031241.1, from coordinate 539,750,281 downwards.
AGTCGGGTCATAAGTAGGAAGTTGGGATACTACACATTGATAGTTAGAGTGTTATTCATTTAGCGAAGAACTCCACTTTTCACTCTAGGACAAAGCACATTCATTGGTGAGATATCATTTCATTAGGAAACTTTGATAGAAGATAAGTTGAAGCTGGAAAAGATTCATACCAGTCAAAATCCTATGGATATGATGACTAAGGCGGTCACAAGGGAGAAGTTGAAGTTGTGTTCAACTTTGATTGGCCTTCATGGTTGATAATGAAGGGTTGAGAACTTTGCTCAGTAGGAATAATCTCCAAGTGGGAGATTGTTGGGGTGTGGAGCCTATTTTTGGTATTCTTAAATTAGTATTGAAGTGTGGAGTTCAAATTGGGAAGATGAAAGGTCATGACCATTTCTTTTCCAGCCATGGGAAGATGAAAGGTCATGAAAAATTCTTTTCTATCCATGGGAAGATGAAAGGTCATGACTTTCAAACTTCTAGGGTTGGCTTTTGGACTTCTTAAAGGATTGTAATCCTATAAATAGAGGTGTTAGGGTATCTTGAAGATATCTTGTGTGTTCAAGAGGTCTTGAGTCTTAGTGATCAAGAGGTGATCAAGAGTGATCAAGGTTAAGCAATTGGGTGTCAATTGTGGTTTAGATGTGGTTTAGCATCTTTAGAATTCTGTTGTGAGTTCATAACTGAGAGAATACTGTAAGAGTTGTTTTACTCTTGTTGATAATAAAATTTGAGCAAGTTCTTGGTGGATGTAGCCCACATTTGGTGAACCACGTTAAATCTTGTCTTGTCTTTTTTTTGCACTATTTATTTATGTTGTTATATTTACGCATTTATAATTCGCTATATAGTTTCCTCTTTGTTGTGGTTTGAGGAATTGTTTCGCATATTTTTTCTCTAATTACTAATAGTTTAGTCTATCTATTTTATATGCTCTACATCTAGATCTGGTTTATGCACTTTGGATTATTTACTATCTGTTATGATTTTGAATATATATGCACAATCATGGTGACATTATGGAAAAGCAACTCTAAAGAGGGACTTGGTACCTTTGCGCGCTTCCAGTGAGCGCTCATTTTAGGATGAGTGATGTGCCAATGTGCCTTGGGTATTTAAAATGAATTCTAGGCTACATCAATGTGAAATATAATGTGTGATTGTGATCACTTAGTTACGTAGTGTCAAAACCTTACTCAATTTTCTTGATTATGTTGTAAATCACTAAAAACTACCATTCTTTCTCAAAACCCTAATCCAACCTCAACACCATGAAAAATGATAAAAATAGGGTTTGGAATAGGGGAATGCCTTTATTAAACTCCCTTTAAAGAAAAATACTTAAAATCAACACTTGATGCAAGTTGGTAAACAATCTAGTGTGTATAAGTATCATAATCTTCATATTTTAGTGTGCACTGACAACTAGTAAATACTAGAATGCACCCTAAATCATTGACTTTGGAATTTTGCAAAGGGATGATCTTATAAACAATAATTATGATTTTACAAATTCAATGTCACTCTTATAATTGATTTCTCCTTACAAATTTAGTGTGCCCTATATTTTATAAATGTAATTATGTATTTATAGATTTCTTGAGCTCAAATAAAGGTCTCATAGTGTGCAAATCAAAAAACAACAAGAAGGAAAGATGAAAAGAAAAGTTACAAACCTAGGGAATTCAAAACCAATAGATGTGAGGGCCCAAAATGATAATGCCCATTTCCGATTGAGGAACATCCGGGTTCAAATGAAATCTTGTGTCAACAAAAAAGTAAGGATGTTATTAAGTTTTTTTAATATGTTTTATGCTTATCTTGTTTGCAACATTTGCATAGTGATCCAAAAATTTGGTGGTAACTTGTTCATCCTAGAAGATCTTTCAAATATTGGTGCAAACATATCTTTCATGGTACGAAATAATAAATGTGATATGATAGTTTGAAGGTTGTGCACAATCAATAAACAATCAAGATGCATTTCAAGATGTCCACATTATACATAGATTTTTAGGAGAGTATTACATGTGGGTGCCATTTGTACGTATTGGCACGAAAATTGCATGCTTGACATAAGGCTAGAAAATTCCATATGTAATTGGAAAATTTTACACAAACCCATTAGATTTCATTGTGTGTGTGGAAAATTAGTTGTCATTTATTATGTGTCTAAGTTCTACTTTTAAACTTAGAATCACATGCATGATTCTACCCCTTCATCGTGTGCTGCAATTTATTGCAATGTCTCGCACTAACATACCACATTATGCATAACTTTAGTACACTCACTTGAGGACAAAAGTAGTTTGGTTTCCATCATGGTTGGATATATCATGAAGTGTGTTCATAGATTTCACTTAATGTGGTGAATATTTAAGATAATGAAATATATAATACTAGTGTGTGAAAACATATATAAACATAATTAACATACTATTATATCAAATAAAGTATAGGATAATCACAAGATCCTTGTATTAAATTAATATAAAGTCCCAATGTTCTCAATTACAATGAGATATTGGAAATGATACTCTCTTAGGTATTCATACATTGAAAATTTTTCTAATCTCTTGAACTATGCCAACCAACCAAAACATTGCAAAAACTAACTAATTCCTTTACACTACTCCCTTAAGGGGTATATATACTAATGGGGTATTTTATTTCATCCTTTTCACAAAAGTTACATTGGCCTTTGGGCCAAGTTTACACAAAGTTAACTACAAGTCAATAAGGTGGCGTGCATGCTAGATGGTGTAATTCTATATCCTTGGGATCTGCATGGAAGTTCTAACTCCTTAGATACTCCACTCCACTAGTGAACTACTCTTGCCTTGCATTTGTTGTGCACAATGTTGATCTTTTCTTTACATGCACAAGGACCAAAATAGGTAGTTAACTCTCTCATTTATTTCCTAAATTGTAGCTCTAATGAATTCTTGCATGAAAAACCTACTAATGTAATCATATTTCTTTGTGTGTGTGATCATATAAGTCCTTATCAATACTAAAAGGTGCACAGAATTGAGTGCCTTATACATTAATGAAAGAAATACATATCAAACTATTATTTTAGCTTGAAAGAATTGGGGCCCAACATTACCCCACACTATTTTGGTTTCCCATCATCAGTAACCCTTTATATATATTTGCAAAAATCTCTGGACCCTCTTTGTGCAAGTGGTCCTCATGGTTTTCCCATTTATTGAGCACGGTTTGTAAGAGTGGACCTAGCCTTTCAATTTGCATGTCTAAGTCCTTTAATGCCTTTGCAATTTTTTGAAATCACAAGATTTAACATTCATTGTTTTTAATGCCTTCCCCATCTCAACACCTTGGTACTATTAAGTGCACTCTCATCCTTATATGTCTAATTTTTCAGCTTTATAAGGTGTTACTTGATTTTATCTTTCTTTTTACTCATCTCTTCCTCCATATCTTCAATATATTATAGTAACTTCTCCCTTCCAACCTTGTGGGTTGTATACACCTAGAAATATAATGCATTCTATTTTTGTTTCTTTCAGAAGATGTGCACTTCAATGATCTTATTCTATTTCAAAATGCATTGAAAACCTCATTCAAAAAAGTGGCCTTCTCACTTATCTTTGTTGCTAAGATTGTGCATGGTTTCAATTTCTTTTTACAAGAGGACCTTGATTTATCTCGTTGTACTTTTGATTTGTTGTGTGTGTGCCCCTATCATCCTCTATTTTCTTTAGGAGTAGGTGTATCAACACTTAAAGTTTCTCAATTACATCCCCTTGGTTAAGCAATACTCCTACCAAAATGTTGGGGTCCTCTAAAAACATTCTCCCACATGGTTTCAAGGATTTCAGATCTCCGGTTGTGTGCTTCTTAAGTAACTCTTTATTTTAATTTTCTTTTTCATTATATTTTTCTTAACATCTCGAAGTTCTTTAGTCAACTCCTACACGTGGGATTTTTGATCTTACAAGTGGACATTATTCAATAAGTATCCATGCATGTTGGAGTCTAGTAGTCTTCTTCCCTTATGTACGTGTCATCTCCGAATTGGTTGTGCACAAGTTTGCCCATCGTTGCGTTGGCATATCATGCTTAGATAAACTAAGGTGTGCTCACCCAAAGCAAAATAGGTTTTCATGTCCCATCATGGTTAACAAGGGTGAAGTGAATTGTTATTTTAGAAATTAGACTTGTATTCCTAGTATATTAACATATAACACAACCATGCATAGACCAAACACAATGCTCATATATCAATTGATGTGCAATTACAAGTTCTAGCCATCTAGTAGAAAAATCTAAGTACAAGTCATTCATACCTCACTCCTCTAGCTCTCTATATCATCTCTCTTCATTCTATACCCCTTTATGGGTATTTATACTAGTGAGAACTTGACCTTCACTTGTCTTACAAGTTCTAATAATAGCCCTCGCGTTTACAATTACGGTTAAGCTGTTAAATTTAGTCGGTGCACAAAATTATCCACTTACCACCTTAATCCTATGTTGCATGCTAATATTTATCATTAAATGCTTATTATCCTTAACCTTATTCAATCTTATGTTAAATTCATGGAAGTTTCCAAAACTAAAGCTTTAGTCTATTCTTGAACTCATGTTTATTCATATCTCCTAATACTTTACATGTCCTTTCCTAGATCTTATCTTCTTTATGGATAATGTTTCTTCCACATGACCTTTGGTATCATTCGACACACATCCATTCTATCCTATTATTTTTGTGATTACCTCTATGTGCTCTCTTGCTCATATCCTACACATCCCTTGTGAAATTCCCGCACGCTCCTAAAAAGAATAATGAGTCATGGATAGAGAATATCAAGTCCTTAAGGACTTAATGAATAAAGAATACAATAAATCATGGGCCCAACATCACCCCATACTAATGTTGTTGTCCATATTTGGGAAGTGTTTATTAGAAATCCTAAAATAACTCAAGAACCTCAACCTAAAGCAAGTCTTCATGTGCTTTCCACTTATTGACTGCTATATTAATAAGTTGGGTTAGCTTATCCAACTCGTAATGAGTTGGTTAAACACTATAGCACCTTTTTCTCTTGTGGTCACCATTTTTCATATCTCGATCTACTTAATTTTGTAACTCGTGGTCCACAGTTCCTAGATTTTTTGTAATGAAATTACTAGTATAATTCAGATTATGAGCAGCAATAGAACACCAAATAACACAATATTTTAGAATAATGATCTCAATATGCAATTATAATAGCTTCGCCACTTGAGGGGGCAACCTCCAAACCATATAATAAGACTCAAATGCTCAAATGATAATGAACTACTACCTACAATCCCCTATATATACTATTCATATGTTATGGCCATCACCAAGGCCGACCTATTAAGCATAATAAAGTATAAATGATATAATAAAATGATATGGTAATCCACAAGTCGGCTACTCATATCCTAATACAAGCAATAGGTTAAGGGCGTAGCATGCCCTTCCCCTTAAAACCAACATTGTCCTCAACGTTGAATAATCCTGGATGTTGCTACAGAAAACCTTCATCCTCCCAGGTCGCATCTTCTATGCTCAAATTCTTCCACTTGATCAAATATTCCTTAATGTCTCTGGTTCTCAACCTCTTAGTACATGTTTGCAGAATCTTCTCTGGCTCCAAAATGATTCTTCCTTCCTCGTCAAGTTTTGGTAACTTTTTGGGCTTCAAATTTCTATCCAATAACCTTCTTCAGGCATGAAACATGGAATACTGGGTGTATGTGTGAAGATGGAGGAAACTCTAGTTTATAAGCAACACTGCCAATTTTCTGTAGAACCTGATAAGGGCCATAATATTTAGGAGCAAGTTTTTTGTCCTTTTTCTATTGCTTTAGAGACATCTGTTTGTAAGGATGGAGACGTACAAAAACCCAAGTCACTAATTTCAAAATGTATTTCACTACGGTGTTGATCTGCTTGTTGTTTCATCATGTTTTGTGCTAATGCTAAATTCTCCTTCAAACTAGCCAAAACTGTTGTTGATGTTGAATGTGTTCCTCAACATCTCTGACCTTAGTTTGCACCCTCAAGGAGGAAGTGATAGAAGGTGGATGGTAACCATATAATGCTAAAAATGGGGTCATTTGAGAAGAGGTATGAAAAGATGTGTTATACCACCATTCTGCAAGTGGTAGCCATTTAATCCACCTTTCCTGCTTATCTGATACAAAACAACGTAGATATCCCTCTAAGAATTTGTTGACCACTTCCATTTTCCCATTAGTTTGAGGATGATAAGATGAACTGTGAGCTAGCTAAGTACCCAAACATGAAAATAATTCCATCCAAAAATTACTTGTGAAAATAGGATCACGATCACTTACAATTATCTTTGGGGTTCCATGTAGCCTTTGAATTGTCTCCAAAAAAATAGTGACTGTACTAGCTAAAAATGGATGTGATAGGGCACAAAAATGGGCATATTTTGTGAGCCTATCCATAATCATGAAAATAACATTCTTACCCTTTGAACAAGGCAATCCGGTGATGAAATCCATGGAGACCTCCTCCCATCTCTGGCTAGGAATTGGTAAGGGTTACAATAGACCTAGTGTCTTAATTGTTTCCCCTTTGTTTTGTTGGCACACTAAACACTCTGATACAAAATTTTGTACATCCCCCTTGAGTCCTTCCCAAAATAATTCTCTTTTTATTCTATGATATGTCTTCAAAAACCCAAGAGTGTCCTCCAATAGGTGAGGCATGTAGCTCTGCAAGAATCTTATGCTTCAACTCATAATCTTTACTCAAGTATAACCTGTCCTTGTACCATAGGGCATTACCTTTCCACTCAAATTTGTTAGATGTCATAGATCCTTGCTTGATATTTTGTATTAGAGATTGTGTATCCTTTTCTTGATCCCATTCCAATCTTGCTTCATCCACCCAATCGGCCATCAACATGGACATTCCACATAGTAAGGCATTTATGGATGTATCCCTTCTGGACAACGCATTAGCTACTACATTTTCTTTACCCTTTTTGTATATGATTTCAAAATCATAACCCAACATTTTTGTTACCCACTTTTGTTGTTCCTCAGATGATAACCTTTGCTCCAAAAAGTATTTGAGACTATCATGATCAGTTTTTACCTTGAAGTGTCTACCCATGAGATAGGGCCTCCATTGCTTGACCGCATGAAGAATAGCCATCATTTCTTTCTCATAGAAAAGTTTGAGCAGATCTTTTCCTTTGAATTGGTGACTCTCAAATGCAATTGGTCTTCCTTCTTGCATTAGAACTGCTCCCAATCTTGATCCTAAAGCATCACATTCAACAATGAAGGTTTTTGAGAAGTTGGGAGTAGCCAAAATTGGGGTGCTGCATAAGGCTTCCTTCACTTTTCAAAGGATTTAGTGGTTAAGTCTATCCAATGGAAGGCATCCTTCTTTAGCAATGTAGTGAGTGGGGTTGTTATTCTACCATATCCCCGCACAAATCTTTGTAGTACCTGTTAGTCCTAGGAACCCATGAATATTTTTGAGAGTTTTGGGCCTTGGCCATTCCACCATAGATTTGATCTTTTGAGGATCAACTTTGACGCCTTCATGGGATACAATGTGACCCAAGTACTCTACCTCTTGTACACCAAAAGAACATTTGGATGGATTTTCATAGAGAGTATGTTTCTCCAAAAACTTCTAACACTTTATTTACATGTTGTAAGTGTTCTTCCCATGTCTTACTGTAAATCAATATGTCATCAAAGAAAACTAATACAAATTTCCTTTAAAATGGCCTAAAAATAGTGTTCATCAAGCTTTGAAAGGTTGAAGGCGCATTTGTAAGACCAAAAGGCATTACCAAAAACTCATAATGGCCCTCATGAGTCCTGAAAGCCGTTTTATGAACATCTTCCTCTTTTATTCTAATTTGATGGTACCCCGAACGAAGATCTAATTTTGTGAAATAAATAACACCATGCAATTCATCAAGTAAATCATCAATTACTGGAATAGGAAACTTATCTTTGATGGTGTACTTGTTGAGTTCTCGGTAATCTAGACACATCCTCCATGTTTCATCCTTCTTACGTACCATGACCACTAGTGAAGAATATGCACTCTGGCTAGGCCTGATGATACATGCCTTCAACATTTCTTGAACCATTTTCTCGATCTCACTTTTCTGGGAATATGGGTATCTATATGGTCTAATGTTAGGTGTTTGGCTCCTGGAATCAACTAAATGGCATGATCATGATCCCTAATTGGTGGTAGTCCCTTTGGAATTGCATCAAAAATAGATGAGTGAGCATCAACAATCTTCTGAAGATCGGGTGGCATTGAAGACTCTGTATTTTGTACTTCTATGGAAAATAACTTTGCTATAAATCCATCTACTCCTTTTCTAAGAACCTTCTGCATCTGATGAGAGCTAATAATATGTGGAGACTTAGCTACCATCCCATTCAATTGTATTTTCCTTCCATCTGAATGAAATCACATGAACAATTCTTGGAAATTCATCTCTATAGTACCTAAGGTTGTGAGCCATTGGACACCCAAAATAATATCTACCCCTCCCATAGAAATAGCAAACATAGGTGAGTCTAACATGTAGTCTCCCATGGAAATCTTGATACTATGGCACTTTCTTGTGCACTTGATTGTCCCACCATCCGCAATCATAACTTGCATTTCTGGAGCTAGGTAAATAAAACAATTGAGGCGGGTAAGCTAACTTACTATTTATGAAGTTATGAGTACTCCCTGAGTCAATCAACACTATCACCTTCTATTTTTGAGATAGCCAATAACCTTGAGTGTTTGAGGAGTACTAATACCTGACAATGCATGGCAAGAAATTGTAGGTTGGTGATCCTCTACTTCATCTTCTACTGGTTCCTCAGCCTCTCCTATAATTTCAGCATCCTCATCATCCTCATTACCTCCGTCAATATAGAACAACTTCTTCTTAGCACATTTGTGTCCCGGTCCATATTTTCTATCACAGTTAAAACATAATCCTTTTGCTCTCTTTTCTTCCATTTGTTGAGGAGTCAGTCTAATTGGCCTAGAAAATGAAGGGGAAGAGATACTACGGTCTCTGGTGTTAATGAAAGGTGGCCTCCTACTACAAATAACTTTTTCCTCTGCTCGACGTGCCATGATAATAGAATCAGAAAGCTTGAGTGGATTAAACATACGTACCTCATGCTCGATGTGGTCCTTAAGACCCCCAAGAAATAGGTCATTCAGATTCTCTTCTAGAATATTCTCCACCCTTAAGGATAGGTTCTGGAATTGATGCACATAATCTTTTTGACTGATCTTGTTTGTCATAACTTTCTAATTGACTAAAGTAGTTCTCTGAAACACTGGAACTATAGTGCAATTGCAACTCCTTGGTAAAAACTGTCCAAGTGACATCGAGACCATTCTTTTGCCTCTGAGCACATAACCATCGATACCAAACAAATTGGTCTGGTTCAAGATATAGGATGCCAATGTCACCTTTTTCTGATGGTGTTTGATGTAACTCAAAGAAGTTCTCCATTTGATTTATCCAATTCAAGGGATCTTTACCATCAAATTTGCACATATCCACTTTCGGCATCATGTTTCGTGGTTACGAATAAGTTGGATTCTGATTGGGCTGGAAAAGTGATCCAACATGGTTATTTTGTCCATGATTTTGAACTGAAGATCCTCCTTGGTTGATATGGGCTGGATTTGGGCCATACTATTTACCCTTTACATGTTGCATGATATCATCCAACCGATGATTGATTTGGGCTATGTCTCCTTTAGAGGCCATCTCAGATTGTACATTTCATAGCTCATACTCAAGTTGGATCACCTTATGATCAACTAAGGTAAACCCTAGTGTTGAGGAATCTGTATTTACCCCTTCTAACTCCATCTCTTCAATCACTATCCCATCTTTATCTGGGGTTTTACCCGGAGTAACCGGATTCTTTTTTGCTCTTGTGGAAGGCCTGCCATGATATCAAACCTTAGGGTTTAGGGTTTTGATACAAATTTCGGCTGAAAAAGAAAAAACATAGAGAAGATACTAATACTATTTTTTTGAGAGATTTGAAAATGTAAAGAACTTGAAAATTTTCCACAATTTGCACCCTAGGGAGCGATTTTATGAAAAACCTAAATTTGTAATAAATTTGCAAAATAAATAAAAAAGTCTCTAAAATTTTAGGGAACCTTACTTGAAATGTTTCTGCAACTTTGGTAAAAATATCTCCACCAATTCGCTCTGGTTCGAAATATATGGTGGAAACAAAAAATTAGGGTTTTTGCCCTAATTTTGGCCCAGATCGCAGCTCTGATACCACTTGTAATGAAATTACTAGTATAATTCAGATTATGAGCAACAATAGAACACCAAATAACACAATATTTCAGAATAATGATCTCAATATGCAATTATAATAGCTTCGCCACTTCGAGGGGGCAACCTCCAAACCATATAATAAGACTCAAATGCTCAAATGATAATGAACTACTACCTACAATCCCCTATATATACTATTCATATGTTATGGCCATCACCAAGGCCGACCTATTAAGCATGATAAAGTATAAATGATATAATAAAATGATATGGTAAGCCACAAGTCGGCTACTCATATCCTAATACAAGCAATAGGTTAAGGGCATAGCATTTTTTCTGCTATATCATTGCTTCCTTAACTTTGTTTAAACTTTGCTTTATTTACTTTTTATTTATGGTCCTAAAGCCACTTTGTTTTACCCTAGGAAGTTAATTTCCCTAAAATGATTTATTTTTACACTTACTCAACCTCCATGCTAATGGCAAATTATAGTTTTTTTCTATGTCTATGACTCTCTGTGGCTTTTCTTCCTTTCCAAGGTCTTTAATATTTATCGATGGTAGTTGTAGTAATTTGCAAAAATATTGGGTGTCAAATTGTTGTTCATAGTTGGAGCTCTTGTCCTCGTTGTATGGTAAAAATGAATTACCCACCCTCTTTTTATATTCTCCTCCTTTGTAATAAATTCACCTTTCATTTACTCCTCGCATGAGTGAACCTTTAGTTTCATCATAACCATCATTAATGTCTAATGAATGACAACTATCCCTAGCCTTCCTTTCCTTTCTTGGCCATTAATTCCCATTTAAGTGTGCTTATTGGGTTTCCTTATTATTATTTTTTCTTCCACACATCCACTTTGCATTTGGTAGCTTGCATTCTGGGCCACGTCTCTTACCTTATACCTTAAATTTATTTTGTGCATTTCCTTTCCCTATGCCCTTTAAAGCTTACCCTTTAAGGAATACTCTCTTCTTCCGATTGCTCCACTTTTTTCTCTTGGGAAATTTTTGTCAATCACATCTTTGTGTGCATGCAACATTTTAGAAATGCTTTCTCTCAAAAATGTTTTTGGTTCTCCTTTTGGAATGTTTTGGTAGTGGTATTGAGTCCCCATGTACTAGTTTTTTCCCCTCGAAACACAAAATGTTGCGTGGTCCTCGCGCATTTTTATAGAATAATGCGATTATGAAATTTGTTGGCTTAAAACAACACAAAACATTAAAGAAAATTTCTCTTATCCTGCACTTATTACAACGCATAAAAAGATATCTAATCTATGAAATAAAATGACATGTAATATATTGGAATACACCTTATTCATTATATTCTAATGTTTCTAGAAATATGGTTATTATCCAAAATACGCTCTCATAGGGCTATCTTGATAACTTACATTTTCATTTCAACTTGAGAAAGTATAAAATGATCAATAGTAGAAGAAATTAATGTTGGGATGTTCCTTTCCTCCTTTCCAAGCACCTCATTTCCATACTTAGCCAAAAAATCAGAAAAGTTGGTCAAAAGGGGCAAAATTGGAAAAATTGGGCCTACAAGGAACAAGAGGAACAATTCAGATCTTCGTTCCTTCTATTCCCGCATCGCCACACTAATCGTAATAAGGTTTTGTGGGAATTAAGGTTAGATAATTGGGTTTTCAATAGAATAGAAAAAACAATTCCTTGGTTTCGTTTGTTTCAAGACATGGGTGATTTTGTCAAATAAAGGACAAGGAAAGCAATGTTGTGGGTGAGTTGGGATTTTTGGGAACAAGTGGAACATTTCCACTAGTTTATTGATCAGCCAACGTGACCTACTAAGCGGGACAAAAAAAGTGGAGGATGAAATGGACAATACAGTGAAGTGGACAAGTCGGGGAACCAATGAAACAGATGGATTTTTTCCATAGTTCCACCATAAACCTGATCCTGAAAAACACAGGAATTGTGGAAAAAGTAGATATGACAAACTCAAGAGAAAAATTGGAGTTTTTCTCCCCATCGTTTAATTCCTTGATCAAACGATTTGTCGAACTTGGAACAAAATTATTAATGCAGATCAGTGTAGCATCATGTGTGTGAAACCCTATCGTGAACTTCTAGAAGCCCGTGAAATAAACTTCGAGGGCCATAACTTTCTCCTTGTAACTCTAAATTTCACAAACTTGGTACCGTTGGAAATATCTCATCATGTACTACACTAGAGAACTATATTTCTTAAATTTGGTGAGGTTAGGTGGGTGAAAAAGAGGAAATACAGTCCAACATTAAAAGATATAGTTCTAGGTAGCTCAACCACCCAATTTGATGAAGTATGGTGCCCATTCCTTCTCCTACAAGCAAATTATCATAGGGGAATGGTCTTGTAAGGTGCCCATGCCTATTTTTAGACATTCAATACATGTTATTGGTGGTTAAAGGTGGAAATATGAGTTTCCCTCTCTTTTCCCTCCTCTCTCTTTCATGAGTCTTCTATATATTGTAAAAGGATGCTCATTTGTAAAGGTTAGACTCTCTTGGAATGTTGGTGCATCCTTCTACAAATATTGCAGAAGGAGTGTATTTTGAGTTGAAGGCCTTAGATATGTACCAATGCGGGGGTGATCTTTTCCTTCCTCCTCCATTATAATGGACTGTGCATCTATTTGAAGCAATAAAATCTATGTTTTGTGGATATTCTCTACCCTAGCTTATGTTTATTGCATTATCTTACCTCTCTATTGCATTTGTGGTGTATTATGCATGTTTTATTCTCTTTTATAGGGTTTGTTTCTATTGTGCTCCATGGGAATGAGAGTTTGAATGTTGTCTTGGTGTGACACTCGTGTCCTCTCATTCCTCTCCTCCTTCATTTTCCTCCCATTTCCACTCATCTGAGAGTGTCTTTCCCCCTCTTCTTAGTGATATCACCTATGTTAGCTTACGGTTTTTACTTTTATGCATTTCCCTCTCTCCTTGGTCCCTTAGAATGTTAGAGTAGAGTTAGATAGTTACATTTCCTCCTTAGGAGTAGTTTAACATTAGGATGGGTAGAGGAACTAGCCTTCTCTAGAGGTATTTATCAAGCAACAAGTCCCACAACTTGAGAGACAATCCCATGTTTCCTAAAAACACCTATTTCTCATTTATTCATCTATAAAAAACATAGGGTGATGTTTTGTGTGATAAAAATGGTTTCATCTATCCTATCAATGTCCATGAAGTATTTTTCTACTAAGATCTATCATCAGCTTTTGTATCACCCTAATTGGAAATATATATACTATCTCATAAGGACCTAGCCAATGAGTTTTGAGCTTGTCTAGATATGACACAAATTTGGTTAGTCATACAGTAAAAACTTGGCATCTTCCTTAAGAGTTTTGATTTTGAGGTTCAAGATCACACCATGCCTTTTGTTGCACTTTTTCAATATTATATGTGATTTAATAAATTCTGAATTAAATTTAATTACATAGTAACTGATGTGCAAATAATAAAAATTTAGTAATGATACAAACAATGAAGATTTAAAGTATGAAACCCTAAGCAAGAGATAGAGAAAATATGACTTAGCTGATATCCAAATGAACGAAGTGATATTGCGGGAAAGGAGAAGTGATGAACAAGATGAAAAAAATGTCATAATTAATTTTGTGATATCTTGGACCTAAGAATGATTCGAATAGGGGTGCCTAGTGCATGATAGGGGCACTTGGGTGTTGATGACTGGATCTGGGCATTGGTGACTACACATGAGCTTAGAATCGGTTTCTCTACGTGTCACTAATGGTTTCACGGTTGGTCTCTATTAATCACCTCGTAGTGACTTGTAGATTACCAAGTTACCTAAGACTCGTAAAAGAGAATATCACTGTCTACTCATGCCCATAAACCACATCAAACCTAAAAAGGAAAATATAGAATGGGAATCGGACTAACCCTAACCGGTCCACACCGAGAATAAACTTATATTGAGTGTTGCACTACATATTAGACTCCATGTAGTTCATGTGAGTGTGTGTATTGTGCCCTAGGATGTGCTTGTGCAAGTTACACTTGATAGCGGGTTGTAGCTAGAATGTAGCAATGTAATAGTATGTGTGGATGGAATAGAATAAACTTCCCCTTCCTATGTTGTGTATGTAGAGTATCAACCCTTGTCCCTTGAATGGATGCTAGATGAATGCTTTGAAGTGCTTTAGGTGCCTTTTGAATGCAAGATTAGGTGATAGTAGTAATGTTTAGTGCTTGGTACCTAATTTTGAACACATAACTATGTATTTATATGATTTCCTTGTTTGAATTTTGTAATTAAAACTGGAATGCCAACCCATAAGTGAAAAATATTCCCAAAAGATAAAAGAGACCCAAAAAGAGTAAGGTAGAAAAGGGTTAGGGGCACCTAAAGGGGACAAGAGCTTTTGGGAACTGCTATCCTGGTTGGGTGCTAATGTTTGAAGTCATAAAAGGTAAATAAGTGAAAGTTATGATTGGGTTGTAGGGTGTGTAAGACCAAATAGAAAATAAGAGACAAATAAAAGAGGCTAAAGATAGTTGTCAACCATTAGTTTTCTTGCTTAGGAATTGTGTAAATGCTAGTATTCTTATAGGACCTAGAAATGTACCAAAGTGTATGATTTTGTGTCTACATTTTCCCTCACTTTATGTTGTTGAGTGAATAATTGATAACATAAAGTAGATAAGAGATGTGTACCTTAAAATCCTATAGAGCATATGACGAAACAACATCTTGAGTGGACAAGTGAAGCATATAGACTAAGAAAGGAAAGTGACCCTAGGGGTGAAGCGTATGTGTTGTTTGTACATGTTATTGTGATTGTATTTGTTGTTGTAAGTTGCTTCTTGTTGCATATTAAGGATGAACCTACAAAAGAAGAGCAAAAGAGTAGTCAAAGTCATGTGTATGAAAAATCTCAACAAAGTAAGTAGAATTGTGTAAAAGTAGTAATAAAGGAAATTGTGCACTTGATGTAAAAGAGTGTAAAGAAAATAAAAATGTTTGAAATGCTATGAAGAGAGAGTTTTTAGGTGATCTCACGCCAAATGTGATTTTTTTGGGCGATCTCACGCCAAATGTGTGTTTTTAGGAGATCTCACGCCAGAAAGTAAGTGTTGGGGAGAGAGGTCTAGTGTTACTTTCCATCCATGAATCTACCCAATAAACACCACTACAGATGGTACGCCCCTGATTTTTTTATGTTATTCCTTTTTTATGATCATTCCAAATTTAGTTCCGAGTTGTATTGATTGGAGGAGATAGAATGCATTCATTGTCATTGAAGGATTGTACCTAGAAGCGTAAAATTACTCTAAAGACTTATGTGAACTATGTTGATTTGATAAGTTAACTATATGTTCCCTGAGGAAATTAGCACAAAGGAGAGGCTAGGAGTGTCAGGCACCGATTATGCGGTTTTGGGCCCCGGTGTTTATCTTTGCGTTGAGGACCCAAGTCAAATTCTCGGGGCCATTCTATGTCTATATTTATGTGTTGTTATTGTACTTATGGTGTCCTAATCTATAGCTCAGAGATATTGTAGGGGTGATTTTTTCACCCAATGTATGCCTTGTTAGAATTTGAGGATTCTAATAAATACAGATTTAATGAACTTACATATTATATAATGTTACGATAAATATTTAAATAAACATTACATCATAACATAAGTAATAAAGAAATACTTATAGGAAATAAATAACACAAATGAAACATTATTTATAGTGGAAAACCCCAATATGGTAAAAACCACTTTGAAAATAACCTTTTACTTGAGAGAACTTATTTTACATCCAAGAAGATCACCTCCTTTAAAACTCTATTTACCAAGGGTAAAACCAAATCACTTGATTTGCACACCTTTGATATATTACTTGAATATATCAAATGAGGACCTAAAGTCCTTTTTATATAAGGTGATCGGGTATGTCTCCTAAACCACCTTTTCAACCTAAATGGTTGACACATACACCTAGGTTTATAATATTTAATATTAGAAATATAATCATTTCATGATATTAAATATTTAACCTAAAGTATATACCTAGGTTAACATATTTAATAATAGAAATATAAATATAAATATTATTAAATATTAACCTATATATTAGTGATGGACCCATATACATTAAGGGTTGGCAGACCACTTAATCATTATGTTCCAACACTCCCCCTTAATGTTATGTGGGATAACATAACATATGCCAATAGATTACTTGCCCATGGTACACTACAGAATTTACAATCCTTAAACCATAAATATTTTAGGCTATCATATCGGTTGAAGGAATTATAACACCTTCATCATACTTAATTTACCTTTTGGTACAAAAGGATTTGGAATCCCAAAGATCATCCTATGACCAAAGTGGCTAAGTATGATTTGTGATTTTTACATGCTCTCACGAGGTTCTCATCAAAGGTTATTAAACCCAAGCATATAAGAGCCTTTTACAACCAAGGACCTCCTTAACAATATGCTTCTACTAGATGTTTACCAATAAACTCAATAACTCTAAAGATTTTTATCGAAGACTAATTTTAAGATCTTTTTGCACTTCGTTCTAAAAAAATAAGCGAGGAGGTATACATGCCCGAAGGTCTTTTTACACTTTCACTGAAGGTCTTTTTACAAAAATAAGTTCCATTATGAGGTTACATTGTCATGCACACTCCCCCTCAATGGCAACTCCGACCATCCAAAATTTTCACGAAAGTGACAAAACTTTGCAGCACTTAGGGACATTGTGAAGTTGTCAGAACTGCTCTTCATTCAACATAAAATTGAGATTTATCTCATCACTTTGCACCTTCTCACAAGTGAAGCGTATATGTATCTCAATGTTATTCATCCTTTAATGTTGGACTTGATTCTTAATCAAGAATAATATAACTATGACCACCACATATAAAAGAAATACTTCCTTTAGCTTCCATGTGTATCTCTACCAACAACCATTGCAGCCACATGACTTCTTTACTTCTTCCATTGTACTTCTCTTCCTCAGTTAGAAGAAATAGAGACTGTTGATTGTTTTTTTGTTCCAAGTAATGGTTCCTACACCAAAAAAATTGAACACATATCCAATATATTTTATAACACAACATCGGTATGGTTAGAATCACAAAATCCATATAAGATAGCATTTTCATTCTTAGTATAATGCAACCCATAATTGATTGTTCCTTTCAAATATCTAAAAATTCTTTTTACAAGATTCCAATGATCTCTAAAAACGGTTCTGCATAAACCTTGAAGTAATTCCTATTGTATAGGAAATATCTGATCTAGTTATAGTTGGATAAATCAAAATATCAACTAACAATGTATATAAAATAGGATAAACCTTTTTCATATGTAAATTTAGGATTGATATTTATTCCAACTTCCATTGAAGTAGAAAATAGTTTACAATCAATCATAAAAAAAAATTCAATACAATGGTTGCATATTGTATTTTGAAAAATAACAATAGAATGAAATACGGTCATACAAATAACATGATGTGAGCGACCTAACTCATTCATTTCAAAGAAATCTTGCTTCAATTTCTCTTTAATCCTATGAATTAAATCAAAATTGTCATTAGACATAAGAAAATAATCAACATATATACATATAATGATAATATAAGAGACTTATTACTTAGTGAATATATCATTATTAGAAGAACAATTAACAAAACCTAACAGTTTAAAGAAGGAAACAATTTTCACATACCAAGCTCTAACATCTTGTTTTAAACCATACAAGGATTTCTCAACTTAGAAACATAGTTTTCTTTACCAGTTTCTTCAAATCCTTTAGGTTGAAACATGTAAAGTTATTCTATTAAACCACAATTCAAAAAAGTATTTTTCTTATCCATTTGGTGGATTTCCCACCCAAATTGAGCGGCAATTACAAATAACGCCATAACAGTACTCATTTTAGCTACAGAAATGTCTCAACATAATCAATACCATGTTTCTGAGTGAAACCTCTAGAAACAACTCTAGCTTTATGTTTGTTAATACTACCATCAACATTATATTTTACTTGGTATATCCACCTATACCCTATAATACTTTGCGACTCAGGTTCATATAAGGTAATTAATGCATGGTATGAGGGCTTCTAGTCATTTTATTAATTTTAATAGGATTTGAACTTTCTAACATAGATTGAGCCCAATTTAATTTCTTATCTAGGAAGATAAGAGTTTCGAAACATCTATAACATCAAAACATCATCATGACCATTTACTAAATCGGAATCAAAACCTTCATTTAGAAGCATTTAATGAAGTAACTTCAAGATAAGAAGACAACACATGTAAACATTTCCCTTGATTATATCTAGACATTTCATATAAGTTTCGATGATTAACATGTCCTAACCTTTCATACCATAGTTTTGAATTATTCAAACTTTGAGATATAAAATAAGATGCAGAAGAGAAATCATCAAAAATATACAGACTATTTCTTTGAATTCCTTCAGCTATTGTACTCTCATTACTATCCTTGATATACCAAGTATCCTTCATGTATGGATTCTAGTTGTGTCCATACCTCTTTCGGATGTTTGATATTACCAATGTGTAGAAGGTACTCATCGTTCACATTGCGTAGAATCATAGAAAGAGCCTCTGCATTCATTGCAAGAATGTATTCATGTTATCTACAATTATTTGATGACCGGTGGGAGTAACCTCAGATCTAGAAACAATCGTCTAAAGTTTCCTCGCCATAAATTATGTTTTGACCCAAATGTTGTAGTTGGTTTCATTCAGATCGTGTTTTGTCAAGACAAATAATTGGACGCCATTGTTTTCCTAAACTTGTAAAACACACCCCATTATAATATACAATGTACCACAAAGTTAGATACATATTTATCGATAATAAAAACAACACTTTTAATAGAATCAGATCTAAATTTTATAGATCTAAAGAAACTATTTGATTATAACTAATTCTATCATTACAAGGCATATTGATTAACCTCCATGATCAAAATAATAACCCGCAATATAAAGGGCTCTGCATTATACCCCAAATTTATATAAAAAATATTTTCGACCATATAGAAGTGAAGAAGAGACCCCTAAGAATGCATAACAACTTCAAATTTCTAGAAAAATTAATGTAGACAAAAATTTGGCCAGCTTAAATTTGACGTCTAAATGACTATCATAATGGCTTATTTTTTGGTCTATCATGACGGTCATTTGACCGTCAATTTTAACATAGTGAAAGTTTTCTCAAACTTACGAGCTTAAATTTGATGTCTAAATTTCTTGTCATATTGTCTTATGTTTGGTCTATCGTGATAGTCATTTGGACCGTCAAATTTAATTAAGCCAAAAATTGTTGTGTATTTTTTGTAGAATGTGAAATTTCATAATTTATAAAAACGTATAATATTAGGAGGTTATATTTTAACACATTATAATAACCTATTATAATTTATAATGTAAAAATATATACACTTTTAAAAAAATCATATAGTTTATAGAATGTAAATAAAAAACAACATATAGTTCATAAAAATTAGAAACTATAAATTATATAGAATATAGTTATAGATTAACTATAAACTACAAAGGGGCATGATTCCACATGAAAAAAATACAAGTTAACACGGATATTTAGAGAGGGGAGAATTATTTTTACCCTAACAATTAAATAAATTGAAAATCCTATTTCTATGGAGCTTGTCTCCTTTTTCTTGTATTTAACTTTGTGTTTTTATTTTGAATATCTTTTTAACTTGTACATATTAAAACTATAGAAAAAAATAATTCAAATATTTTACCCTTACCTATACACAAATTTTTACGGAAGGTAAGAAATTTCCATTTTTTTCACTTGTGAATTCACTTTAATTCTTCACAAATAAAAACTTTTAGGTTGTACAATGGAAAGAAAAGGCCAATTATTTTAAATATTCTTCCGGGTTAGTTGAAAAAAACATACAAATTAAATAAATTAAATACACAACATTTGATCTTAATTTATTTAATTTACTTCACTCTGTTACCATGTTAGAATTTGATGATTCTAATAAATATGGATTTAATCAACTTACATATTATATAATGTTACAATAAACATTACATCATATCATAAGTAAATAAAGAAATACTTATAGGAAATAAATAACACAGGTGTGACACATTATTTAGAGAAATTATTTTACATCCAGAAGATCACCTCCTCTTTAAAACTCTATTTACCGAGGGTAAAACTAAATCAATTGATTTGCACACTTTTGATATATTTCGAATATATCAAATGAGGGCCTAAAGTCCTTTTATATAAGGTGATGGGTATGTTTCTTGACCCACCTTTTCAACCTAAATGGTTGACACATACACCTAGGTTTATAATATTCAATATTAGAAATATAATCATTTCATGATATTAAATATTTAAGCTAAAGTATATACCTAGGTTAGCATATTTAATAATGGAAATAGAAATATTTTATATTATTAAATATTAAATATTAGTGATAAACCCATATACATTAAGGGTTGGCAAGACCACTTAATCATTATGTTCAACATGCCTCCCCTCATTTGGGGTGTGTGCGACAATGGGATGAGAATAAGACCAAAGGAGAGGGCATCGATGCTATGTTAAATTGTACCTTCTGGGTAGGGGATATGCATGGTAGAAACCAAAGCACGTGAAAAATAGTTGGATCGGAAAAAGTGGGTTTCATACATGGGACATCGCTCACAATGTCACAAGACAATTAGGGCTGAAATGAACAAAAACATGTAATGAGCATACAAGACAAAGGGCATATCCGTAAACAATAACATATAATGGAAAATAATGGCAAGAAAAGCGTATCAGATAACCATTTTGTCATATAGTCCTACAAAGAAAATGTTGCACATGAAGCACCCGTTAGCATGTTAGAAAGATAGATAATATGTAATGGCATGTAAGAATAAATGGAAAGTTTATTGTCTTTAGGAAGAAGTAGTAAATTATAAAATAATAACACATGTAATGTGTGAGAGTAGGAAAGATAGATGTCCCCAGGAGCCTTGGTGGGATTGGAATATGATACAGTGTCGAGCATAATTAAGGCATGTGAAAATATGTAAAAAATATGCATTCACTCCAAAAGATCAAGTGAACACGCATGTGTGTATATAGAAAGATAATGACATAATGAGTATTTGACTAGAATAGTAAGTAATCAAGATTAAGTGTAACCAAAATATGAGAATGAATTATATGAGTGTGATGGAATGGTATGCAATGTGTGAATGTGATAGGAGTAGTGTGCCCCCAGCGGATGTGTATGAAATGAGGTTCATTTATAAAATACCCCTCAACAATAAAGAATGAACCATAGAACAAGAGTGTGTCATTAGGAAATGGTTTGATAACATGTGCTAGAAAGATAGATCATGAATTATAGAGCGTGAAAAGTGAATGTGGTGAGGTTCATTTCAGAATTAGACCCTCAACATTCGAGTATGAACTATGGAACTAGAGTGCATCATAGGGTAATGATGATACAATGTGTGTATCAAAGGGTTTGAAAATGCGTAGAAAGATTAGTCATGAATAACGAAGCGTTAAGTGTGATAATAGATGCTAATGACAACTTGTAGGAATGGAAGAAGGGGGAAAGCATGATGTCCCCAAGTTTGTGATGGAGATCTATGTGACGATGAAAGAAATACCTTGTGATGGTGACGGGGTTTGAAATGTAGCATAAGAAAGCATATTATCATCACAATGGTAGGTATGAACAAGAGTAGAACTAGTGATGGATTTTGGGTTGACAAAAAGTAGTTTAAAGAGGTTATCTAGAGTTTGTTGTCTTTCTTAGAGATTGGTTTATTTGGAATTTATAACACCATATAATACTTGAGAAGAGGAGGGATGAAGTGATATTTTAGAGGAGGTTGCTTAGTTGGAGTGGGTAACATTGTAGAAGAATTGAGAGGAGAGGGGATTGGCTAATTTTGAGAGGAGGTTGCTTAGTTGTAATGGGTTGGATAGGTGAATCTTGACCGACTAAAGGTGAAACATTAGTAATAATGGAATGGTGCTTATTAGACATGGAAGGATCAGATTTAGGAGAAAATTGGGATTTAACAATTGGAGATGTAGCAGGATGTTGTGGAGCAAATGAAATATAACCCTGATGATCAAGGTGCTTAATTATTCATTTTAAAGCATAGAAATCATTGTCATGATGTCCATTAAGTCTGTGATAATTGCAAAATGGGATACCTTGGTATTATGGAAGCTGATAATGAGGATAGAAATTTGTAGATGACAAGTTGATCAATTGGAGATTGAGGATCTCAAGAAGAATATTGCTACGCCCTTAATCATATATCTTATATTGGATGTATATAGCCGACTTGTGGCTATCATAACTTCTTATCATTATGTATCTCTTTCATATATGTTATATTTTCATTAGTGGGTCGGCCTTGGTGTTGGCCATAGCATAGGAATAATATATATAGGGGTTAGTAGGTAGTAGTTGATCATCATATTCAACATTTGAGTCTTATTGTTTGGTTTGGAGGTTGCCCCCTCGAAGTGGCTAAGCTATTCTTCTTGCACATTGAGATCATTTATCTAAAATATTGTGTTCATTGGTGTTATATTGCTGCTAATAATCAGATTTATACAAGTAATTACATTACAAGTGGTATCAGAGCTTGAACTCGCCAACCACTGCGTCAAACCCTAATTGTGAAGGTTCATCCATATCTCAAAATTAGTAGTGAATTTTTTTGCAAATTTTTTTGTGGTGTGGTGAAATCAGTCAAGTAAGCTTCCTCCAAATTTTAAGAATTTTTGACTTGTTTTGCAAAAAGTTATAGCGGTTTTATGTTTTTTCATAATTCATCTACCTAGGGTGCAATTTGTGGAATTTTTCAAAGTTATTTACATTTCTAGAAAGAAGATTAAAAATTAGTTTGAGTTCGTTCTTTGAGTTTTATAAAATTTGGCCGAATTCCTATTGAAATCCCAAACCCTAAATTTTGACCTTGATCCTTAAATCTTACCATTTTGGGGCATCATGGTTGGGCCTTCGACAAGAGGCAAAAAGAATCCCATCACTCCGGGTAAAACCCCGATAAGGATGAGATAATAGTTGAGGAGTTAGAGTCAGAAGGGGTATCTACAGAGTCCTCAGGGTTAGGGTTTACTTCAACTGACCATAAGGTCAGACTATCTTGAGTTAGAGTTGCGAAACCTCGAGGGTAGAGTGGCCAACAAAGAAGATGTAGAAAAGATTGGACAACGATTGGAGGATTTCATTCACCAATTTAGTTACAATATCATGGGTCATCATATCCTTCCTAATCAGCCACAACTCAATCATACTCATATTAACCAAGGTGGATCTTTAGGTCAAAGTAATAGACAAACTAGCCAAGGTGGATTTGCAAACATGACCAATCCAAATACAAACACTCTGCAAGCCCGTAACATGATTCCAAAAGTGGAAATGCGTAAGTTTGATGGAAAGGATCCACTCAATTGGATTAACCAGATGGAGAATTTCTTTGATCTTCATCAAATTCCATTGGGACAAAAGGTTACCATGGCATCGTTGTATCTTGAACCTGACCAATTCATTTGGTATCGATGGTTATGTGCTCAAAGGAAAAAGAGTGGCCTCAATGTTACATGGACAATATTCACCGAAGAGTTGTAATTGCACTATAGTTCTAGTGTGTCAGAGAATTATTTCAGTCAATTAGAAAAGCTTAAGAAAACAGGAACAATCAAAGATTACATCCATCAATTCCAAAACCTTTCCTTACGGGTGGAAAATATTACTGAAGATAATTTGAATGACTTATTTCTTGGGGTCTTAAAGAACACATTGAGAATGAGGTGTGTATGTTTAATCCTCATAAGGTTTCAATTCTATGATCATGGCACGTAGGGTAGAGGAAAAATTTCTTTCTAGTAGGAAACAAATTGTCAGTAATATTAGAGATCGTAGCACCTTTCCACCATCATTCCCTCGGCCAGTTAGACTGACACCTCAACAAATTGAAGAAAAGAGAGCCAAAGGGTTATGTTTTAATTGTGACAACAAATTTGGACAGGACATAAGTGTGTTGAAAAGAAGTTGTTCTACATTGAGGGACCTAATGAAGAAGAAGAAAATGAAGAAGATGAAGAGGTAGAGCCAGAGGAGGAATTAGGAGATCCCAACCAACAATATCATGCCATGAAATTTTCGGTATTAGCACTCCCCAAACTCTCAAAGTAGTTGGATTCTTAAAAAAATAGAGGGTAACAATGTTGATTGATTTGGGAAGTACTCACAATTTCATCAATCATAAGTTGGCGGTACACTTGAACTGCTTTGTTTATCCAGCTCCAGAATGTCAAGTCATGATCGTTGATGATGGGAAAACTATTAGTTGTTCAAGAAAATGCCATAACATTAATCTCACCATGGGAGATTACTTGCTAACTAGCAATATGTATGCCATTGCCATGGGAGGAGTAGACATTGTGTTAGGAGTTCAGTGGCTTACCACCTTGGGAACCATTGAAATGAATTTCCAAGAGTTGTTCATGCAATTTCAGTCAGAAGGGAGGACTTTTAAACTAAAAGGACTAAGAGAAAAGTCCCCACAGATGGTAAGTTCTCATCAGATGCAAAAATTGCTTTAAAAGGGTGTAGAAGGGTTTGTGGCACAACTATTTTCATTGGAAGCACATCATTCCAATACATTTATACCCTCAGATATGCAAGCAATTATAGATGAGCACTCAGTGGTGTTTGGAGAAATGCCAAAGGGTTTACCTCCAAAAAGAGACCATGACCATGCCATCCAGCTAGTACCAAGGAGTCAACCACCCAACATCAGACCTTATAGGTACCCCTATATGCAAAAGAGTGAGATTGAGAAGATAGTTCAAGAGATGTTAGAAGCAAGAATTATTCATCATAGTCAAAGTGCTTACTCTTCTCTGTAGTGATGGTATGGAAAAAAGATGACAATTGGCGCATGTGTCCAGATTACAGGGAACTCAATAAGTACACAATTAAAGATAAGTTTCCTATTCTGTAATTGATGATTTGCTAGATGAGTTACATGGTGTTGTTTACTTTACAAAACTTGATCTTCATTCTGGATATCATCAGATTAGAATCAGGGATGAAGATATTCATAAAACAACCTTCAGGACACATGAAGGACATTATGAGTTCTTGGTAATGCCTTTTGGACTAACAAATGCACCCTCTACATTTCAAAGCTTGATGAATTCCATCTTTAAGCCATTTCTTTGAAAGTTTGTTTTAGTGTTCTTTGATGATATATTAATCTATAGTAAAACATGGGAGGAACACTGCATCATGTAAATAAGGTGTTGGAAACTCTTGAACAACATCAACTTTATGCAAAGCCTTCTAAGTGTTCTTTTGGTGTCAAGGAGGTTGAATATCTGGGTCATATTGTCTCTTATGAAGGTGTTAAAGTGGATCCTAACAAGATAAAAGCCATGCTTGAATGGAAGGTTCCCAAAACCCTAAAAAATCTCTGAGGATTTTTACTTACAAAGTTATTATCGTAGATTTGTAAGGAATTATGGCAGCATCCCAAACCACTCACAACTTTATTAAAAAGGACTCTTTCCATTGGAATGAGGAAGCGCTACGACATTTGAGAAGTTGAAGGAGGCCATGTGCACTCTACTCAGCTTCTAGCCATTTAGATTTTTCCAAAACATTCATTGTTGAACTGATCCTCCAGTATGGTAGATTGATGCCAAGAATAGAATGTGGTGCCTCCATGAAATTAAGAAGCATGCTCCTTTCTTAATGAGAGAGATTTCAAATGTTAACTTTATACCAAATGTGCTTCTGAGAAAGCTTCTACCATGGCATAGTTCTAAAAAATGGAGACCATATCTAATGGTATGATGGTCAAAGTAAAATCAACAAATACAAGTTGAAAGTTTCTTTGCTTTTAGACAATCTTTTACCCCGAATGCCCAATTTTTAGTAATGTCTGCTTCGGAAGGAACCTTGGTTCAATATATGATTTTGATTAGCCATCATGTTCCACTCTTTTGAGATCATTGAAAAGAGGATGCAAACCCTGAATGGAAATGAAAGGAAAAAGGGTATGAGACCAAAGAAAAATGGGTTTTGTCCTTTATGCACATTCCTTGCAAATGGGATTTGATTTTTAGTGATTTGAGTTTTTATATTAATCAATATTGAAAGGGCAAAAACACCTGAATCATCATGTAAATAAGGTGTTGGAAACTCTTGAACAACATCAACTTTATGCAAATCCTTCTAAGTGTTCTTTTGGTGTCAAGGAGGTTGAATATATAGGTCATATTGTCTCTTATGAAGGTGTTAAAGTGGATCCTAACAAGATAAAAGCCATCTTGAATGGAAGGTTCCCAAAACCTTCAAAAAAAATCTCCAAAGATTTTTGGGGGATTATGGAGAGTTATTATCGTAGATTTGTAAGGAATTAATTATAAAGCATCATCAAGCACCACTCACAACTTTATTGAAGAAGGACTCTTTCCTTTGGAATGAGCAAGCTACTATGGCCTTTGAGAAGTTGAAGGAGGCCATGTGCACCACTCCAATTCTAGCCACCCCAAAATTTTCAAAAACATTCATTGTTGAATGTGATGCTTCAGGGTATGGTATGGGGGCAGTACTCATGCAAGAAGGGTGACCCATTACCTTTGAGAGCCACCAATTCAAAGGTAAGAATATCTCTAAACCAATTTATGAGAAAGAAATGTTAGCAATACTTCATGCAGTGAAGCAATGGAGACCATATCTAATGGGAGACATTTCAAAGTAAAGAAAAATCATGATAGTTTGAAATACTTCTTAGAGCAATAGTTTATCATTAGAAGAACAACAGAAATGGGTCTAAAAAATGTTGGGGTATGATTTTGAGATAATATACAAGAAAGGGAAAGAGAATGTAGTTGTTGATGCTTTATCTCGGAAGGATGAATCAGCCATGAGGCATTGTTGTGTGCCATATCTATATTACATGAGGATTGGATAGAGGATGCAAGGTATGAATGGAAAAATGACCTAGGTACACAAAATCTCATTCAAAATCTCCAACAAGATCCAAGCATGTCAGAAAAATTTGTATGGAAAGGAGATGTTTTATGGTATAAAGATAGATTATATCTATGTAAGAATTCAATCCTTAAAAATAGGGTTCTATCTGAGCTCCATGCTTCTCCAGTAGGGGGTCATTTTGGCTTCTTAAAGACTTATCATCGAATCAAGCATGATTTTTTAGGAAGGGCTAAAAGGAGATGTCCAAAAGTTTGTGGCAGAATGCATGGTTTGTCAACAAAATAAGGGTGAAACAATTAAGTCCCCAGGTCTTTTACAACCTCTATCTATTCCTAGCCAGAGGTGGGAAGAGGTGTCCATGGACTTCATCACAAGATTGCCTAAATCAGAAGGTAAAAATGTAATCATGGTGGTGGTGGATAGACTCACCAAATATGCCCATTTTTGTGCTTTATCACATCCATTTTTTGTGAGTATAGTAGCAACAACCTTCATGGATACAATTTAGAAGCTACATGGGACACCAAAGATTATAGTAAGTGATCGAGACCCTATCTTTACTAGTAATTTTTGGACTGACTTGTTCTCATGCTTGGGCACACAACTAGCTCGTAGTTCCTCTTATCATCCCTAGTCTGATGGGAAAACAAAGGTGGTAAACAAGTGCTTGGAGGGATATCTTCGTTGTTTTACATTAGATAAGCAAGCGAGATGGGTCCAATGGTTACCATTGGCAGAATGGTGGTATAACACCTCCTTTCATACTTCATCTAAAATGTCTCCTTTCTTGGCATTATATGGGTACCATCCACCATCTATCACTTCATCTTTGAGAGTCCAACCAAAGGTTGAGTAGTTGAAGAACATATTCAACACCAACAAGAGGTACTTTCTAGTCTCAGGGAGAATTTGGCCATGTCACAAAACCGCATGAAGCAGCAGGCAGACCAACATCGCAGTGAAAGACATTTTGAAGTCGGTGATTGGGTTTTTGTGCATTTACAACCATATAAGCAAATGTCCTTAAAACAACAAAAAAAGGATAACAAGCTTTCACCTAAGTATTATGGTCCTTATCAAGTGTTACAGAAGATTGGCAATGTAGCATACAAACTGGAACTTCCTCCGGCTACTCGAATTCATCCTAGTCTTCCATGTATCTTGCCTAAAGAAGGTAATTGGACAAACAATATCAACCCAAACAATGTTACTTGAGCTTGATGAAGAGGGAAGAATCATCTTGGAACAGAATGCATCCTTCAGACACGCACTAAGTGATTGAGGACAAGGGTCATCACTGAGTATTTGATCAAGTGGAAAAATCTAGACAATGAAGACACAACTTGGGAGGATGCAAATTTCTGCAGCAACATCCAGATCTTCTCAACATTGGGGACAATGTTGCTTGAAGGAGGGGCATGCTACACCCTTAATCATATATCTTATATTGGATGTATATAGCCGACTTGTGGCTATCATAACTTCTTATCATTATGTATCTCTTTCATATATGTTATATTTTCATTAGTGGGTCGGCCTTGGTGTTGGCCATAGCATAGGAATAGTATATATAGGGGTTAGTAGGTAGTAGTTGATCAAAATAAACAAAATAAATCTTGAATTGAATATAAGATGGGTTGATTGGATGGAGGATTAGGAAAAATAGAGCCATTAGATAGATGATTGAAAATGTTGTGAAGAAAATGAAATAAAACCTTGTATCCCTTGTTAGAATTTTGTAATTGACAATTTGGATGGCGTACTCCATAAGTGAAAAATATTCCAAAAAGATAAAAGAGACCCAAAAAGAGTGAGTAAGGTAGAAAATGGTCGGGGGTGCCTAGAGGGGATAAGAGCACTTGGGCCTTTGTTTTCCTAGTTAGGCAACCTTTGTTGTCCGAAGTATAAAAGGTGAATACGTTAAAGTTCCAACTTGGATGTAGGGTGTGTAAGACAAAATACAAAACAAGAGGCAAAGGAAAGAGACCAAAGATAATTATCAACCAAGAGTTTTCTTGCTTAAGAATCATTTAAATACTAGTAAGCTTTTAGGACCTAGAAATGTACCCAAGTTCATGAATTAGTGTCTACACTATGATCACCTTACTTGTAATCATTTTTGTCCAACTATAAAAACCTCATTAACCTTTCCGTATTGAGTCCTCGTCTTCCATATTTGCAATGCACACAATTGTTTCGATAATGGTTCTAAAAATTTGATTAGCAGTATTGCTTCTTTCCCATAGATAAGTTGAAAGGGAGCCACTTTACTTAAACACTTGTATGTTGTCCAATATGCCTAAAATATTGTTGATACTTTTTCATCCTAGTCCTTCCTTTTGACATCACAGATATTTGGTAATGTATGACTTAATATTTTGTTAAAGGCTTCCACAGTACCATTAGCTTGTGGGAGATAGGGGATGTATTACAATGTGTGACCATAAATTCTTGCAACAAGATATATGAATTGTGTCATTCAAGAAATGTGTTCCTTTATCACTTTTTAGGATCAATGAACAACCAAATATGCTTATAATGTTTTCCCAAGTGAATATTTTTTCAATGAATGTCATATAATCTATAGTTGGTGTGGCTTTTTCCTCACCGTGTAATATAATATGTTCTATAATAATATATCTTGTGCTCATTTTACGCGTTTGCAAGGTTTATTGGTCCAGCAAATTCAATTGCCCATTTTTCAAATAGTTCTTGGGAAGTAAATAAAATTAAATGCATACGATCAAATATTCTAGTTATTCCAACTCTTTGGCATTGGTCACATGCCTTAGCATATTATTTTATGTCTTTAGATAAAATGCCACTAGAGTCTTGTGTTTAGGATTTTACAGTGGTAACATTTTCTATATAGTGCCCCCTACAATTCCTTCACGTGCTTCACTTAAGATATCCCATCTTTCTATTTGTAGAAACATCAGCATAAAAAATTTCACACCACATTTTATAGAGTTGATTTCAAATTAGTTGATATAGTGCTGCTTTGATAGCTAATTACTCATATGATTGACCTTGTAATTTTTAGGCACCACCCCATGTTGTAGAAATAAAATCACATCTTCCAGTTCACTAAATTAACTCGTATGTTATAAATCAGAATCGTGCATGTCATCCTCTATGGGTTACATCTCTTCACCGGTATCGATACACAATAAATGATTAGGTCCTGCATTGTTTTTACCTAGCTTTACCACCACCAAGAACTAGAACTCTTGAAACAATACTATTCATCTATAGATCCTCCCATGAAATAATACTTTATGGAATAAGTGTTTAAGAGCCATGTGATCCATAAAGAATAGAAATAGAGTGGCCAAGAGATAGTGTCAATTTTTTGCGGTAGCAAAGGCGTAAACCATGGATAGTCCTTCACACTCTATGGTAGCATAATTTCTTTCCGCGTGTGTCAATTTTTGGATTGTAAAATATATTATATGGTCAAGAATTCCTTATCCTAGTCTTGCCAATATGAAAAATGCATTCTCATCTGGGAAGTGTAAAATAAGTGCTTGGGTAAATTTTTCTTTGAGTTGGTCAAAACCATGTTGCTGATTTGACCCCCACTCAATTAATTCTATTTTTCATATTAACTTTTCAAATGATATTAATTTTTTTGAAAAGCCTTTATTGAACTTCCGATAATACCCTCAATGTCCCAAAAGGCATGAACCTCTCTTTGCATTCATAATTGTGCAAGATTTATTATTATTACAATTTTGGATGGGTCCACCAATAATCCATCTTTGAAGATAATGTGTCCTAACAAAGTACCAAATGGTGTGGCAAACACACACTTCTTCAAATTTAAGGAAATTTGTAATTTTTGGAAATGCTCAAACATCTATCTCAAGTTATCAAAATGATCACTTATGATCCATATGCCATCCAATTGTCTAGGTACACTTGAAGAAAATTGAGTATGGAATCTTCAAAAGTAGTTACAAAAATACACGAAAAGATAATGAGTGTGTTCTTAAGCCCAAACAACATGGGTGTATAGGAAAATGGTCCCTATTTGATCACAAAAGTTGTCTTTGGTTTATCCTCTTCTATAATTCTGACCTAGTGATAACTAGAGAATCCATTTGTGAAAGTATATATCTCCCTACGCATTACGCTTGCTAAAATGTCTTCTGTAAAGGGAGTAGGGAAGGGATCAATTATGTACATAGATTTCAAAGTGTGGTAATCCACACAAATTATTATGCACCCATCCTTCTTGATGTTGATTACCATAGGGATTACCCATTCATATTCTTCTATTGGTGTGATGACTCTTGCAACCAACATGTCAAGTTCATGTTTAAATTTTACTTGTGGGTTTGGATTCATCATGTACATGAAATTTTTAACTAGTTTATCCCCTAAATTAATTTTATTTACATCATTCCAAAGGATGGGTGTAATCCCTTCATCTCGTGGTAGCATCTAGTAAATATAACTTCATACTCATGTAATCAATCAACTTTTATGACTTTAGGACATGAAACTTGGACCAAACCTCAATATAAACCTTCTAATCCTTCCAAAAGGCCCACCTTTCTGTATCCATGCTGAAATATAGCCTTCTCTCCTCATTAGGTTACCTAGGGCTTAAGAATAGGTCTACTTAAGACCTAGAAACCAGTCTAAGCACTAGACCTACACTTTGAGACAATTGTGAGTGTCTTAACACTTCATCCACATGGGCCTCATGCTCTCACCATGCATATACAAATGCTACATACCTATACTCCATCATGTCATACCTCAACCTACTGACTAGGCCCCACAACTAAATATCTTAACATGATTGCATCATCCATACCTTGACCTCCTCGTATTTTTTCCATACATACATACCTACAAGATCATTCAATATACTTCATGAAATCATCACCACATCATCATATCACTACAACATTCATACAAGCCATGAAACTCACTCAATGTTAGGTTGTGGAGCATGTTTTCATGTGTAAAATTGTTGAAGATTGTACACTAAGAATCTTGTACACTTTCCATAGTTGTCTCACTAGTGTTTGGGGCGTGGCCCCCGAAAAAAAAATTGGCCTCGAAAAAATGTGTTTTCTCACAAGGGTGGGATTTTAACCCATAGGTTTATGGGACGATTTTTGCCCATAGTTTTGATACCCATGGTTTTGTAAAAGTGCTTAAGCGATTATCTACTTATGTGGTTTTGTGAATATGGTAGGAATTATGTAAAATTGAAGATGTGTATGAATTTGGGTGTGAATTATGTAGAGTTTGTTGAGCATAGCTCTAAACAGATATGAGTATTGTATTGAGAGAGCGGTGACTTTAATAAAATCGAGCAAGTGATTCTTGGTGGATGTAGCCCAAATTGGGTGAAATATGTTAAATACTATCTCTTTGTGTTGTGTTATTTTATTCTACACTTTTATTTAAGATCTATAATATTTCTCGCATATTAGTTTCTCTTTGTTGCGATTCTATGAGGGATTGTTTCGCATATTTTATCCCTTATTTCCTAACAATTGGTATCAAAGATTGGTTTGGTTTGTTGAAGTGTTGAATTACAGGGAAAGTTTTAGCTTGAGTGGGAGCTATGGAAGATGATGGAAGATTAAGGGTTGATAAATTCAACAGGCAAAATTTCAGTCTTTGGAAGATGCAAATGGAAGATTACCTTTATCAAAAGGATCTTTATATTTTGTTGTTTGAGAAGGTGAACAAACCCTCGAGCATGACAGATGTGGAATGGGATTTGCTAGATAAGAAGGCACTTGGGACAATCCATCTATGTCTTACATCTTCGGTATTATTTAATGTTTCAAAGGAAAAGACTACAAAATAACTAATGGATGCATTAGGAAAGTTGTATGAAAAACCCTCTGCCTCTAATAAGATATTTTTAATGAAAATTTTGTTTAATATGAAGATGTTTGAGAATGGTTCAATAGCAGATTATTTAAATGATTTTAATATGGTTGTAAATATGCTAGCTTTGGTTATAATAGAATTTGATGAAGAAGTTAGGGCTTTATTAATTTTGTGCTCTTTACCTGAGAGTTGGAATAGCCTGGTAATGGCGGTAAGCAACTCGGTTCCAGATAACTCAAAGTTGAAGTTTGAGGATGTTGTAGGGGTGATTCTAAGTGAGGAAATGTGAAGAAAAATCTCTAGGGAATATTCTACTTCAGGGAATGCTTTGACAGTGGAAACTAGAAGGAGACAGAATAATAGAGGAAGCCATGGAAAATCGAAAGATTAGGCAAGGTCAAAATCCAAAAGCAAGATAGTATGCTAGCATTGTGGAAATTCTGGGCATGCAAAGAAGGACTGTTGGGAGCTTTGGGATAAGAAGAAACAACAGGAAGAAAATATGGAGGAAAATGTGGCAACGGGTAATGTATGTCAGGATGCTTTGATTCTTTCTTTGCATAATGTTTGAATATTAGGTTTTAGATTTTGGGGCTTCTTTCAATGCTACTCCACATAGGTGTTATTTTGTTGATTATGTTTAAGGGGATTTTGGGCATGTTTTCTTGGTGATGATGAGCCTTGCAATATAGTTGGAAATGGTTTTGTTCGCGTTAAGATGCGAGAATGGGAATACATGGCTATTGAAGGATGGCGGACATGTGCCTACTTTAAAATGAAATTTGATATCAGCAGTGGGCCGGTTGGGAAGTGATTGTGCTCTTTGTGATATTTATAGAAGACTCTTGGAAGGTTACCAAGGGTTCTCTTGTGGTAGCAAGAGGTAAGAAGGTTGGAACCTTGTATTTAACCACTTATAGCATTAATGTTTGTAATCTTGTGGCTTCAAAGTAATACAACATTGTGGCACTATAGGCTCATCATATGAGCCATAAGGGCATGAAGATCATAAAGAAATATTTTCCGGATATATATAAACAAGTTTGGAGTTTTGTGAGGACTACATATATGGGAAATAGAAGCAAGTAAGGTTTCTCAAGATTGGACCTACAAAGAAAGAAAGTAAGTTAGAGCTGGTGCATTCTAATGTGTGGAGGCCAACTCAGTATCATCTCTTGGGGTTCAAGTTATTATGTTACTTTTATTGATGATGTAAAAGGAAAGTTTGGGTTTATTATATTAGAAACAAATCTGATGTATTTGACACTTTTGTTAAATGGAAAGCCTTCGTTGAGAATGAAATAGGTCTTAAGCTAAAATGTATTAGGTTCGAGATAATGAAGGGGAGTATTGCAACAATGAATTTGATGATTACTTTTCTAAGAATGGAATCCACGGGGAAAAATATAGTTCCAAGAAATCCACAACAAAATGGGGTGTCAGAAAGGATGAACAGAACAATAATGGAATGTGCTAGGAGCATGAGGTTACATGCAGGACTACCTCTTTCTTTTTGGGCAGAAGCGGTGAGCACAACTGTGTACTTGATAAATAGAGGACCCTCAAGTGCCTTGGATGGAGGCATACCTAAGGAGGCTTGGTATGGTAAGAAAGTTGATTATTCATTTCTTAGAGTCTTTGGATGTGAGGTGTTTGTCCATATAGACAAGGATGATAGGACTAAGCTAGAGGTGAAATCGAGAAAAATGCACTTTCATTGGTTATGGTGGTGATGACTTTGGATATAAATGTTAGAGTACTAAGGAAAAGAAAATCATTCGATCTAGGGATGTGGTATTTAATGAGAAATCCATGTCTAAGGAGCGATAAGTTAGTAGGAAAACAGGGAAGAATCCAAGAAAGAATATACAATGGTAGAGGATCTTACGGATGGGAAAGTGACACATGAATCAGTTCACAAACCTACTCAATAGAACCCCAAACTCCTACATTGAGGAGGTCTTCTAGGTAAGTAAAAAGATAACCTAATTTTTTTCTCCTTCTCTTTATTATTTATTACTCACCGTGAGTGGAGAGCTAGAGAGCTTTGATGAAGCAATGCGGGTAAATGGCCGGGAAGAAGTGGGAGCAAGCCATGGATGAGGAGCATTAGACTCTCATGGAGAACTAGACATGGGATTTTGTGAATCTACTTGAAGGAAAAAGAGCATTACAGAACAAGTGGGTGTTCAAAGTAAAAGAGGAAGAAGGGGGCAAGAAAAGATACAAGGCCCGGTTGGTGGTCAAGAGGTTTACATAGAAAAAAAGTATAGATTTTGATGAGATTTTTTCTCCTATAGTAAAAATGAATTCTATTAGAATTGTTCTTAGAATAGTTACAGCAGAAGACTTGCACTTAGAGTAGCTTGATGTAAAGACTGCATTTCTCCATGGTGATTTGGAGGAGGATCTATATATGCAACAACCAGAGGGCTATGAGATCAAATGTAAAGAGGAGATGGTGTGCAAATTGAAGAAGAGCTTGTATGGCTTGAAACAAGCTCCACGTCAATGATATAATAAATTCAATAGCTTTATGATGGGGCAAGGTTATAGTAGATGTCATTTTGACCATTGCATGTATTCAAAGAAATTTGAGGATGACAATTATATTATCCCGTGTATCGTATGTGGATGACATGTTGGTTGCGGGTAAAAATGTAGGAAATAAAAGTACTCAAGAAATAGCTAAGTGAATCCTTTCTGCTATGAAGGATTTGGAGCAGCCAAACAAATCCTTGGTATGAGGATATCTTGAGAAAGGAAGGAATGGAAGTTGAATTTATCTCGGAAGAGTACATTAAGAATATCTTGGAGAGGTTTAATATACATGATGCTAAACCGGTCGGGACTCCTTTGGTAGGCCATTTTAAGTTATCAAAGGAGCATTGTCCCAAGACAGAGCAAGAGAGAAACCAGATGTCCAAGGTACCTTACTCATCAACATTTGGTAGTTTGATGTATGCCA
This sequence comes from Taxus wallichiana var. yunnanensis, assembly GCA_018340775.1. Taxonomy (NCBI): domain Eukaryota; kingdom Viridiplantae; phylum Streptophyta; class Pinopsida; order Cupressales; family Taxaceae; genus Taxus; species Taxus wallichiana. Next base: position 539,714,042 of record CM031241.1, on the reverse strand, counting down.
TGGTGTGCACCAGGCCTAATATTGTCCATACAGTGGGAGCGGTGAGTAGATTTATGAGTGATCTAGGTAGAGATCACTGACATATAGTAAAGTGGATCCTTCGGTATTTGAGAGGGACCATGGGGATAATTTTGTGCTACAATGGATCAGACACCACTTTGTGTGGTTATGTAGATTCAAATATGGCTAGAGATGTAGACAGCATGAGGAGCATGACATGTTATGTTTACAATGTAGGTGGGATAACAGTGAGATGGATTTCACGACTATAGAATTTGGTGGCTTTGTCAACCACGAAGGCTGAGTATGTTTCTGCCACAGAGGAAAGTAAAGAAATGATTTGGTTACAACAATTTCTTGAGGATTTGGGGCATAAGTAGGAGGAAGGAAAGTTGCATAGTGATAGTCAGAGTGCTATACACCTAGCTAAGAACTCTTCTTTCCACTCTAGGATGAAGCATATACAATTAAGGTACCATTTCATCAGGAAAAATTTGGAGGAAGAGAAGTTAAAGTTGGAGAAGATTCATACCAGTCAGAATCCTACAGACATGATGACCAAGGTGGTCACAAGGGAAAAACTGAAGTTTGTATTCAGCTTTGGTTGGTCTTCATGGAAACTAGTGAAGGGTTGAGAATCTTGCTCAGAAGAAAACTAGTCTCCAAGTGGGAGATTGTTAGGTTGTGGAGCCTATTTTCATGTGTGAAAGTGTTTAATATTGTACACTAAGAGTACTATACACTTTCCATAATTGTCTCATCTATATCCCCATATAAGTGAGTGCTCTCGGGAACGTGGTTTTCTCATATGGACTGGATTTTGACGCATAGGTTTATGGGATGGTTTTGGCCCATAGTTTTGATACCCATGGTTTTGTAAAACTACTTAAGAAATTATCTACTTATGTGGTTTTGTGCATATGGTAGGAATTATGTAACATTACGGATATGTGCAATTCGGGTGTGAATTCATAGAGTTTGTTGAGTATAGCTCCAAAAGGATCTCGATATTGTATTGAGAGAGCGGTGGCTTATAATAAAATATGAGAAAGTGATTCTTAGTGGAATTAGCCTAAATTGGGTGAACCACGTTAAATATTGTCTCTTTGTGTTGTGTTATTTTATTTTACACTTTTATTTGAGATCTGTAATATTTTCTGCATATTAGTTTCTATTGTTTCGATTTTTTGAGGGATTGTTCTGCATATTTTATCCCTTATTTCCTAACACTCGAGAACACCATGCTACATCATCAAGACAAAGCAATCATAACTTAACACATGACACTACTAATCAACCTTCATGTCCTTTTTCTTTTGACATCAATGATACCTTAGACATCAATGAATGCACCAATTACACTTTTCCATCAATGATACCATCATCTCAAAAATATCCCCTTTGTCATTGATGCAAAAATAAAAATCTCATCCTTCCCTAAGGTACTTCACATGTAATCAGATCATTCTCCTTCTTTTTACATTAACGACAAAGAAATATACCTACATCTTCTTTTGACATCACATTAGGCTTATATTTTTGTTAGAAACATCAAGCAAATCAAACAAGGTCCATTTTACCTCCTTCTTCTTGGTTTTGACTCATCACAACCCCCCTAGCAAATACATACCTTCAAAATCTGACTCTAACCTTGACCATGCACTTCTCAACACACAAATGATGTAAATAAACCAAAATAAGTAAACCAAATTTAAGAAACAATGAACCACCACTTACCTTTTAAGGATCAAACAACACTTCTTAGCTTTACCACCAATCTCTTCATGTTTCATGACATGTGTACCAACTTGCGTACTTGTGAAGCTAAAAATCAACTACTCATCTTACCAATATCATTGTCTTTCCACTTGTCCATAAGAATTTTCGACTCTATGTTCCTCGCTTGGCACAAAAACCTTCTCATGGAGTTAATGGACATATCTACACAACTCCCCTTGACTTCTAGACATCTCAATGACATCTAGGATCAAAAAACTTGTTTATGAATATTTTCTCAGCTCCCCCGACTTCTTGACACTGATTGATTTCTTATCATGTACTTAAATTATCAAACAATATATCTTTGCCTTCCAACCTTCATACCTTGTTAAAACTCATATACTATTTCACTATAATGTATATATTCTTGAGACCTAGATTTGAGACCTTAAAACTTAGTATCATTACTCTACATTGCCTAGATACTACAAGAATACTCCTATAGGTCAGTCATGATTACAACAAACTTCCATGATTGAAACTATACTTACCTAATAACACACTTTCATGACTATGACAAAACTAGTCAAGTCACCACATACTCTAATTTAACTATCTGAACTTGAAGCAACCTACTTGCAATAAAATAAGACATCACTCATACCTTGTAAACATATTCAAAAGTATTCATAAATGACACCGCAAACCTAGACCATGACTATTTTGAGTCTTTGAAAACCTTCGTGAAGCATGATTGTACATTAGCCTCATACAAAATCAATCCAATCATCTTTGCTATTAGTAAGGAAACGATAAGCTCTCCCTATCTCTATGAATCATCAATGTGTACCATAAAATAATGCTAAAAATTTCATGTTAAATACGTCTACCTTGTTCCTAAGACATCTAACTGCAAGTTTATTTTCAAAGAACAAACTATGCACACCCATATTTCTAATAACTCGGACCCTTTATTCAAATTTATACCCTCAAAGAAACATTTAGGGTCACCTTCATATCTACCAAAATTAATATTGGTCTCATAGACTAATTTCTTGCACTTCAAGGTCTCAGAACCATATTAGATCCCAAACACAACTCTAAGCTCAAACATCAAGTTGTTAAGACCCCATAGGACCAATATGTCATCTATTGATCAAACACTCTATGTCACTAACATACCTCCATGGACATGACAGGAATTCATACACTTCTTGATACACCATAAAAATTTGCAATACACCTTCAAAATAGTGACTAAACATCAAATGCATACCTTGTGGCACATCTATATTCCATCCATTCAAGACCCCCTAACTCTATGTTTCTTATGATTGATGAATGCCTCGAATAATCTTAGTAGCGATATCCCAAAACATGGGGATATAAAAAAACATCTTAAGGAGATTCTAAGACCTCCTTGACACTGTGAATGGTATTCTTCAACCTTGTTCTAATTAACAATATGTGTGTAGTCATATCTTTATCCAACATCGGATTTATGAATAGATGGATTGCCTTGATGCATTCTTGGTTCCCATAACTTATTTTTCCTATTCTCATGTACTCTAGGAGTCCGAAAATTCTTGCTTTTCCTTGAAGGACCATTAAAATAGAATTTTGTAATATGACCAACATGATGAAAGTTATAGCAAACAAATTCACTCGTACCTCTTGGATGGTGTGAGCTGAAACTTCTTCCATGGTTCCATGAATCATACTTGGAGGACCTTTTACACTCTTTTTCCACGTGTTCAAATTCGCAACAAGAATAACAATAACCATTAAAGGACCTTTGATACCTCATTTCATTATGTTTCGATCAGATTAGATATCCCTGAAATTATTCTTCTTCTGATCTTCATTGGAACTTAAATTGGCATTTTCATCATCCTCCTTTTCTCGAACAACATCTTCTCGAGTCACTTTTCCACTCTTTTGGTTTTCCTTGAATCCTAGACCAGTCTTACCACTTGTATTAGTTTTACTATCTAAGAGATCATTGGAAATATTCTCAAACTTGTGAAAGGATATTAGTTTGCTAGTTTCCTTAGTTACTTTTTCCTTTAGGGACTTGATTTATCTTTCATACGAGACACTCTTCATCTTTAGATTTTAGGCTTGTAGCTACAATATCCATTTGAGTTTCTAAATGTTTTATGATTTCATCATACTTATTGGTGTCAATCCAATGTTTCTCTTCAAAAACATGAATCTTGTCTTCATATTCCTTAATATATGCCTTCAATTTCTTGTTATTCTTAATTGCATGTTTTAACTCTTCTAAGACACTCAACAACTCATCTTCAAACTCTTCTTCATCTGAATTCATACATGAACCTCTAAATATAGAATCCTCTCTTTTAGGGATCCTATCTCCTTTAGCCATAAACAAAGTTTCATCACCATCATCATCATCATAATCACTATTTCCACTACTTACATCAGATGAGCTCCAATCCTCCTTAGAATATAAGATTATTTTGGAATTATTTTTTTCCTCAAAATTTATAAATTTATTATTTCTTTTATTAGACCTATGGGACTTATTATCATCTTCATAATCTTCATCGCGTTATTCATTATCTTCATCTTTATGATTATGAGGAAACTTGTTTGCAAAATTCCTATCTTACTATAGTGGAAGCACATTGAAAGAAAAATTACCCTTATACCTACGAACTTGTCTTAAAATTCCTAGTACACATAGTAATCAATTCATCATCATCAATATTAGAAAAATTATCATCCAATATCTTCTTATCTTTTTAATTCCTTCCATCCTTGAGGGTGCTTCCTTTTAGGAGGTTTAGCAACACACATCCTCATCGCTTAGGCTATCAAGATACCATGGATTTCATCTAGCATCATAGTACTCAGATCATTAGATTCTTATATAGATGATACTTTAGGATAAAATTTAGGGTGAGAGATCTCAAAAAAATTCTACACCCCCAAAGCTTCTTTCACATCTTTTCTTAATATACTAATGGTATCGACCACTTGATCTAATCTAAGGAGATATGTGGAAATTGTTTCTTCTTCCTTCATATTCAAATTTTCAAACTCATTCTTATAGGTCTTGAGCTTTTCCAACTTCAAATTATAGTCTTCTTCATAAATTACTTGTAGCTTATCCCACATAGCCTTAGCTATAGCACATTACATCACCTTGAAAAATTACGACTCTAACAATCCACATAAAATAACATTCATAGCTTTAGACCATTACCAGCGTTCTTCACTGTTGTATTAGTTGGAGGATTTTGAGGAATAATGTAACCATCTACAACTGATTGCCAAATATCACATCCTAAAGAAATAATATGATTTCTCATCGTGATGCTCCAAAAATAATAATTTGTCCCATCAAACATAGGATATTTTCTCGGTAGATGAACCACTTTTCGACTCGCCTATGCTTAAAAGGATCTCCTCAAGTTTTTAAAGCTTGCCTCAGAGGGCATGTTTTGATACCAATAGCTGGAAGCAAACCACCGAGGGGGTTGAATTAAAGGGCCTTAAAAAAATTCATTCACTTTCACTTTAGCATTCATCAATCATCAATTCAAATTAACTATTAACCATTAATCATGCATTCATTAATAAACATAACCATGGATGAGAAAATAAGTACACAAGAACACTTGAACACCATATATAAGTGGAAAACCATTATAGGGAAGAAAACCCATTGAAACAAATCTTTAGTAAAGAAAGCGATTCAAATTTAGTTTAACACCAACTCAACAACGAGCACCAACCCCTAGGTTTAGTGAGGCACCAAACCCATAAGGAACACCAACTCTTAGATTTAGTAGAGCATAAATTCCCTAGATGCCTCAACACCAACTAAAGCCACTTGATTTGTTTTTCACCTCTAAAATGTTGCACCAAAATTGATGATTATACCTATGAATATCTCTATCCTTCTATCTTCTCCAAATCTTCCCTCTAGACTTACTCGCTCAAGCACTTCTTCTTCAAGCTGATTAGGTGTAATGTCCTATCTATCCAAATTTGAAAGACTCTATATAGCACCATAACATTATCTCTTCCCTCTCTTGATGGTCACACAAACCTTCCACACCTCTAGAGACACCCCTCTTTTTCACACTTTTCCATACACATAGAAGGAAACCCAAATAAGCCTTATTTATTTTCTTTTATACATGACTTAGGATTATAACACACATAGGTAAGACATCATGGGGAAAATATACTTTTAAAAATTGAATACATCCTAAATACATTCTAAAAAGGGCCACATAGGTCAGAAATTACATGAGCTAACTCAAAACCTCGATTAGGACACAACTAGGCCTAATTACACAAAACAAATCCTTCACCAAAACTAAATATTCTTGAGCCAAAAAAATCTTCGTCAAATGTAAGGGAACAATTAGACATGTTTTCTAAGCCTATTAGCAACCTACAACAAGCTTGTACACCTCTTTACCACTATCTCTCATCATGAAACCCACTTGAGAATAAGGACAACTAAGATGCCCCAAAACTAATATTCAAATATAGAATCCAAACCAACATCAAATCATCTAAAACATTCAAGAGTGATATATCAATAGAAATATATGACCTAATGGTCATCACTAAGTGCATAAGTCACCACAAATCCATTGAACCCTATTGCATTATTGTTTGTCATTGATGTCATTTGACATTGATGGAAAAGGTGCATGTTTGGTTGAAGTCATCTTGCAGTGTATGTTTGGAGGTGTCTTTGATGGAAGCTAGCTCAATAATGTATAGTTTAAAGGCCTATTTCTATTAGGTCTTTGTGTATGATACTATGTAGGTTAAATCGGGGTAGTCCAAGTGGTGGATTATGTGGTAACTTGAGTTTATAAGCCATATAAAAGGTACTACATGTCATACTTAATCTTATGGAAGCATGTAGAAGGCATCTCAAGTCAAGAATCAGGTGTATGATGCATGATGAAGATTATATGGAGCAAGTTCATTGAAGAAAATGTTAGTGAAGATATGACGATGATGGTCTAAGGTGAGTAGCTACTAACCAAGCATGACATGATAATAGGTTATGTGTGTAAGGATTCACAAGCATATAAAGAGGCATTTTGAACATCCATACAAGTTGATAGTGCATGTTTCTTTAAGCCTAGAGACCAAATGTTGCCAAAATGATATGGGGTTGGAAGTTCCATGGTGAACCATGATAAAGTATCCATTGGAGATCATGTAGGAGGTAGTCATGAAGGTGTGGAACAAATTTGATGACCAAAGAATGAGTTTTGTGTAAGGTTTGAAGTTTTGTCAAAACCAGGATAAGCAAGGTATGCCAAAACAGTTCCTTGAATTCTTAGCATTTGATCTAAATTGAAAATCATTATTAAGATAAATCATAAGAGACATTTTTAATAGCATAGAGAGATGCAGAGATTATGTAAAAAAATTAAGTTAAAAGGATAAAGGATAAAAATTTCTATCCATTTTTCTGGCATTGTCTAAAACCCTCCCAAACCCTAAGTCTGAAGTGATGGACAAGAAATGATGTTTTTGGTCTTCAAATCACTTGAGAAAGCTAAGAAAACCACTCGTGGATTGCAGATAATTCCTTCTAGTCCAATTTGGTGATATTTTTATACTTGAGGCATGACTATACCATACAAATTTGACTCTATTTTTCCATATTTTAGATATATAGTATTGTTTAAAAGTTTCCAAAATGAAACTCTTATTGTGGAAGCATGTATGTGATGTGTTATTTGTGTTTATAAAGTTTTCTAGAAAGTTCCTCATATATTTGGTGTGAACCTAGTCAATCTTCCTCTCCTACCGCTAAATGGTAGTCAAGCCAAACTAGTCATGATGGTTTGAGAGGGGATTCATGTATAAACCTAATGTTGAGGTGAAAATGAATATGAACATATGCTATAGGTCTAAGGTGACATGTTAGAGCTCATGGTTTTCTTTGGTGAAGGGGTTTGAGGTCTAAATCCTTTTGGTCTACAACTACACTATATGTCTAGTCAAGAAGGTTGAGAAACTGAGATGCTCTTGTGGATTTATATTCACAACCCATGCACAAAAGGTTTTTAAGATGGATTAGGGATCCCATTTGAATTATTTGTCACATTGGTTGGTCCTTAAAGTAAAGTTACGTGAGTAAGGAGTCCCCAAGTTAAGACTAGTCTTTGGTTCCTCAAGAACTAGTACACACAATCCCAAAAATGCTTGAATATCATGACCATATCTCTTAAGTTGATGATTATAATTGGAATGGTAAGTTGTGCAAGGATAGTAGGATCTTAGAAAAATGGCTTAGATGTCATGAATAGAGGTGTACATAAGTAGATAAAATCACTTTTGAAGAATAGTTATTGAATCTCAAAACCATGCCTGAGTTTTTCTTGGAGATCATGAAAAGTTGACATGTTTGATATGAAATGAAACAAGAGCTATACCTATAGAGTTTCACAACCTCCATATAATCCTTGAAATGTGTTCTTGAAGCCTTGACTAGCCGGGTAAGTGAGTGATTTTTCTAATCCTTTCAAGATGTCTCCTTATTCAAGAAAATCACTTTGTACCTTGTTTGAATCGTGTCTCAACATTCATAGTAGTTGAAGGTGGTGTAGAGATCACTCTCTTTACTCTCAATATTTTAATTTTTTTAATACCTCATTCCTTATATCTAATCAAGTCCATACTTGACTGAATCTCAAGTTCTTCATGATTGTTGTTGTCACCAAATCACTGCACCCTCCGAATGGCTAGAATGTGAATAGGATGTTCGGTGTGATTGGGAAACATGGGATCACCTCTCAAGCTGTGGGACTTGGGCTTGAGGTGAACCTCCAGAGAATTACATCTTCCTCTTCCTAAAGTAAGTGTTGTACTACTCCTCGTGTAATAAAATGGCTATCTAGTCCTATGCTAACATTTTTATGGGTTTTAGGGAAACTTGAAAGGGATTTTCATAAATGAAACTATACTAGGGATGGTGATGCACCAAATAAAGGGTGTTGACAGACTCGGGAAGGGTTAATTTGAAGAGGGTGTGTGCACCACAAGTCAACTTTACCTATTGCAACTTAGAGAGGGTATAGAATACCACAAACTAGGAAGCATGCGTTCCCTTTGTTAAAATTGATCAGACAAACAAGTTATCAGTCTTCCAGTGAAGAAGGATGAACTTGAGAAGGGTGAACAAACACCACAACTCAACTACATGCAACACTCCACCACTTGATAAGCACATAAATCTAAGAACCTACAATAGAAACGTGGACTTACACGATGTACTTGCAAGCATGAGAAAAGGTACAAAGAAGTATAAAAGCATGAAAGGGCCGAGATTAGTCACAAAACACACACTTTTATTACTTCAATAATGTGCACAATGCATCATACATTTAGAAGAGGAATGTTTTCCATTATAGTCTTGAAAAGGAGGCTTGATAGTTCCCTCAACATATAAGGACAACTTGCAGAAGAGAGAGGACTCTTAAAAAATGCACACTTTCCTAAGATGTCTAACTTTCTAGCCTATCTGACTTGTTGGAACCCTTTGGAATGAGCTTCCAACTTACATTTATAGAAGAAATTGAGAGAGAGAGGAGAGAAGGAGTCATAAATTTCCTTCCTAAATTGAAGGCACATGATGTATTTATTACAATTGGTTAAACCACTTGAGAAGGTTCCATCATGTATCATTAATACCCTAGTTGACCTAGTTCTCCTTAATTAATTAAATTAATATTTAAATAAAATATTTTAACAATAATAATAATATCATTATTAAAATATTTAAATAAAAATATTAATCTAATAAATTATGGTGGGACCCTTTTGAATTGGTTTTCCTTGAAGAGGCTTAATTTGCAAAAATGGACCAACTCGGTGGTTGGCTCGCCTGCCACCCACCGAGTTGGTTGACGAGTTTCTCTCCATTCTCCACATTTGGAAACAACAAGATTCTTTGACCACCGCATCATCCAACGAGCTCCTTTGAACTCACCTTGACTCCCAGGAATGTGTGTACGTTGACACCAAGCTTCTCGGCCTCCACTCCCCATTACTCATTGTTTCATCAAACGAGTTGATTCACGCAACCAAGCTCCCTTTGATGAGTTCCTCATTACACTATAATTTGTTGAGCCGAGATCCTATGATGAATTATATCCTTGAACCAAGCCTCTAACTATTTACCGAGTTCTCATGTGTCAAACTGAGCACCGTGGCCAACCTCCTACTTCTTTCACGTTGAACCCAAAACAAGCTCCTCACAAATCTTCTTCCATCAATTGGTCTACATGGTTCTAACTCGGTCACCCAAGCTGCATGTTGACTCGAGTCTATGGCACTCTCCTCCTATGAATCATTATCATTTCCAACCCGTTTGAACTCGTCAACTTCCATTTTCATAGCTCTCTCTGACCACTTATGTCGTACTCCAACCGAGTTCTCCTAATGTTGCAACATCAATGTCGAGTGGTGAGCTCTTAGATTGATTCTCACCTTGGCTTGAGTTCCTCCATGTTGTGTTATTTTGTCTCGAGGTGAGGTTCATTTGCCATGTGTGTGATGCCTTCTTGTTTTCCCACTCCATGGTGAGCCACTTCATTGTATTCCTATAAGCTCCTGGCCGAGCTATGCACTAAACATGTTGAAAACTTAACCCGAGTCGAGTTGAATCTATGTTATGGGATTTTGTACTAAGCTTTCCAAGGTGAGCTAATGTGAACAGGACATTCATTTGACTCGACTCATTGATTCGAGTGAACTTTCCCTTCGCTACGAGTTTCATCTTCCTCACATTATCACTCCGACTTCAACGACTGAGCCAAACCCAACGAGTCTTACCTTCGAGCCCATAGATGATCACCACACACCATTCTAGATCAACTCAGTATACCCAATAAGGTAACTCAGCAAGCCCATCTTTCCCTTACGTTAACTATAACTCGAGTGCCCACCGCATTACGTTTTGATCTTGCTAAAGCCTCCCATTACTAATCATTTAAATAATCAATTGATTTTCATTCCATAACTTGATGACATGAGCTATCTCCTGTCCATCTCCCATGAATTCAACATCGAGCCAATTCAAAACACTATTCTGACATGGAATGATCGAGCTCCTCATGTATTGAATGGCCAAGCTCCTTGAACTCCTCCCAGTGCCATGCATGTTTTCTTTTTCCTTTGTATCGAGTTCTTCTGAAAGTACATCGAGACGGGTTTTATATGTATTGGTTGGCTTGGGTTTGGCTTAACTCAAATCAATGGCACGAACTCTTCTCGATCTACCTGCACTAAGTTGAAAAATATTAAATGAATCAATCCACCCGAGCTCGCCATGCATTGTTACACTGAGATATCTCCCATTCTGCTACATCAAACCAAACCGACCCGGTTCCACATTACTGGTAGAACGAGCTCTCACCTCGACTCAAATGGATTTATACACTTTGTGAAAAGTTTTATACAATGCTATGCTTCTTGAGTTATAACTGTGGGAAATATTGTGGATCTCAATGTAGGTGATTCACAGAACTCTGTGGTGGAAAAACTTGATAACTGTGATGAAGGACCCCTACGAGTGATTTCCATCATATAAAATAGATGTGATTGATCTTCTTTTACTCGAGAATCTCAGAACTTGATCAATCCATGCATCCCTATGTATAGGATTGGCTCATTCCCACATCCATGAGATTGTTACATCAAGGCTCCATGGCTCAGTTTTATCACCCATCTTCTGTGTGCGCTCAGAATTCATTTTTACTCCGTGAGCTAGAATTGACCTTGTCAGATCCTGTATGCTCAACTTAGACTTGCCAATGTTGGTAATCCACAGTGTTCCACCCTAGATCCTTCTTACAAAAAATTTGGTGCCACCTTAACTGCTTCACACCACTCTCTCGTGCATTCAATTCTCCTGATGACTCTCCTAGTGAATCGGTAACTAACTTGGACTTCTTCTTTGTGTGGAAGCCCCATGATGGCTTGCCATTACGAAATTTCCATGATGGTGATTGGTTAAATTTATCCCACCTTGCAGAAATATTGATTTAGCTTGACATCATCAAAATCCCCCGGCCATGCTCGCATGAATCCCCACATTGTGGGGCATTTTCCTCGGTTAGCCATAGTCAAAGTTCCATTTGGCCATTTGGTCACTAATCTACGAAACTCCCATACTCATGTGGAATTGTTATGAACTCTTACCTTGTGCTCAATTTTTTCAATTATCCACACCATACCCATGTAGTGGACATTTGGATCTTGGCCACCGAGTGAATAGACATTTGGATCTTGCCACCGAGTGAATAGTTCCCTATAGAGCCTTTGAGCTTGAGATAGACACATCAAGCTAATTCCCTAACAACCCACCAAATTAAGCCAAACTGTTTTTCTCGAGTCACTCGATGCTATCACGATGGCTCCATTGATGAGCTCAAACCAAAATTTCTCCTCTGCGCATTTGATCACAAATTTCTAATTAGCTCATTGAGTCATTTGATTATGTGACACTACTCATTTCTCAACATCGAACTTGTTCAGCTAACATCTCGAGCTCTTTGTGATACTCAACTGATTTCAATACAACTCGACCTAAGCTTGAATGAGTCATTTATGAGGTAGTGCCAACGTTCAACACTCCGATTCCCGAATCATAGATCACAACTCCAAAATTACTTTCCCTTGTCAATGTCAATGAATCCTTGCGAGCTCCTACCATATTTCTCGAGTCGACCCAAATATTCCCGAGTTCCCAGTGCAAAGCATCTCCCGTACCAAGCCAAAACTTGGCTCGAGCTTCATACCATAATGTACAGATGTTTGTTGAAATCATGAGCTCATCCAAAAATCCACCACAGTGAGCTATGTCTCACCTTGATGATCAAGCTATCGATTTATCTCTTAGCAATTGAGCTATGTCCCAATGATCCACCGAGTTCTCACTTAACTCAAACCTCTAAGCCGAGTTGTCCATCAAACTCTGTTTGCATTCGGGCTCGTTCTTTTGCATTGGTCCTTGATCGACTCACTCGAGCTCGTTTATGGTTACTTCACCAACATGTCCAAGACTCACCGAGCTCATTCTTATCTCGACCGAGCTATTCTTAGAGGACACTTAGCATGAGGGCTGAGAAAATTGGGTTGTGCAATAAGTCATGTGTTGACTCGGTACCATCTAATCCCATCTTTGTTTCCTTTGTAACAACTCACTTGATATAGGTATGCTAATGGGCCCCCAAGCCATCATGATTTTTGACTCACCATAACCCGAGCTAGCTCCCCAACCCTGTCAAACACAATGTTCCAAGTTTAAGCTCGAGAGCCTATAATAATTTACCTAATTCAAACACAAGCCTACTAAAATGATTTTAATTTGCATTAATGCACTTATATGTTGATTTGGGCTCAACTGAGCTACGTGGAGGGTTGTCTCCATTTTGTAAAAAATGTAAGCTTGAGCTATCAACATAACCTGTATCATGTCCATTTAGCTCAACTCGATTTATGTTTGAAGATCCTTCTTCTCATGTGTTTGAAGATCCTTCTAGGCATCATGAAGGTATAAAAGAACTCTAGAAAAAGCTTATACACCAACTTTGACAATTTTAGCCTGTATACCCTCATTGTTCATTTTTACTCAGAGGGAAAAAATGGACAACAATTGTGTAGAAGTAAGTTTAAAGGTAAGCTAAAATGAGACCTTCATGCCTTGACCAAAGGATCTTCAACCTTGATGTGAAGGTGCGGAACTATTGAAAATGCACATCATTCAAGAGTGATGTAATTCTTCAAGTTATAAATCCTCTAAGACTCACAAGATCAAGACTACATAGTTATGCACTAGAACTTAGCTATGCATGTAAGCCCAAGTAATGGCCTTGAATATAGAATGGCAATAAATGAATATGGTTAAGAGGTTATAGAGTAAAATTAAGATCATTGTAATATATTTTCATATCAGTTACACTTGTCATTGAGTTAATTTTTGCTACAAGATAAGTTCATACATTGTAGAACATAAAAAGGTATAAATAACCATTACAATTCTGAAGTGCAATGGTCAAAAAGGAGTATTAAATGATGAAGGAAGAATGTCGAGAGTATGGGAAGCTTATTTTACCATCATTTTAATCAAATAATCTTGACTAGACCTGAAAAGTCATTATTACCATCATTTTAATCAAATAATCTTGATTTGGACACGAAAAGTCATTATCTAAACCTTCCATCAAGTTTAGAAGCAATTATTACAATTTAATAATTTTGTACAATATTATACTCTCTCCTTGTACGAGCTCATGTGTGGAAAAGTATATAGTTATAGAAGTGGAAGTGAAAAATCACTTCAGATGTGTCTCTCTTGATTTTATAAAATCATCTCTATCCATGAATGTAGTAGTTGAAGAAAGAGAGAGTGAGTGTATGAAGACTAGTGAATGTGAAAATGAGATGAGAATGTATGAGCAAATTTAGGATCACTATTTATTGTCTTAGCAACTATGTCAAGTGAGTGATCAAAATTATTGTCAAGTCTAAGTAGAATCTTAGAAAATTTGAAAGTAGGTGCTTTCATGCAAGTTTGCAACTTGAAAATGAGTCAAGTAGGTGCTTGATCATATTTTGAAGTTGGTGCTTCATGTTGAGTGGGTGCTCAACAAGTTTGAGACCTTTGTAATATTTTATTGGACAAATTGTCCAACATAGTACATTAGTTCAGTGGGGTTTTCTCCCTTTCCAGTGTTTTTCCACCTTAAATATTATCTTTCTATGGTGTCTCTTTGTTGATTGCTCATAGTTAGTATTGTTGATTCTTCATATCAAAGTAAAACTTCAAATTGTCTTTCAAAATTTAAATTTGTCTTGATTCACCCCCCAACTTAGTTCCTAGAATTTCCAACAATTGGTATCAATTTTTTTCCTTTTGTAGTGAGTTTAATAGCTCAAAGGAGATCCATATATCACAAGCATGGCCAACAGTCAAGCACAAAGTGGTTTCTCTACCTCCAAGGCACCTCTCTTCAATGGATCAAATTATGCATTTTGGAGTGTTAGGATGAAGACCTGCCTCGTATCTCTAGGATTTGACATATGGAAATCAGTAGTTGATGGATACACCATCCCAACTACACCTTGAACTAATGCAGTAGGAAAAAGAACTAGTGAAAACAATTCAAAAGCTATGAATGCAATTTTATGTGGAATGTTAGAGGCTGAATTCATAAAAGTCATGCATTGCACCACAACTCAAGATATTTGGGACAAATTTAATACCATCTATGAAGGAGATAGTAAGGTTAAGTTAGCCAAGTTTTAGACCTACCATGCTCAATTTGAAATCTTGAAAATGAAGGAAGGTGAAAGTATTGCATCCTACTTGTAAAGAGTAGATGAAGTGATAAACCTTATCTAGAGGTTTAGGAGAGAAGATAGAGGAGGTTGTGGTTGTCCAAAAGGTATTAAGATCCTTATCTACTAAGTATGACTCCAAGGTGTCAGCTATGGAAGAATCCAAATACTTAAGAACTCTTAAAATGGATGAACTTCATGGTATTTTAACTACCATGAGATGAGAAAAATTGAATCAAAATTAGTCAATAAAGAAGCAACATTCAAGGATAATAAGGAATCCCAAGAAAAGAAGAGAAAGTTTGAATCTAACATGGAGGAGGATGATGAGAAAATTGAATCCATGTTTGTTAGGAGGTTAAAGAGAGGGTTAGGAAAGTACAAGGAAAAGTACCATTCAAGTGCTTCAATTGTGGTCAAGTTTTCCATTTTGCATCCAAGTGTCCTAAAAAGAAAAAATGGAGATCAAGATGAGCATGATGAAGAAACCTCTCATAAGAAAAAGAATAAATTCAAGAAACATGAAGGTAAGAATAATTAATTCAAGAATAAGAAGAATTTATATACCAAAGAAGAATCAAGTTCATCTTGAATCTAGTGACTCCAACAAGTCTGAAAGTGAATATGAAGGTACTCAGGTTGAGAATTTATTCATGACCATATAAGTAATCTTTGCAAGTGACTCAAAAGGTAAAACTCAGTTTGAATATGATAGCTCAGATGAGGAAGATGCATGAGTAAACCTTGAAGCTGAACTAGTTAGTGCTCTTGAAGAATTAAAACTCCAAAGGAAGAAGAATCAAAAGATGAAGTCACTATTGAGAGACTATGAAGAGCATATCAATATTCATGAGAAAAGGCTAAGAAAAAAGGATCAAGAACATGAAGAGGTAATCCAGAAATTTTAATCACAAATAGAGCTCATTGAAGCATCTTTCAAATTCAAGGAGGAAGAACAACTAAAAATCAAATCGAGTCGGAAGCTCTTTGTTAACTCAATTGGATCGGAATTCATGCAAATTGAAGGCCTATCACAAATTTGATAAAATCTCAAATGATCTGTTCACATGTGGACCTATTAGGTGTTGTCATTGATGAAAAACCATTTTAATGAGAAAGTGGAAGTTTTTTTATGGTCATTTGATGTTGTATGAAATGTTGGCATGGTGATTCAAATGTATACATGTTGGTATAGGGAGATTTAGTGAGGTGTGCTTGCTCTTACAAGCCCATTTAGGTGCCTAGGTGATGCTGCATAGAAGTATGAGATTCTTGCATCCTTGGGAAGCATGTTAGAATAATAGATATTAGGTTTGGAGGATTCTTGGGAACTCACAGCAATGGCATGGTGCAGATATAACTAGTTCACTATGTTACACGTGCTCATTGGGAACAAGTATGGTAACTAGGATGTGTTTGACTATGGTTTGGAGCCATATGAGCTCATGGAAGCTTTAATTTAGGTATATAATGGAATATCAGGTATGTTTGGGTCATTTTCAGAGGTTTTATGATGATTTATTGCATTCTTTCAGTTGACCCTAGCTTCTACAATGAGAATCCTTAAGGTGAAGCTATGTAAATGAGATAGGATAGAGAGATTGATGTATTGATTTGACATTTTGATGATTAGATATGTTAGAGGGATGTGTAATAGTTATTTTAGAAATTTATTTAGGTTTTCATGATGTTAATTTTGCAAGATATGATAGTTTATGTGAGACAAGGTCAAAAACAAGTGAAATTCCAGCTCGAAGTTGAACTTCGATGCTCGTTGTGAATTGTGTGATTTGCATGGGACCTTGTGGATTTCAGGGATGTTTATATGATCATTATATAAATTTTTTTAAAAAAATCACGTCATTTTATTCTTAATTTTTTTATGAATGAATGTCAAGAAGATAAAGTGGTCTAAACCCTAGTTAAATCCTAACTAGGAGCAATTTGCAAAAAGAGAGGTATAATGACCTAGTTTTGATTGATTCATCAAAAGTGATGATTTTATGTTATATAGGACTCTCTTATATTTCTATAAATGTATGGTTGAGGTCATGGTGATGAGTGGGCCTCACTCAAACAGGTGATTTTGAAGAAGGTTTTGGGACAAGGTTTTCCAAAGGTGTAGATGAAACATTGATGGTGAATAACATACGGGATCTGATATTGATCTACATGAAGGTTTAAAGACATGTTCATGTAGGTACATGGTCATTTGATGTAACAACTTGAACAAATCTGTTATATTTCTCTTTGCATTGCAAGCGTTGGCATGTGATTTTCTTAAATTAGGTGTGTTTCCTTGACGGTTGAAAATCATGCTTGTTATGGATAAATCATCTCTGCTCTTGGATTCATTGGACTGAAATTATATGGCTTTCAAGAATCCATTTTCACTTCTTGTTGATAAGCTGCAATCATATTTTTAGAGTTGCAAACTTATCTCTTTTTACTGACTCATTCTTGGATCAATTTCAGTGATCCAAGGAATGTTTTAAATCTTCTTAACAGATTGAATGGTAAACTGACATTCATTGGTTAAAATACATCATGGACTGAACTTGTATTTGTTGCAAATTCTTTATTATCTTGAAAGACCGTGCCTGCATTCTATCGTGTGTGGTGCTCGGCTCTTCTTGATTGACCTTTGTAGGGCGCTTAATGGCGTTAAGGGAAATAGAAACCTACTTCAGGATTATGGAGAAAGAGAGAGTATAATGTGTCCTATATCTAATAAGGTCTATCCTAATGGGATTCGAGACTCAGGTAAATTTTCCTAACTCTTTCTACGCCACTCTACGTGGGATGACATCCTAACCTAAGTTGTTAATACTAAGTTAGTATGTAGGGAAATAACCTAAGGGATTCTAAGTTATTTCTAACCTATTGCCTAATACTATTTGGTTAAGCTATGTCCTAACCTAAGGTGGCAATCTATTTGATTGAAGATTATATCCTAAGGTTATACTTTTACATTAACCTAAGATATAACCTGAGCAAATTGAATCTATCCTAAACTAATGGGTTTGAAAGGAACCTAAGGGTCGATTAGTAAGTGGGAGCTAAGTGGCTTTTCCTAAGCTTTTAATGAGATGTGATTTTGATTTGATTTAGTATTAAGGCATGGAAGTACTGCCAGTTTGGCAGGGGCTAGTTAAAGTTTAGTGGAACCTACGTGGAGGCATCACTAAGTTTGGAAATGCATGTGGAAGTTCAATTTGGTCTCGCCAACTTTGGATGGTGGTGGCAAGGAGAGATAAGCGGGAATATACAATTTAATGTCATTAATTCACCTCGGTTTTGGTGAGAAAACCATCTTGGAAGGCATGCTGGAAGATTTGTTTGGGGTTGTTTTTTTTTTGCATGCTTCACGATTTTTTCTCTACATGGAGCTATCTAGTTCTTCGAACCAGTAGTTTGATCTGCACTTTGTGGCTATTTTTATTTCTCTGGTCTATTTTTGATTCGAGGAAAGTATATGAGGCATTGTGGAAAAAGGTTATGGTTGGTTGATTTTTTGGAGAAGAAGAGGTGTTGGAAACTCGGTTAGAAGTCTTCTTCGAATCGGCAGAAGCACTATCATGCATGATAGGCTCTACCCATTAAGATTTCTTGCTTTCTTCTAAATGATTCATTAAAACAACTCTCTCACTGGAGATATATTTTTGCATGATATGTCTGGTTATTTACTTGCATGCTTTCTTGAAATCTATGTGGTTTTTGGAATGTGAATCCATTGTTGTTAATGGTAGTTTTTGGGAACTTTCTCTGTACTAGTTGTTAGAGGCAAGTCATGAATTTGTATTGAAGCTCTGTAACTTTTAATTAAAGCTCAAATTTGTGAAGCTCTGTAGCTTGTATTTGAAGCTTTGTTTCTAGAATTCGAGACTGATGTTGAACGAACTGGCTTGTTGCTTGTATGGTTTGGAATCTCTGTTTAGTCTTGTGTTTCTTGAGCTTGAAGTGGAGCTCCGTAGTTGTTCTAAGATTGTAATTAAAGCTTTGGGATTTGTTATGATTTTTATTGGGACTTTGTGTTTGTTTTGGACTGTGTTGGAACTAAGAGTAGTTCTGAACCTTTGGTTGAATCTTCGTATTCAACAACTATTTTCATATACAGTTCTTACGAATATTGAACTTACTGTTGAGTGGTAGAGTTTTGTTTTGTACTTACGTTCTGAACTGGAATTTTATTCTCATTAAAGGAATTGAGAACACTTGGACTCATTTTAGAGCATTGGTGTTTTGGTTTTGAACTTGTATGTAGGGCTTCGTATTTCTTATAGGCTCGTATTTGATCTTGTGTTTGTCTGAGCCAGTGTTAGAGCCTTATAAAGTCTGAACTTATGTTCAAAGCTCATATTCGACACTGTACAGGTATTCCATTATTGTGTTCTGGATTTATGATGGAATCAACGTGTTTACCTGTATTGTGAGTTGGGTTTGGTTGGTTTTTGGTTTTGAAAAGCTTTATTCTCTTTTACGACTATCTGCTCGATAGGGGCTTGAGAGTTTAGTTCGGTTTGAAGCCGATCTGGTAATATCCTTGTAATCTCCTTCGTCTACTCCTTGAGTGTGATTGGTTTTTTTGCTTCTGTCCTTTGGACTGTTCAGCCTTCTTTGAATTCCACAGGGTGAGAGAAATTGAAGTTTAATCTATCCTTCTCTATTCTGAGCAAACCGTGTCTTGTGGAAAGCTTGATGTTTTTGTTCTTAATATTATAAGAAACGGAAATTATGTCTTGTAATGGGTTTAGTTGGTCTTTTGATCATTTGGAACAGTCGAGTAAAGTTTTGAAGTTACGGGAATGATGTATTACTCTCTTCAGACCTTCTTAATTGGTTTCTTGGGTTTTGGAAGTTGAATTTAAAACCTAGAATATTGAATCTTGTTAATATATATATATATATATATATATCTCTGTTTGGATAATTTTGTATATTTTTCTTGTTTGGGACATGAACTACGTACTTCATGTATCGAGCTGTTAAAGCCGTGTAATAAGAATTCAATTCTTGAGTTCACAATTCCTTCTGCACTTTTATATCTTCTCTGTTTGTGGATTCTTATTCCTTGAGGGGATCATAGAACGAATCTTCGAGGTTTTAGGAAGAGAAATGAATATGAACCATGGGGACAATATATAGTTGGGGACTATACTGTGTATTTCTTTCTGAGATTTGAATTTGTACTTGAGCTTGGAGAATGGGAATAGGAAACCAGTTGTAAGATTTGTGATGAAAGTATGTAGTGTGAATTCTTTTTACTGTACATTCGGTTTTGTGTTCTCTTTTGGGGAACTAGATAAGAACTTCTAAGTATAAATTAGATGAGGGATTTCATTTCATAGTATAAATGAAATGAAATATGGAATGGGTCTTTTTTGCTTGGGATCTTTTTTTTATGTTGACTGTATATGTTCATAGACTGAACTTCTCTTTATTTGACTCTCTTCGAGATGGAAATTTCTTGTGGATTGGTTAAGATATTTAGTTGCTTAAAGTATAGCTTAGTTTTGTGGGCAGTCTGGTTTCATATCTTTACATTATATCCACTAGTAGATAGAAGTTAGTAAGGCTTATGTTAGACTATTTTGTTTCCTAATATTCTTGGATCGAATTGGGATTCTTGTTTAGCTATTGTCTCTTTATTTATGGACTCCTCTTTGGTTATATTTGGACTGAGGCAGTGTTGTGTGTACTAAACCTAATTCCTCCTTCAGATGAATTATGTCTGAGGAATAGGTATGTATTGATTCTCTTCTTTTGTTTATATGGAAAGATGAAGCATACTAATTTGATCTATGTTGTAATTAACTTATTTTGCTGCTGGGAAAAGATAAATGTGTATTTCTATTCTTATGGAATTATGAAATAATTGAATGACAAGACTTGTTTACTATTTTAAAGTAATTTATAGGATCAATTAAATCTTGTGATATAATTCTGATGTTGTAGATTATATGATGCTCTTTTCTTAAAAGTGATTTCAAATTCTCATAATTGTACTTCTTTCTAGATGTTATTACTTATGATTGCTTGTATGTTGTATATTAATTGTTTCATTAAAGTAAAATTGTTTAATGAAACAATTAGTGGAATGCACTTTAGTTTAATGCTTAGTGTTTATCATGCTCAGTTCATTGAACTAACCCGTGCTAGCAATTTTGTAGATGGACATCGTAAGTGATAAAAGAAGACAAGAACTTTCATGTTGTATTGAGGCTTATTTAATTATGGATCTTATGTAAAGAGTTTCGATTCATTCTTGAGTTGTATGAAAAAGAAAAGTTGTATTATTTTTGGAATAGAGGTTGTTTGTTATACAAGTATGCCTGAAATGCATAGTCTTGTAAATGTATAATTTTATAATGATGAACTGAAAGTTGGAGATTTACTTGTATTTGTTGTGTAAATTATCTTGTATTTTATGAAGGAGATGGAAATTCTATCTTGATGATATTCTTTAATATTTTTATATACTTAATTTGGATAAACTTGATCAGTTGGATAAAGGGAATTAGTTCAATTTCCCTTATTAAGATGTAACTTGTTAAGTTGCATAAGATAACGATCTTTATCTAAACAATTCTAACATAGTAATGGAAT
Organism: Taxus wallichiana var. yunnanensis; assembly: GCA_018340775.1. Classification (NCBI taxonomy): domain Eukaryota; kingdom Viridiplantae; phylum Streptophyta; class Pinopsida; order Cupressales; family Taxaceae; genus Taxus; species Taxus wallichiana. The sequence goes on along the minus strand of CM031241.1, from coordinate 539,692,361 downwards.
GTATAATGAATATGCAGTAAAACTATAGAAATTGTGAAAGATAAGAAGGGTATGACAAACCCTAACACTTAATTAGGTAGAGGAAGAATCTTCCTCGCTCAAAGGAATGTAATCCAAAGAATGGTGATATGATCGTTAATCATTAGACTTCATTTCCTATAAAGTCTACTATAGTTGAACCTAATTGGTGGCTACACCTTCTTTGAATGGTTAAGTTACATTATAATGGATCTTATGATGATGTTGTCCTGTTTTGGATATCTGTTTGTTAAGCCAAGTAAGAACGAATATAAAAAGCAATCATAAGTTAAGGGAATTATTTAATGACTAAATGAATCAAGTATAGAAAAGAACTTATGGAGTGTTGGATTAGGTTTAGCAAGGTTGTTGTAATCTATGTAATAATCCAAATTAATAATGTATTAATAACCTCCTTGGGGTATGTACATCGTGATGAGGTAGTTTATGTAGGATGTTGGCACATGCCAAACCGCAGATGTACCTTGAGAAGAAATGGTTTTCTCGAGGATACAACGTTGCAGTTGACATGTGGCAACACCCTTCTGCATTGATCATCTAGATCTACACACAAATAAGGACTTGAACTTAGTTTCTCTCTAGGTCAAGTTAGTAGCATGTTTAGGATAGGTAGTAGCTTTAAATGGCTCAGGGTACCTTGGCACATCCGGTTGACCTAGGTCAACCGAGTATGCCCATATACCCTAAGACATTGTGAGCATCTTCCTATAATAAATTATGTTTCTAACCAGAGCTAGGGTTAAACCTTGAGCAAGTGGACTGACGGTAGTCAGTAAAGACCAATCTAGATAACATAAGAGTGAGGTGAAGGACGTATTCTGAAATGACGAGTATGCCATCTAGGAATAGTAACATGAACAATATGTTGAAAATATTTGGCCAAAGTATCGCAAGTCTGCTGGTTGCATTGTCCTATGTCACCTAGTTTAAAGCAACGTGATGTCAGATGAATATTGGTAACAAATATTCAGATAGGTTCTTTAAATAGATCACTCAATACCTAGAATAGGGTAGGGAACCAAGTATACATAGTATACATAAAGTATTCAATAATTTAAGCTAACATGAGAGATCGGTTGGTAAAGCAGAGTCATGGAATGAGAGATCGGTAGCATCGAGTGCATATGGTTATACATTATGAGATTGATTGGAAAGGAATGTGTGTTCTAAATGATGTTTTATTTAGAACAGAAAATTATGTTTCAAATTTTTTTCCCTTGTTTCTAAATTCTTAAAATGGGAATGTTACATTTGAGGTCCCATCTTATTTAGTCAAAGGATAATTTTGGAGTCTCAAATAGCAGGGTTCAGTAAAATGGGCATAACTTGGCTACGGGTGGAGTTCGATGATGATTAAAGTTTTGTTGGAAACATTATTCATATATATTTCCAGTGATATTATTTTTTCCTCATGATGAGGTGATTTCTCATGGTTTCTATGTCATTCTTTGGACAATAATATGACGGGACAAGATGTGTTCTTGTGTAAGTTTGGGGTTTTCAAGTATGAGATGGATTGTTTGATGATCAATATCACCTTTACTTTGTGAATATAGATGAATTTTTCATCCAATGAATCCATTTAGAGGTCTTGAATGTACGTATAAATGTTCTTATGAGCTAACCTTTGGAAACAACCTTTGTGGCAGGTTGATTTGGTGAAGACAAAAGTAGCGTGGTTTGTGCATGATTTTGATTAAAGGATTATAAATTTATTAGAATTGTTATAAATTTTATTTAATTTATATTTAATGGTAACATGGAATGGTTTGGTTTTAGTATAATTCATTTTGTTTCATAATGAAGTTTCCAGAGTGTTGAAGGGTGCGAAACAACTGTTTTGAGAAGTACAAAGAGCACCTGCCAATAAATGAAATAATTTGATTGGTTGAGATAAATTGTGACCATATATGATGTTTAAATTTTATTTTAAACATGTATGATGATTTTTAGAGCTTGAATAAAAATATTTTTGGGATTAGGAGATTTTTGTCATCCCAATGCAAGGGTTTTGAGATTTTTGGTGCATGGATGAAGTGTTTTGCTAGGATGACCTATATGGGTAAATTATGAATGTTCTAGTGATTATTATGGGATTTTTTTAGGCTGGTATGGTCATGCAAGTGGAGGGAAACTGACCTCCTTTGAATTTGAATCAAGGAGAGGCTATAAAATGGAGTTTTTAGGTACAATGGTGCTAATATTTTAGAAACCCCTTTTATCTTCTTTTGAAGAACCATTTTTCTGCAAATAAAAACCCTTTAGGCCTAGCCCAAATACCTGGAATTATATTCTAGGACATCATTTGGTTGTGTTTTCATGAGGATAATTTGAAGCAAGGAAAGATAGTGATGTTTCTTTAAGAGTGAGTTGGAGAAGGATGGAAGATTTGGATGCTTGTGTTTTGATGCTATCTTCATATCATGTTGATGTAATTTGAAGGTTTCTAAGGTTTTTTCAGATTTGATATTGAGTTATAAAAAATTTTGGAAGAAGAATATCTTCTTGAATATTCATGTGACTACATTTTCATCTTGATACATCTTTGTTGACCTTTGTTGAAGGCATTACTCTTGTGATATGATGTGAATATCTATATAAGTGTGTGGATCTGATTTCATTATCAATATAAGTGGATTTATATGTTTATCATTGTGATCATTTCATTGTGAATCTTTCATTGAGAAGGATATATGTTTAGGTTTTGTGATTAGGGTTTGAAGCACAAGTGTGAAAGTTTTATTGGGACTGATTCACCCCCATCGCAGTCCTTATCACCTCCAACAATTGGTATCAGAAAACACCCTTGAAAGTGGCCTAACAAGATAGAGGGAGATCTTGGAGGTAAACTATGGGGATTCCTATAGGCCCATTTGAGGATGTGAAGTGCAAGTAAGATAAATTGGTTGGAATCTTAGAGGAAGGACTCAAGCTCTTTATGACTCAATTTGAAGAAGCTCAAGATGAATTGAATATCAAGAGATAAGAATGTATCAAGCATGAGGCTGAGAAAGAGGAACTGAAGAAAGAGCTATCCACCATGACAAACAAGCTATCATCTTTCATGAGAGTTCACAAAATATGAATAAGATGTTAGGAAACAAAAGGCATATGGCTATAGAATAGGTCTAGGATTCATCGAGGATTCATCCAAGTCTTAGAAGAAAGAAGAAAATTTAAGGCAAGGATCTAATGAAAGAAAAAAACCAAGCAAGGGAGAGAATTCAAGGCTTCCACCTCATGGAAGATCATCTATTAGGTAGCCAAATGCATATAGGAATGATGTTTTTCATGGTAATTACTATAAGTGTGGTGTTTATGGACATAGTGTTAGGAATTAAAGAACAAATATGTGGAAATAATTCCTCAAATCACAACAATAGGAAACTATATAGCAGAATTATACATGCAGAAATATAACAACATAAATAAATAATGCACAAAAGAAGACAAGACAAGATTTAACATGGTTCACCCAATGTGGGCTACATCCACCAAGAAATTTCTCATATTTTATTATCAACAAGAGTAAAACAACTCTCACAGTCTTCTCTTAGTTGTGAACTCGCTTAAATGAATTCCAAAGATATTAAACCACATCTAAACCACAATTTACACCTAATTGCTTAACCTTGATCACTCTTGATCACCTCTTGATCACTAAGACTCAAGCCTCTTGAACACATGAAATATCTTCAAGATACACTAACACCTCTATTTATAGGATTACAATCCCTTAAGAAGTCAAAAGTGACCCTAGAAGTTTGAAATTTGTGATCTTTCATCTTCCCATGATCTGGAAAAGAAACTGTCATGACCTTTCATCTTCCCATGGCTGGAAAAGAAACGGTCATGACCTTTCATCTTCCCAATTTGAACTACACACTTCAATACTGATTTGAGAAGACCAAAAACATGCTCCACACCCCAATAATCTCCCACTTAGAGATTGTTCCTACTGAGAAAAGTTCTCAACCCTTCATTATCAACCATGAAGGACAATAAAAGTTGAACACAACTTCAACTTCTCCCTTGTGACCACCTTAGTCATCATATCCACAAGATTCTGACTAGCATGAATCTTTTCCAGCTTCAACTTATCTTCTATCAAAGCTATCTCGATGAAATGATATCTCGGTTGAATGTGCTTCATCCTAGAGTGAAAAGTAGAGTTCTTTGCTAAATGAATAACGCTCTGACTATCACTGTGTAGCCTCCCAACTTCCTTCTTATGACCCAACTCATCAAGAAATTGTTGTAGCCAAATCATCTCCTTGCTTTCCTCTGTGGTAGCAACATACTCAGCCTCTATGGTTGACAAAGACACAACATTTTGTAACTGTGAAATCCAACTCACCGTTGTATCACCAACCATAAATACATAACCTGTCATGCTCCTTCGCTGTCCAAATCTCCTACCATGTCGAATCTACATAGCCATGCAATGTAGTTTTGATCCACCGAAACAAAATGTTGCTCCCATGGTCCGTCTCAAATACCGAAGGATCCACTTCATGATTGTCGGTGCTCTCTACCGGATCACACATAAACTGCTCACTTCTCCCTTTGTATGGGAAATGTCGGCCTAGTGCATACCATAGCATACATCAAGCTACCAACCACCGATGAGTATGGTACCTTGGACATCTTGATTTTATCCTCCTCGTCTTGGGACTTTGCTCCTTTGATAATTTAAAGTGACTGTCAAAGGGGTACTAACCGGTTTAGCATATTGCATACTAAGCCTCTCCAAAACCTTCTTTATATACTCTTCTTGAGATAACACCAGCTTCCTCTCTTTCCTTTTCGAGTTATTCTCATACCAAGGATTTCTTTTGCTGCCCCCAAATCCTTCATAGTAAAGGAGTCACCTATTTGCTCCTTGAGTACCTTTATTTCTGCATGTTCTTCCCTACAAAGCAAGAATATCATCCACATACGAGCACAAAATAATATAACTACCATCAATAAACTTTTTGATGTATACGCAATGGTCTGAGTGACACTGGAGTAACCCTACTCCTACATAAAACTATCAAACTTATTATACCATTGTCGTGGAGCTTGTTTTATGCCATATAAGCTCTTCTTCAATTTACACACTAACCTCTCCTTCCCTTTGACCTCATAACCTTATGGCTGCTACATATACAATTCCTCCTCCAACTCACCATGAAGGAATGTGGTCTTCACATCCAATTGCTCTAAGTGGAGGTCTTCTATCGCTACTAAACCAAGAAACAGTTCTAATAGAAGTCATTTTAACAACATTTCTATGTATGCTCTATCATGATGAAATAATGTGTGTATGAATCATAAGAATTCCCATAAGAGGTTCATATTATCATATCATTCTAGTGAAATGGGTTGTTGTTGTCAAAGTCTGTTTCTAACTCATTTTCTAGAGTCTGTGATACTTCATAGTGCCTATTTTTAGTTTAGTAGTGTGTTATGAGTTTGTCACGAGCTTAAAAGACTAAAATTATGTATGTTGAGAATATGAGAAGTTTGTGAAGGTATGAAAGTGTCTCGAAGTTTGGTGGAGTTGTTAAGAGTTCACATTATTAATCAAGTTATACTTGACTTAGAGTGAAGTTCTTATGTCTCTTGGAGTATTAAGTATGGTCATATAAAAAATATCGGTCTATCCTCGAGTTTATATCAATGAGGTCTATCTATTGGATTCCTTGAAGAGCATTGAATTCATTTGATCTCAAAGAGTTGTTTTTCCTAGTGATCTTAAGACATATTTCCAGGTTATGTTCAACATAGTAGAAGTTTCATGTAGCCTTGAAGTTCATCATGCCAAGATTGAGTTTTGGTCAGGAGTTTATCATGTGACTCATCAAGAGGTCTATTCTAACTTTTAACGAGCTTCAAAATTTGCATATTGAAGCCAAAAGGTGAGTTATGAACTTTTCATGAGATTCAAAGGATGTGTTATGTGTCTCCAAGTATGTGAATATGAGTCATGGTATATAAGAGCTTCTAAAGCTTGTTGAAGATAGTCAAAATTCAAAGGAGACTTAATTGACTTGAGAAGACCTGTCATGGTCTCATGAGATTTTCTAAGTTCAAAATTATCATACCATGTGGTGTTTTAGTCTATTGTACTTTATTTCACTCATCAAAGATATTCACTAGATAATGAGTTTACAAGTGAGTTCTTGAATCTAAATCTATGATCGAGAAGTGATAATGAGATCTTGTACTTCTTTGAGGGTTTCAAAGATATGAGAATCATTTATAGACCTTAAATTAAGTTGGGAAGATGTGGTCACCATCTGAAGGTAGCATTTTGCAGTATTTGTAACAAGGTCTCTATGGATTCAATGGTTTGGGGATAAGAATCTACAAATTTAAATATTAAAATTAAAAGGAAGATGTGAAGTGTGATAACACTACGAGACATATTTCAAGATGAATCTCCATTAAAGAATTAAATTTTACTTCAAATGTGTCTCGTATCAGTTTGTTTTCTCGGTTCTACAAGCTATAATTTAAGGACTCATGAGTGTTAAAGGTCATCCTATATGTGATAATGTATAATATGAGGTTGAAAAGGATATATGAGTGCATTCAAAGATGGAGGAATATTTGAAGGTCCGAGAAGTACCTCGGAATTCAAGGCATAAGTTGAATGTGTGCAAATGGTGTGTAAATACCTATCTTTGGTGTCAGACAAGAGATGAACACCTGTCATAGAGTTGCAGAGCAAGCTTAAGAATGGAGCCTTAGATGAAAGTTTGAAGAAGATCACAAAACTTGTAAGCATAAGAGTTTGAAGGTTCAAAACCTAACATACAATAAATGAGTGACTTCAGGTATGTACTCAAATGCTTAAACCATAAAAGTGCATATGAGACTGCTTTAAAAGATCTAGAAATGAAAATTTAAGGTCTAATTTTCTTTAAGGGTAAAGTGATCAAACTTGAGCGGGGTATATCATGATCATATGACTCTAGTATAGTGAGTTTGTGAACAAGTATCATGGTGATTGAATTTTGGAAGAATAGGTATGTATTAGAGTTTTAAACTAGACCAATGGTCTTCATTAGGTTTGATAAAATAAAATTTAAGCCAAAATGAATAAGCTACCATACGGCAGAAGTTTAAGGGGAGTCTTGTTTTATTCTTCTAGTAGATGATTCAAGGAATCAAAATGAATGTAAATTTTCTGACAATGGCAGATCATGTCCGAGACAAAGTGTTTAGCATTACAAGGAGGATAAAAGACCCATGGCCTTACATGAGAGTGAAAGGGTGTCTTGGAGACTCCAAAATGAATGTAAATTCAATTCACTCATAGGAAGAGGTTTCTTCATGACATACTACAATGATCAAAGTTAGTAGAGGGGTTAAAAATATGAACAAGATCTAATGGTACATAGAAGGAAAGTGTGATGTAAGGAATCTTCAATAATGTTGAAGAATCAAATAAGTATATAGACTCTTTGTATGGTCTAGAAGAGTGAAAAGGAAACTAGAAAGTGAATTGGGTGGCGAGTCTTGGATATGTGTATCGTGAGGTAGAATGTCTATTGTATGATATAGATGGGTCTAAGATGCATAAGTGCCCACTAGTATTGGGAGAATGATATATATCTCTTGAAGATAGAAATGTAATCTTCAAAGCATGTGGGGTATGATATAAGGGATTTCCTACTAGGAACAATTAATTTGGACTTATGGAATATGTCACTCCATATGATATGACCGTTAAACACTAAAAGGGAGGTTTAGGACTTGATCGAAATAGAAAAGTATCATCTCAAGAAAAATATCGTGATATGAAGGCAAATTTTGTGATCACTTAAAGAGGTGGATGTTTTGATTATAGGAGGAGTTGTATATTTTTATGTTTTTGGATGCTTAGGAATCTAGAGCACACCAAATTTAGGTGAAATGGCACTGAAAGGTCGTGAGAGGGAAATCAGTCCTAAGATGATTTGAAGTCAACAAATAGTAAGAGAAAAGTTAATTTTTTCCTTGGTTATTTAAGTTTTCCCAAAATTAAGCTATGCATAACATGTTTGAACCCCATTCTTCATCGTTGGCATGTTTATGAAGTGGCTTTACAATTAGATGTTGGAGTGCGGTTGAGTGGTCTCATATTGACAAAAATAGAGTTTTGGTGTGGTATGTCAAGTTTTGCAGACCTCTACTGTGAATGATAGTGTTTTGACTCCAAAATTAGGTAAAGTTATGCTTCATTCACTTTTATTGCCCCACTCAAAAGCCGGATGTTGTAGATACCCAACTCAAGGGGAGCATAGTGCCTATTGGTGTAAAGCTTAAAATAAAGGCCACAATAAGTTTTGTGCAAAATTCAAGGTCTTGAACTTGAAAGATACATTTGGTTGATGAGAATGATGCTTCTAACTAAAGAATGATGCTATGGAGATGAGGTAGGTGAAGAATATGCAAGTACATTATGCCTTTGTCATTAATATAAAAAGAGGAAGAAGTGAAAAGGTGTTTTCCATCAATGACAAAGGAGGAGATTATTGGCATGTGGTCCTATTAGGGGTTGTCATTGATGCAAAACTAGATTAATTTGAAAGAGTGGAATTTGTGTTAGGGTAATTGGATGTTTTATGAGATGTTGGCATGATGATTGAGATGTATACTTGTTATTTGAGTACGGGAGATTTAGTGTGGTGTGTTTTCTTTTACAAGCCCATTAAGGTGCCTAGGTGTGTTGCATAAGAAGTATGAGCTTTTTGCGTACTTGGGAAGTATGTTGGCATGATGGATAGTAGGTTTGGAGGATTCTTGGGCACTCACATCGGTGACATGGTGCAGATATAACTGGTTCACTATGTTACATGTGCTCGTTGGGAGTAGGTATAGTATCAGGAGGTGTGAGACTATGGTTGGAGTCATATGAGCTTATGAAAGCTTTAATTCAGGTATATCATCACATATTCGGTATTTTTGGTCATTTTTCAGAGGTTTTATGATGAGTTATTACATTCTTTTAGTTGACCCTAGCTTCTACAGTGAGAATCCTTAAGGTGAAGCTATGCAAATGAGATAGGATGGAGAGATTGAAGTATGGAATTGAAATTATGATGATTTTATATGTTAGAGGGATGTGTCATAGTGATTTGAGAAAAATTTCAGGTTTCCATGATGTGAATTTTGCAAGATATGACAATTTATGTGAGACAGGGTCAAAAACAAGTGAAATTCCAGCTCAAAGTTGAACTTCTGATGCTCGTTGTGAATTGTGTGCATTTGCAAATCCTACAAGTATGGGACATTGTGGATTTTATGGATGTTTCTATGGTGATTATATAAGGTTTCACAAAAAAATTAGGTCATTTTATCATCATTTTTTATGAACAAATGTTAAGAAGATAAAGTGGTCTAAAACCCTAGTTAATGCCATTATAAAGGAGTGACATAAGTTAGCACTATAAGGTTCAAGACATTCAGGAAAACACTAGTTGAGAAAATGAGAAAATGAAAACATTAAGAGCTTGAGATCTGACATAGGAGGAGAATTCTTGTCAAATGAGTTTGATGAGTTTTTTCAGACTCATAGGATAAGACATAGGAGAAGAATTCTTGTCAAATGAAGGAAGTTATTATCATCAATAACACCTCAAAAAATGGGGTAGTGGAGAGAAAGAACAGGAAAGTGTAAGAAATGAAAAGAACCATGTTGAATGAATCAAAATTGTCAGATGGATATTGGAGGAGGTAGTTAGCACATCAATATACATATTGAATAGAGATCAAATCAGAATAAATAATAAGAAGACACCTTATGAGATTTGGAGAGGAATACCTGCAAGTGTAAAACACCTAAGAGTGTTTGGAAGTAAGTGTTTTATCAAAAGAGATGAAGACAACCTTGGAAAGTTTTATTCAAGGTGTGATGAAGGAATCTTCTTAGGTTAATCAGTAGTTAGTTTAGCATATAGGTTCTATAATAAGAGCTAAAAAATATAGTAGAGAGCACCAATGTCATAGTTGATGAGTCATATCCAAGGAAGACTAAAAATCAGCCCAAAGAGACTCCCCCAAAACACAAAAATTAGGATGATGATGAAATTGCAGAAGTTGATCAAGAAGAAGAAGATGAAGATGAAGAAAGATCTTATACAAAATCTCCTTCAAGATAAGTTAAGAGGGATCATCCACCAAATCATATCATAGGAAACAAGGAAGCATGCATACAAACAAGAAGAAGGTTGAAAAACATTCAAGATCAAGAAAATATTTCTCTCCTATCCAAAATAGAACCAAAGAATGTTATAGAGGCTAACAAGGACCAAAATTGGATCAATGCAATGAATGAAGAACTGGACCAAATAGAGAAAATGAAACTTGGGAACTTTTCCCTAGGCCCAAGAACAAAAACATCATTAGAACTAAGTGGGTATTTAGAAACAAGCTAAATGAGAAAGGTGAAGTTACAAGGAATAAAGCAAGGTTGGTTTGTAAAGGGTATGCTCAAGTTGAAGGAGTGGATTTTGATGAGAAATTTACTCATGTGGCTAGAATTGAGGATATTAGGATATTTTTGGCATATACAACATACAAAGGATTCAAAGTATATCAAATGGATGTAAATTTAGCATTTTGAATGGACACTTGAATGAGGAAGTATACATTGAACAACTTGATGGATTTTATCTCACTGAGGATAAGGATTATGTTTGTAGGTTGAAGAAGGCATTATATGGTCTTAAGAAAGCCCTTACGGCTTGGTATAATATGTTGGATAAGTACTTGGTTGATCAAGGTTTCAGGAAAGGAGTAGCTGATAGAAATCTATATATAAAAGAGGAAGAAGGCCATTTGTTGCTTGTTGTTGTCTATGTTGATGATATAATCTTTGGAAGTGATAGTGAGACTATGTCATATGGATTTTCAGAGGTCATGAAGGAGTTTGAAATGTCAATTCTTGGAGAACTTTCATTCTTCCTAGGGCTGTAAATCAGTCAATCCAAATAAGGTATCTTCATATCACAGAAAAATTACATCAAGGAGATGCTCAAAAGATTTCAAATGGAAAATTACAAGCCAGTAAGCACTCCAATGATTGTAGGATGCAAAATCAATAAGGATGACATCTCACCAAAGGTAAATCAGACCTCATATAGATCTATGATAGGTAACATCTTTTATTCAATTGCATTTAGGCATGATATCATGCAAGCAGTTGGTTTGGTTGGAAGATTTCAAGAATATCCTAGGGAAATCCATCTTCAAGTTGTCAAAAGAATCTTTAGGTATCTCATGGGGACCATGGAATATGGACTTTGGTATCCAAAATGTAATGAGTTCCAAATCAAAGCCTTCACAGATGCAGATTGGGTAGGTAGCATTGATGACAGGAAGAGCACAATTGGTGGAGATTTCTTTGTAGGTAAGTGCCTTGTGTCTTGGTTGAGTAAGAAGAAGTCTCTTGTAGCACTTTCCACATGTGAAGCTGAGTATGTAACAACAGCCATATGTTGTACTCAAGTGATGTGGATGAAGAAAAACTTGAAGACTATAAAATTGAAAATGAAGGTCCTATACCTCTATATTGTGATAGCACAAGTGTTATAAGTGTGTCTAAGAACCTAGTGTTGCACTCCAAGAAAAAACATATACTATTGAGTCATTGAAAAGAATAAGTACTGAAGTGGAAAGGATTTTGTCATGGGCTAGAAAGGTGCAAAGGCTCACATAGAAGTAACTCCAAGAAGAGCGTGGAGGTTCACGCATAGGCAAAACAAGCTTGAGACTTAGCCACATTTTGGGCCATAATTAGAGTTGTAATGAAGAACACGTGGAGATGCAACCAAGCTTGATTGTGGATAAGGTTAAATAATGGATACTTTTAGCTCAGAAAATCCTTCTTTAAGCTATGTTCAACATGATACGATTAAGAGCTATAAAGTAGATTTAGTTATGGTTTAGTTGTCATTAGGAGAAAGCTTGCATGCTTAGGGTATGCATGTTTTTATGATTGTGCACTACTCCACCATTCATGGTAACATTCTTGACAAAGCTCACATAGAAGAGGGTTTGGTCCCTTTGTGATTTGGGTGAGTGCCCAGTTTAGGATGGATGATATGCCAACATGCCTAAGAATTAAAACATAAGGAAAAGTGACTACATCTTGGTTCCATTTCCAGGAACTATTTTTAAGCTATTAAGAATGGTGTGTGATGGTAGAACATTTGACCTTGGACAACATGGAGACTTGGCTTAAGAACATGGAGGATGAGTTTTCACAAAGATTCAACACTAGACTTGAGTTTGATGCACATACATGGGTAGAGGAGCATATGTATCATGAGCTCTATGAGACATTCTTTTGTTGTTTTCCAATAGAACTGTATGAATGGTTATCAGCGTATGCATCGAGGAAGAGTTGGTATTATCGACCTCGTGTTTGGACCCAAGAATATTATTAGTGGCTACATGATTTTGATATGATTTGGACATGTGTTGTTGATCATTGGTGGAGTGGTGTGTTGACTAGATACATGTTGGAGTATGTGGTTTCTACTTATTCTTACCTAGAGGTTGTTGAGTTCGAGTTCTTGCGAGAACGAGAGGATATTTCTTGCATGTTTTACCGTTAGCCATTAAGATCTTAATCATCACTATGAGTTTAGAAGAGTTTCTATGGCTAGCTAAACTCCCATTAGGCATGGGGGAATGAAAGTAGGTGTGGTAATAAATGGTGGGTCCTACTATAGAATCAGAGAGAGAGGAAAGGTTGATCAAGTATAATGAAGTGCGGGAGAGGAAATTGGTGAAAAAATGTAGGATTACAAGATCAATCGATGTATGGAGGAAGACGTCGCGGGAAGGATTTGAGGTTCACATAGAGGACATGGAACCCGAGAAGTAAGTACTACCCCATCTGGTAAGAGTGGAAGAACAACCCCCTTAGCTTCTAATGAGATCTCGTCAGATGAAGAAAGGAGACAGACCGTAGGTGCACATTTGAACCCACTGACAACCTAACCCTTGCGCTTAGTTTTCTAATTCTTGAGACAAGTATTTCTAGTCGGTTGGTGTTGGTGTTGGTAAGCGAACAACATTAGGTAGATATCATTTTTCATTGAATTCATCTATGGCCACACAGAAATTTCCTGTGTTTGGTGGTATCTATCAGGTGTGTCATTTGGACAAGGTGTGGGTGTGTAGAACGTGGGTATCACGTATGGAAGTAGTTCAACTTTATAGACTGTTGGAGCTCAGTTTAACACAATGTGGGAACACAAAGTAGCACTACTTCAGGCCCTATACCTACTACAGAGAGGAGGATCTAGAAGATCTGGTGGATCGAGGATTAGTGGATCTAGTGGATCTGGTGGTGGAGGAAACACAGGAGGGAATTAGGGTTCTGGATCTGGTGGGCAAGGACCACAACCCCATCAGTAGGTATTTTATGAGATGTCTCTTCATTTACCTGATTATAAAGGTGTTGAGGATGTTATAGAGCATGTACACAAGTGTGAATTGCTATGGCATGCTAAGGGGATCACTACCCCAGAGTGGAAGGCAAGCTAGTTTGTAACCACGTTGTAAGGGCGCACACATAGATGGTACCAAAAGTATGACCCACATCAAACGGTGGTGGATTATACCATGTTGCATGATGCCTTCTTGGCAAAATTTCATATTCTGAATTTGAGAAAAAGAGCATCAACGCACTCAAGGAGATTCAATAGGGTATGGTAAAGAGTGTGGGAGTATGATGCACACTTTAAGACTCTCTTGTTGAAGTTATCTTATGATATCCATCCCTCTCAACATGCTCAGTGGTTCATTGGAGGCTTGATAACACCTTTCTAGATGAGTGCTTTCACATAAGACTTTCATGGATCTACATGCAAGGCCTTGGAGGCTACTCGTGCGCTGAGGTCATTGGAAGCATTGATACTAGGGTAAGTCCCTTTTTGGAGGCACATATTACTTCCATGGAAAAATAACTTGAAAAATTATCTACGAATTCAGCACATGAGACTCACAGTGGACTTTGGTGTATAGATTGTGAAGTAGAAGGACACACCAAGGATAGTTGCCCTCGAAAGTTCGGGTGCGCACCATGTCATTAGATTGTGAAATCTATCATGGGGATCATGATCCAAGTATATTCCCATTGTTACAACGTGCGTGCTGTAAGAATGTGTCTTGCTATTGTAATATTTGTACATCTACTACTCATGATATGAAGGATTTTGGTTGATAGACTAGATTCATGATGTAATTGATACTAGTGTGTGCCAGACCAACATTACAAACAAATATAAAAATGAGGAGCATCAACATGAAGGGTGCGAAGATGGAAGGAAGGGGAAGAATTTTTCACAGAGGATTTAGAGGCTGTAATGGTCGTGGTAGAGGAAGGAGTGACTTCCATATTGAACTTGTTTCAATTGTGGATCTATGGATCACTACAAGCATGAATGCCCAAATTTTTGTAATGTTTGTGGTGCAGAAAGAAACATAAGTATGAGGAGTTCCCCTGATTTGTATGATCACATGATCCAGAATCATAAGAAGGACAAGGGCACAAGAATGGTTAGTGTGAAGTGCGTTGAGCCCTATTCATGCCTAAGGTAGTGCCTAATCCCTGAGTTAGATTCTGTATTAGTAACTACACACATTGAAGCTATGCACGTGACAAAGAAATACCAAAGTAGAAGCCTCTCATTACTAGATAAGAATTATTGCATGGAAATTACCCCGACTTGACTTATGAAGGGGTTTACTAGAGACTATGTTGATTATTAGAAGTTTACAAGGAGAGATCCAATGCTTGAAAGAGAAGTCACGGAAGTTGGAACAAGAAAAGAATGTTGAGATCCCTCATAAGGATGTTGATGATGTCAAAGAGGTATGTAAGATGTTACGCTAGGAAAATATCATTCTCTGTTAGGAGAGTGGTTGAGAGGAAAGATACTGCGCGCTAGAAGTGGGTGCGAGAGGAAGATCTTACATGCTAATTTTCCCCTCATAGTCTTGATTATGACAAGGAAATCACATTAAATGCGGTAGTTGATGGATGGATCCTGAGCAACATACTAATTGACACATGTGCTAGAGGTTAATGTTATTACTTTGGATGCATGGAATCAGATGGGGAGACCACCATTGCAGCCATCTTCAAATGTGTTGTACATGGCGAATAGAACTAAAGCTACACCCATCAGAGTTTTGAAGGATGCTTCCATAACCATTCAAGGGGCCAAGTTCACTGGGGATTTTGAAGTCTTAGTGCTTGCCAAGGTAGATAGTTTTCCAACATTACTTGGATGCCCTTGGTGTTATGCAAATAATGTTGATTTGTGCTTCAATAAAGGATACATCAGTTTTGAGAACAAGGAGGAATGCGTAATTATTCCACTAATAGATGGGAGGTCTACACCTTATGTAGAGCCTTTGGGAAAAGGACATGGATAAAATTTATGTGCACACCATCAAAGACCTAGAGGTTATTGAACCATCGAGAGAAGGATTCATTCAGTGGGATGATGCTCAGTCCATGAGTGATACGACTAGCATTACATGTGATAATTGGGCACATGGGACTTATGAGTTAGTTGGGAGAGAATTGAAGGGAATTGTGACTCGAGTTGTCAAGGTGCACTTAGTTAGGCATATGGGAGGAAGAAAATTACCAAGTTACACTGGAAAAGGTAACCTTGATGTCTTTTTACGCGCTATGGAAGTCCGTTGACCTATGAAGTAGAATAGAGGAATATGCTTATTTATACCTTGTGTGGAACAAAAATGCATTAATGTATGACTCATTGGGATAATCTTATAGAGTGGCATGAAGTAAGAATCATGTTCTCTATTATATTTCTATAGAACAATGCACCTTCAAAGATATGTAACTATCATAGGAAGGAATATGCCTTGTACCACATTCAAGAATGTGGAAAGCATGGATGAGAAGGCTCGAAAGATTTAGCCCCTTCACTTTGAGTGTATAAGTTTTATTCCACCTTACAGGGTTTTTTATGTGCATGGTATGTCTATTCAAAGTTACATTGTCAAATAGGAAATTGGCAGGAGTTGACAACAAGTATTATTCAGACTTTTGAGTATCTATCTTCTAAACCATCAGTGAATGAAGATTTGTAGATATTCAAGTGCCTTACTCTGGGAGATAGTTCCAAAGCTGAGGACCTCATCCTATATTTTCTAGGGGAACCTGATTTGGAGGTGTGCTTTGAAGAAGAAAAAATAGATGAAAATCAGTTTGAGTGTGCTTGCCTAGAAAAAGAGAAAGGAAAAATGGTGTACTTGATAAATGATGAGGAAGTAGAAAACCTAGATGTTGATCATACAAATGGTATGCACAAAGTATTGGATAATGTAGATGAGAAGGCACGTGCTTACTTTGAGCCCTTGAAGACAAAGAACTTTAAAATTGGCACATAAGCATAGCCAAAAGAAGCAATCATTGGTGATTACTAGATAGACCAAGAGGTTTCAAAGATAATTGAGTTTTTGTGTGACTTCCAAGATTTTTTATCATTGGGATACCATGAATTGAAAGGGTTTCATCACTCATTGGGAGAGATGTGGATTAAGTTGAAGGAAGGTGCGCGCTTGATTAGGAAAAGGCCTTATAGGATGAATCCTAATCTACACGTGAAGGTGAAAGAAGAGATTGATAAAATGTTGGAATTTGGGATCATTGAAGCCATTGAAGAGTTTGAATGGGTTAGCCCAATGGTGATTAGTATCAAGAAAGATGGGAGGATAAGGATCTATGTGGAATATAGAGATTTGAATACTACATGTGTTATAGATCCTTTTCTAACGCCTTTTACTAAGGAAATCTTGGAAGGTGTAGCAGGGCGTGAAATCTACTCTTTTATAGATGGATTCTTAGGGTATCACTAGGTAAGGATTACAAAAGAAGACCAAGAGAATACTACTTTCACCACTGAATGGGGAAGTTTTTCTTACACAATTATGCCCTTTGGACTTAAGAATGCACCTATTGTATTTTCATGATTGTGGTGCAAGAATTTCAAGACTTTATTCATAAGTTTCTACAAGTCTACCTGGATGATTGGACAATGTATGGATTAGTGAAAGATCATTGTGACAACTTGAGATTGATGTTTGAGAGGTGTAGGTAGTTAATTATCTCTCTAAACATTAAGAAATATGTCTTTTAACTCCTTTTGGCACATTGCTAGGTCATATTATTTGTAAGGAAGGCTTATTGGTAGATCCTACCAAAGTTGTTGTTATTTTAGGTTTGGAGGAGCCTACCAATCAAAGTGTAGTGCACATATTTTTGGGGCATATGGGTTACTACAAAAAGTTTCATAAAATTCTATGTTAGGATTTTTGTGACCTTAGAAGAACTATTGAGGCATAAGGGAAAATTTCATTGGGATGAGGCGTAACAGGTGGCTTTTGATACGTTGAAGTAAAAACTTACTATTGCGCCCATTTTACGCTTTCCCTCTTGGAAAAATCCCTTTCATGTGCATATGGATGCATCAGGGATGGAAATTGGAGCAGTTTTCACACATCCTGGAGAAGGGATTGTTGATCACCCTTTGTGTTTTACAAGTAGAAATTTAACTCCAATTAAGAATAATTACACAAAAATAGAGCGTGAAGCATTTTCTATGATTTATGCATTGCATAAATTTAGGAAGTACTTGTTGGCTACTCCATTTATATTTTACACATATCACATGACACTTAATTATTTAGTAAACAAGCTTGTTTTGTAAGGGTGCATATACCGTTGGATCTTGTTATTTCAGAGTTTTACTTTTTCAAATTGCCGTGGTAAAGCCAAGAAATAGCAATTCAAGACCTGACCATCTTTCAAGAATTAATTTAGTATATGAAATGTAAAGTATTGAAGACACAATTTCGGATGCACAGTTGTTCAGATTACAACACGTGCCCTCTGATTTGGAGTATATTGTTATATTTTTATGAACAAGTGTGGGCATATGATGAAATGAAGAGTATAGAAAGAAAACAACTTGTCATTCATGCCGTGCCTTAATTGTTTATTAGTAGGGATCTATAAAAACTTAGTCGGGATGAAATTTTACACTGGTGTGTACTTGAACATGAGCGTGTGGGTATTATGGAGGAAGCTCATGGAGGGATTGCTAGTGGACACTATGTAGGGCGAGCCACCGTGCACAAGATTTTGATGGTTGGTTTGTGGTGGGAAACATTATACAAGGATTGCACAGAATATGCCAAGGGATGTGATCATTGCCAGTGCCTTAGGAAGCCTGGGCATAGAGATGAAATGTCATTGAGGCCTATAGAAAGTGCGGAACCTTTTGAAAAAGGGTAATTGACTTCGTGGGCCATATTTCCCCACCGATGCTTAGGAATGGGTCACGCTATATTACATATTATCTTACAAGGTGGGTGGAAGCAACACCTACAAAGGATTGCACTGTAGCTACTGCAACAAGGTTCCTTTGGGAGAATATCATAAGTAGGTATGGATGTCCATTGATTTTAACAAGTGATAGGGGTACTCATTTCTTGAATGAGATTGTTAGAATATTATTGGCAGAATTTATGGTAGCACATCATAAGACTACACCCTATCACCCACAAGCTAATGGAACTATTGAAGCTTTCAACAAGATTTTGAGCCACACATTGACAAAGATCTTGTGATGTTGGAAGGAAATATTGGGATGATAAGGTTTTTGTTGTACTTTGGTCATATAGAACAACCTACAAGAGGTGAACAAAAACAACACCCTTTCAGTTGGTGTTTGGCGCAGAGGTTGTTTTACCAGTTGAGTTCATGTTACCATCCCTACGTATTGTACGCATAAGAGGATTGGCTAATGAGAAAGCACTTGAAGAGTGCATAGAAAAAATAATGTAGTTGGATGAGAGGCACATTATAGCTTGATGGATCCAGAAGACAAAGAAAGAAAGATAGAAGGCTTGACATGATCGGCACATTAAGAACAAGAAGCTTGAAGTTGGACAGATGGTTCTTCTATATGACTCCAAGTTTTTGCGCCATCCTAGAAAGTTCCAAGTGCATTGGTTGGGACCATATGTTGTGACCTATATACTTGAATCAGGCACTTTCCAGTTAGAAGATTTGGATGGCACATGGTTTCCTAGTTACTTTAATGGGAGTAGGTTGAAGCCCTACTATAAATAAGTCTTCTTAGTGTTTTGTAATAAGGAAGTGTTGCCATTTAGCTTAGGTTTCCTTTAATGCATTTTCCTTTATATGTGTTTCCTTTCGTCATCACTATGCTTTGTATTTTTAGTCCTATGTTGTGTTGCATGTTGGTGCACTAGTAGCTAATTACATTTTAAGTGATTTCGTGGCATCAGAGGACCACACATACATTTAGTGTGGGGTGGATTGAAGTATAATGATAAAAATATTGGCACATTTCTAAGGGAGGTTGGATTGATTGAAAAATCCTTCTTGGGATATTGGTGCGAAGGTAGAAAAAAATGGTTTGTGCTATATGAGAGGTGTTCTGAGGAAGGTTGAGATGATTGAAGACCATGTAGGAGAGAAAAAAATCACATAGTGTAATGTGAGGTACGTGAGAATCATGGGAAATTACTTAGTGGATATCCTATAGGTTAAGTACTTCGGTGCGGTGAAGGCACGTGAAGGAGTTCGTAGGGAAAGTAAAGTAGTGTTAGCATGCCAAAAGGTTATGACTGTAGTGCGCGAGTGGAGTCACAAAATTTTACTTAAGTGGAAAAAGTACTTTGTTAAAAAGTAACTTTAAGATGTGTGGGTCAAAGGATGTTGAGGTCATGGAAAAATATAAATAGGGGGTGAGGGTAGTCATTTTAACTACCTTTCCTTCAAAAAAATTGTGCTCCAAACCGATTGAAGTACGAAAAGTGTGTGGTAAAGAAGTGAAGTAATTTTATGACCTAGTGGCATTTGGACAACTATGACGATACCTTGTAGAGTGGAATGTGGAGAATCTTGTGAGGTAGTAGGGCATTGCGTAAGAGTGAAGTTATCGAAATCGGAGAGCTCGGGTAGACAAGGAGAAGTTAAACACCTAGGGAATGGAGTGAAGGAACAAAAATGGCACCAATGAAGACATGATTCAAGAGACCGGTGGTGGAGGAGGAACTGTAAAGATATACTAGGAAATGCAGTCACCCCGAGTGTGATCAAAGTAGATAAGTGGAGTTCAAAGCTATATAGGTGCAAAATTAGTGAGTTCAACTATAGAATAGAAGAACATGAAAAGTAGATGTGAACTAATCTAGTTAAAGATGTCCTAGGGTTAGATAAGCTCAGAAACCCTAGGATTGACGACTTGGTGCAACAAGAGTTACAAAAATATGGAGTTTTACAGCTATGGGAGCTACCCTTCTTCGCTAAACCCTGACCCTCTCTTCCGATGGTTAATTTCGTGGGTGCACAAGCACTTTTTCTACTTTTCATGGAGAAGAATGAGAATTACGGGCTAGTTAATAAGGAGAGTGAGAGGACTATGAAACACTGGCGAATATATGACACTCAACCTATGATGCAACCTAGAATTTAGTAATACAAGCCCAATAAGACCCTAAACACGTTGGCACATCACTCAGCCTAGACTGAGTGATCACCCAAAGCACACAAAGGTACCAGGTCCCTCTTTAGGGTTACTATTGTAGGATGTTAGCATGATGAGGACTTAAAGCTTACAGATCCATAACTAATACATCATTCTACAGTGCATGCTAGATCTATCTCTAAGAGAGAACAAAATTAAATATTAACCATGATGAGATCAAAACAACATCCTAGATTTAGATACACACAGAACTAACACTTAGATTTAACCAATATCCTCCATTATTTTAAATGTAATAAGTATACAGAAGCTTTATTACAATAACTTGGTGAAAGTACGCGTGTAATATATTTAGCAACATGTTCTCACTATATCTCCATGTATGTATATCCCACTCTCTCTATGTCTATATATTCACCATCATACATGTATATCTACTATGCAGTTCACTACATATATATAAGGGTGGGGAATTTCCCTTCACCGCTTATCCATTCCAAAAATAGGTCACATGCTATTAATAGCCACGCGCCATTTACAAGCATAGCCCCACATGCAAGTGTGCTAACTATAGACTTATGTTAGTTAACTACAATGATAATCCTATTCCTAGCTGTATCCATGCAAAACACTTTGTATCTGATCCTCCAAAAATAGCCAATGTGTGGCGCACATGTCTCTGCCTCGTTTGTGTGCTTTGCACACCATCTCTAAAAATAGACCTTCATGAGTGAAAATGGCTAAGTCCCGAAAGCTAAACTTCTTCTCTACACGTGTGTTCTCCCTATCCGTTCGTGCCTTTGAATATGACCTACTTTCCCATGTGGACTTCTTGTGTGCTTTCTGTCAAGTGTTCTCTGATCAACATTACCCCACACTAATTACATTATCTCCTGACAATGGTTGTCTCCAAAATGAATCAAAGAATAGAAGAATAGAAAGAATTTGGATGAATGAAAGAATATTTTGTTTAAAGTGTAGTTTCTTCCTCTGCAACCTGACAAATTAATTCAGGATATTCCTCCTTTATCTTGACCTCCAAGGTCTGTCACTCAATGAGTGCTTCCTATGTTTTTTTCTAGAATGTCCATAACAATGGACTCTAGTTCATCCTTCACAATTTCTCCTTTCTCATTTTGCAATTCAACACAATGCTAGAAATTGCAGTCATCCTTCCCTCTAGCAAATCCATCTTCTACACAATTAGTTTTCCAAGCTCTTCTAGCTGATTTTTGTGTGGTTCTTGGGATGCTACCAGGGCCTCGTGCTTCTATTTAACTAATGCTAATCTTTATGTGTGGCCCAATGTGTCATCCTTCATCACTTTGGACCTCATTGTTCTCCTCTAGGGTTTTTATGTTGATGAGTGCCTCTAGAGCTGTACAAATGTTTAAGGCTTGGTCTACCTTCTTCAGTTCTTCCTGACAGCACTTGCAGCAATCCTTCATATGATGCAATCTTTCACATCACTGAATCCTTTTCTCACTCTACATCTTGCGCTAGATCCTTGGGTGCTGGCATGCACAGAGGTTCATCTTCAAGCACTAGGTCCACCAATGTACCTACATAGTGTATTGCTGAAGGAAACATCTTTGGTACCTTTGGCTCTAAGTGTGGCCTAGCCCTTATGATATTATCACCAATTTCCTTTCGATGTTGATAAATACAGAGTTCTTTTTCTACGCTAGGTCTCTTTCCTGCATTAGGCATGCTATTTCCCCATCCTTAGTTTTGATCTCTTCCCTTAGCACCCTAATTGTGGTAGCCTTGTCCATATTCCGCCTCGCCGCCTGTTGAGACTTTTACTAATGCATTACTCACATGTTCATCGACATAACAAAGAGGGCTTTGTTATGTGTCTATCTGAGTTGTCTTTTTCAACCTCCTCGACATGCATAATTCTTCACACACATCAAAATCCAGTTCATCCATATGTGTGTGCATCGACCATGATAATTACTTCTTGGTGCACATTTTTGCCATATCTTCATCCATTAATTCCTAGCCATATAAGTCCTTTTGTGTCAATGTGCTCTGGAAACGGGCGTTCAGACAATTTTACCTACATCCTCAGCATAACCCATGGCTGGTGGAATGTGCTCTCCACTTGTTCTTCTTGACCTATCTTTCTTAGAAACTTGAGCCTCTAGATTTGGAACTTGTGTTTCCATGTCCGAGTTGTCTCAAATTAGGCTATCTCATTTGTTTCTCCTTCCTTCATTTCTTCATCATGTTGTCCTTCTATGTTCTTTGGAGGTGGAGGTTAATTAGGTGTGCTTTCCTCTGACTCTTCCACCTCCTCATTCAATTTTAGTTTCCTTCTCCTTTTCGCGGTTGTCTCCTTCGTGGAGAGAGTCTGGGTGATCTGCGCACTATTTGTAGAGTAACACCTTGGGTCCTTATTCTCCTAAACACACTCTTAAATTGATGCTCTCCTTGGACCACATCCAAGTCCTCATCATCCCCTCTTGTGGTGAGGTGGGGTAGTTACGTGCTCACTTCATCCTTATTCATAGGATGTCTTACGCCTCATGTTCCAAACCACCACTATCTTCACGCTCATCCTCATCATCCTCTACTTCAATTGGCTCTGTGGGCTTAGGTACTGGAATGTTCTCCATGGTATGCTTACCCTTCGGCGGCCTTGGGAGCATGAAATCATTCTCCACATACTTGTTATTCTCCAACTTGGGCTTCAGTTGAAGGTACACCAGTGCTGCTCCAACATCTCCCACAACCAAACTTACTGGTTTAATGCTCAATACATCTGAAATGAGCCTTTCAATATATGCACCCCATCCTAGATACACATATTTCTTTCTTAGTGTGTGGTAGTCACAATCTACCTTGTCCACATTGAATGTTAGGCATCGTGCATCTGAGAACATGTGTACTTGACACTGGAAGTACCTTGTTGTGAAGGCATATGGTAACTTACACCAAGGGCTCCATGCTCCATCCCTCATGGTGAACCGCGCTATGTAAAAGTGTTGGTATATAATGAATTGAAATGCCTTTCCAACCACCGAAGGCAATTCCTTGGGGATGCACCATTCTTCTTCAAAGGTTGCATGGAGCCTATCGTACCACTTCTCAGCCCTTTGCTTGAATGGTTCTGTCATGGATCCTTCACATAGGTATTTTTGAACCGCTCGTTGGTGACTTATGCTCCATGGGATACTCCCATATCTTCTCTTTTATCGGTCTCTACGAGACTTGTGGTTCCATGCACATTTAAATGAGAATCTAGACTACATGTGTCTCAAGTTTGTGAGTGTTTTTCTACTTTGTTTCTTAACTATTTGATATAATTTCTAGCTTGTTAGATGCATATTGGAATATTCTTCTTAGTTTACTATTATTAGAATTTGAATCCCTCTTTCTTGAATGATTTAGCACCTCTTAATTCCCATCTATGCTTATACTTATTTTCTTCTATATTTCTATAAAAGCCAATATTTTACCTGTATCATGGGTTGGAGATTTTTTATTTGAATTACATTATTACTATGCCAAAATCCTATTGAGAAGTACACAGAAAACACATTACATTTCTATATTTCTTCCCACTTGTATTTGTGATCAGTGTTCCCGCAATCGATCTACTCCATTGTCTTCTTGATTTCTTCTTACAACCATCCAACACTGTACCATGTATCATTTGTATTTACATCTCTAAGAAGTAAGCTAAGGAGACAATAGAATCATCACCACATTTGGGAATTTTTCATAGTTCTATAGTAACCAGGTTGGGGTGTATTTCATTTATTTGAAGCTTTTATTTTGGATATTGTCGTTAAAATTAAAAGAAGCAATACACTTGTTTTAAGAGGTATAATTACAAGTTCTTCATTCATAGATTTGTATGCATAGTAACGAACTTATGTTGATATCTTCTTCATTTATTATCCATGTGGATACGCAAGGAAAGAAGGTTGAGGAAGATTTTATGTTTATGCTTTTCATTTTATTTCTTCATTATTAGTTTACTATGCAACTTATTTGTTTTACTAGGGAAGTTTTAGGGGAAAGAGGAAATTGCTTCTGAGAATCTTTCTTTCTTCAGTGAATCGAGGTGAGGCAATCTGAAGAAGTTAGATTTTCCATAATTATAAATTAGAGTACATCTTCGTTAAATTTAATTTAATTCCACACCCGCAACATGAGAGGAATTGTTGCATCCGGCTATTCTATGTTTGTTTTATTTTAGTGTAGAAGTAGATTGTGTTATTTAGATTACTTTATTTTTCTATGGATTTTAGTTTGTTTTAACTACTTTAGGAAATATAAATGTCAATAGTTACTTAGTCAATTTCCTTTAAATCATCTCTTTTAAGAAAAATAGATTAGATTGTTCATTTCATTTTATTTGATTAATTGGGAATTAATTTAGTTAATTAAAATATTAAACACATGGGTAAGTGCACCAATTTGGGGGCCAAAAAGTGGACAAAAAACTAAAAATGAACAAAACGTGTATGCATTTTGTTATAACGTGATCGTGTTATATTTTATTAGGTTTGGTAATTCATGAACCTATAATGCATAAGCATTATGTTAAGTTATAAACAAAAAAAAAGATCAAGCCCTTATCATTTTAACTCCCCCCAAACGTGAGTTTTATAGCAAAATTGTGCCCTCGCCTTTCATTTTTAATTTGGATCTTGTTGAATGATCGTCTAAGAATCGCCGCGATGATTGGAATCGACGATGGGGTTACAAATAAGAGGTAGGCACAATTCTTTTCTCAAAATTGAATTGAAATTTGGTAATTATAGAGTATAATTTGAATTGAATACATTTTTTTATTGTTACAGTTCGAGGTCAACGCAATCAACCACAACCAAACCCTACTAATTCTTGTGATCCCTCCTAGCCCTCCTACAGTTTCTCAACATCCCCGGGAAGTCAAGAAGATTTAGCAGCCCATATAGTTGAAAACAAGATTGAAATTGAGGATTTAATCAAAATAATGAGGGATTCACATTCTATAAACCCCCACCGCACCTCTCTTGCAAACACATTGGAGGCATTAGTGGCTCAAGTTGACGTGGAAACAAGGAAAATTGATCATTAGACATCTTATAGAGAGCGTTGTAGGGTTTATTATTCCAACAAATTGTCATATGTGGATGTAAACAAAAAAGAAATTACAAAAGACCTCATATGTTCCTTATTCATGAACCCTTGCACCAATTTTCCTATTATGTTGTCATCCAAATGCTTTCCCATCCACTAGTGCAATAATGGTTTGATTAAAAATAATTTTTGGGACCGATGGTGGATGGTGTCTGATTTTCCACCTTGCAATAATAATGAGTTCCCACTATACTTTTTTAGGAAACTCTATGCAAGTTTATCCTCAACGAGATCTTGAACTATTTTGATTTCGGGGATTTCTAGGCCCGAGGAAAAGGCTCTCGCACGGGATCTATTAGTGCACATCATATACCTATCTAATAGGGTAAAGTCCCCTGCATGAAGCCCCCTCACCCTAATATTGTTCCTCTAGCAGTGAAGGAGACATTAGAGTTTGATACACTCTATGCACTTCAAAGGCTATCGATACCCTTGTTCGACATACGAGGGAATATTCGATCCAAATGCTCATGGAGGTACATAGATTATTCCCTCAGGGAGTACTAGCATGAGGCCACATCTTTTCTCATCATGTGGTAGCATATGTTTAGGGCATGAGGAGGACGATACTTTCATGCATACTGGTTTTGGTGGAGTTGGCACTGGGGGTGCACACGATAATGCCACTATGTCAGATGCCTTTTTAAGCGATACATTTGGATTACATTCATCGGCATCACCTTTACAGGGTATTTGTTATGTCTTATTATGTGTGTTACAAAAAGATCGAAATACTTGATTTACATATATTTGTTAAATTTTTGAAACCATTGTATTTGTACACGTATGCATTGATATTACAACACGCAGGAGGGGCATCATCATCCCGACCACAGGTTGTGAGCACCATGCATACACATACATTCACAGAGGTAATTTAGAATGTTAATTATGTAAAATTTTCACATATATATATATATATATATATATATATATATATATAACTTTTGAACTCAAATATATGTATGTTCTTGTATGTTCAACTAACTTTACGTGATATATGTTTGATAAATATGATGAATTCACTAGACACCCCACCATCTTTGCAATGAGCGAGAGAAAG
Organism: Taxus wallichiana var. yunnanensis; assembly: GCA_018340775.1. NCBI lineage: Eukaryota > Viridiplantae > Streptophyta > Pinopsida > Cupressales > Taxaceae > Taxus > Taxus wallichiana. Next base: position 539,665,577 of record CM031241.1, on the reverse strand, counting down.
GTGTTTCGCTGCGATTTCATCTCGTGAGTAACTAAGCGAGATATTTAAACAACATGTATTTTTGTTAAATTGCTCATGTAATTCATATTATGTTAAAATTACATGTTAATTATGTCCTTCATTGTAGCATTATTAAATTATGTTAATAATTTCCTTCATTGTGTATATGTGGGAGTTACATGTGATAGGTAGAGCCATGTTCATTTGATTCACATGCGTGGCGTAGTATTGATAAGATTAGTTAAAATATTTCCATTACACATACATGTACTTAGTTCTATTTTGGCTAATTATGATGTTTGATTTTGTAATCTTATGTGTTTGTAGGGAACTTCAACCCCCTCTATTTTGACTTTGAGGACACACACTCCTCAATCTCATCTTTTTGATACCCCGTTCGTGCTCAAGGAGCTCTTGATGACTCAATTGAGCGTGAAATGCATATTCAAAGTGTGATTTGAGAGCTTGCAGTAAGTGTGTGTATTTATGTAAATACTTTTCATTAGCATGGTCTAAATACATGTTGAAAATATATATAAATTAAGTTTTTACAAAAAAAATGTTTGAATTTACAAGTTTAACTACAGAAAGTCTTCAGCGGAAGAGGACTCTTAAGCATGGGCATGGACGATCTGAATTCATCTCATAGATATCCATCTTCGTCTAATAAAGGGCCTTCTTTGAGAAAGACCAAGAGGAGAATAGAATTTGATGACTAGGAAATATATATATGTCTTACATGACATTTTTTTGGTATGTACGTGTGCATGACATTGTATGTACACCTATCTAACATTTGAACTTGATAGTATATGACATATTTGGGCATTTTTATATTTATTGTGCATGTTAATACTATTTGGAACTCGATATTTTTGTATGAGACCTTACATTTCTGAGATTATTTTTGTATGAAACTAATATGATGTGCACTTGACAATATTTAAGACATTATGGATTATTTTTTCATTTATTGGTGATGTACATGTACTAGCATTTTCAATGTATAATATGCATCAAACTTTGGAAATCAATATTTATATCTTTGTATGTATATAAAGAGTTACCTAATATGAGTAATTATTCTTTCAATTTATCAATGTGTATATGTGTATTTACCTTACCTGCACTTCTTCTTGCTCATGGTCTCTTTGTATTGGTTCCTATCTTATCATGCACCTATTGCATTCTTCAATTCTTCTTAGTCTTCTCCCTTGTTAAAACACCTTAGACAATCATTAGGACCATCACTAACTTGATTCATAAGGCTCCAAACACCACTATTGTTCATATTACCAAAACTGTCAACTATGCCCCTTAAGACAATTTTTTTTTGCAACAAGCATGGATAAAAGGATCTAAGGATACCCACAAATTCCAATTTACTTTGTTTGGCTTTCCAAAATCTACATCTGCTTCTCACCTTTAGTCCAAAATCAAGGAAAACATTTCATTCATGGTCTTAACTCAGACTGCCCTTCACCTTTAGGATTTTATTTCTTGAATGCAAGAATGCAATTTCTAGGCCTATGAGGGATTTACCATGAAACTTTATCCTTTCCTCGCCTAATTCCTCCCATTTTTTCTTACTTACGTCTGATACAATGGCTTATCAACTATCAAATGACAATATTTTCACTTTTCTTTTTATGACTTACTTTCCTTGTACTTGGCTCCTTGCTTAGTCCATAGTCGTTGGCATACATACTTGAGCTTCTAGGTCTTCCTAAGGTCACTTGAACTTGAACCATGATATAACATGCTTAACTATGTTAGTTCTTTTATATAACTCATTTGGAACTCCCAAAACACTCTCTTTCATCATATTTGCAAAACTATCATTTCTATCCCCTTAAGAACATGTTCTTGGAATGAATGTGCACTTTGAATTTCAATGGTTCCTAGAAAATGTGATAGCATTATTATTTCACCTTCAATTTGGTCAATATGTTCACCAAGTTTCAAATCCTGACTAGGTCAAGAGCTCTCTATACTTCCCTTTTGGGGTCGGTGCTTAAAACCCTTGACTAGGCATGTGATAAGACAATGTCATGGACTGGAGCATTGTAGGGAGATTCAAGAGGAAGTAAACAAATTTTAGAGTACTCATTAAGGTGTTTGAGCTATGTACCAAGTTTCATTGTCTAACTCTTAGTATTTTTGGTACTTCCTTTGTAAATTAGGCCTCCCAATTAGCCCTTCACTGTGTTTTCCAGCTTCCTTTAAGATCTGTCATGATTATCTAAAAAATTATCCAATGAAATTCAATAATTCCTCCTGAAACACTTAGTCTACTCCCTCCTTGTTATTAGTACAAAGTTTCATGAGAAAAAGAGGTGATTTGACTCATTGTAATCCTAGGCCTGACTGTACATTCAAACTTCTCAATATAATGCTTGAAAACATGGCATCCTTCTTATCTTATTCACCCATAGGACACTCAAATCATATTTTCCAAGTTAGATATCATTTGAAACTACCAAAATATTCAATATTCTTGGATATTCAAGATCAAAACATACACAAACACTTACTTGCATGTATCGGTTTAGGACAACACAATCTCCACCATTCAGAGCACATTGAGAATGCATGTATAGATGTGTATAATGCTTGCATATACCATTATAAAAGAGCTCCATTTCCTTTTATAAATCCACATTACCTCTTATATCCTCTTTAATGCTAATCTCATAATATGAACACTACACATATTAAAGAAATAATCAAAGAGATAGACAAACTCAACTTTTTTTCTTCATTGCTTCTTCAAACATCATATACATCACATTATGATTATCTCCCTAAGAGAAATTGGCCTCTAATCCCTTAGGATCCCCTAAATATGATTGAATAAGTTATGGTAGTCCTTATATAGGCCTAAATTCCTATATTTCGTAAGATTATATCTCAACTATATAACCACAATTTAAGAAATTTGTTGCTCATCATGACCTTTAATAGCTAAATACCGACAACACAATATCTTGGAATATTCTTTCACTTATACCACATATATAATAGAGATATGATATCTCACATTCACCTAGTACTCCTCTTCACACAAAATTTCTACTTTTACAAGAGAATTTACATCACAATTAAAATATCTAAGACTAGAACTTACATCACAATGTGTAAGTTTGCGAAAGGATATATTTTGCAAATGGTATCTCATGTGACCAAACCAACTACACCAACATGTTTAGATGGCTAGATGAATGCTCATGAAGGCTTAATTTTGGTGCGGGATGGTGTCATTGCTTCTGGGCTACCTCATTCGGGCACAATCCCTTAAGAGCCCTGAGACCAAAAAATGCTATAACTTCAACGGGTGATTTATCGAACTCCTTGACACTGGAGAAGTCTCGTCGGATCCTAAACCTCTTTATTAGTACTCTCTATGAAATACTATCTCTGTTTTTTCCATCTAGATTTGGTTCTCTCATTGTCCTATTGTTTGCAAACGTGCGAAATACTGCAATTTGAGTCAATATAAGGCTGCCAAAGGCTATATTTGGCAAACGGTAGCTTGTGGCACCGAACTAATTATGCCAACATATTTAGATGGCCAGGTGAATGCTAGTGGAAGATGTTTTTGGTGCAGGATGGTGTTGTTGCTTTCGAGTAACCTCATTTGGGCATAGTTTGTTAAGAGCCATGAGACCAAAAAACATTATAACTTGATTGGTGATTTCTCGGACTCTGTGACACCTAGAGATGTTTCTTTAGATCCTACAATTTCATGTATGGACCCTATACAAAATCCTATCTCAATTTTTTCCATCTCAATTGGGTTCTCTCGTTGTCCTATTGTTTGCAAACACGTGAAATACTACATTTTGAGTCAGTGTAAGGTTGCCAAAGGCTATATTTTGCAAACGGTAGCTCGTGGCACTAAACCGACTATGCCAACACGTCCGAAGGGCCAGGTGGATACTAGTTGAAGATTAATTTTGTTCAGGATGGTGCCTTTTCTTCCGGGCTACCTCATTTGGGTGCATTCCTTAAGATCCCCGAGACCAAAAAAATGCTATAACTTTGACGGGTGATTTATCGGACTCTATGGCACTTGGAGATGTCGCGTTATATCCTACACCTCCATGTTAGTACCCTCTACAAAATCCTCTCTTTTTATCCATCTTGATTTGTTTCTCTCGTTGTCCTATTGTTTACAAACGTGTGAAATATTGTAGTTTAGTCGAGTGTAAGGCTACCAAAGGCTATATTTTACAAACGGTAGCTTGTGGCACCAAACTAACTTCACCTAACACATATGGATGACCAAGTGAACACTAGTAAATTCTTGGTTTTGGTGCAGGATGGTTTTGTTTCTTCCGAGCTACCTTGTTCGGGCGCAATCCCTTAAGAGTCCTAAGACCAAAAATGTTATAACTTCGATGAGTGATATATCAATCTCTATGGCACCTAGAAAGGTCCCGTTAGATCCTACAACATCGGGACCCTCTATAAAATATAATCTTAGTTTTCTCCATCTCCATTCATTCCCATCTTCTTCCTATTGTTTGCAAACGTGTAAAAATCTGCGGTTTGAGTCTATGTAAGGTTTTTCGATGTAATATTTTTCGAATGGAAACTTGTGTAACCCAATCGTCTATGCACGCACATTGGGATGGCCTGGTAAATGTTAGGGGAGGTGTCATTTTGGTTCCCTACACTCCTCGTGTCCCAGGGATACTTTGTTTGGACATAGTCCCTTAAGAGCCACGAGTCCAAAAAGACTATAACTTCATCGGGTGATTTCACGGACTGCTGGCACTGGAGAGGTCTCATCGGCTCCTACACCTCCACATTGGTACCCTCTATGAAATATTGTCTCAATTTTCTCCATCTCAATTCGGTCCTCTCGTCGTCCTATTGTATGCAAAAGTGTCGAATAGTCTAGTTTGAGTCAGTATAAAGTTGTCCATTGTCAATCACGTGAATAATATAGGTGGTAAAATGAGAATTTTAATAAGATATTTTTGCAATATAGGTGGTGAAATGAGAATTTATGTTTATTGTTTCTTTCTATTAGCTTCACTTGGCTTCAACAATAATAAATTCTCTACTAACAAAGTGCCAATCACATGAAGGTGGGAGCTTTTTGGAACTACTAACCTACATAAACATGTGAGTAAGCAATTAAATAGAATTTTAAATCCTACAAAACTTAAACAAAATCATTAAAGTAAATATTCAAATTAAATTCATGAAGAAAACGCCTTTGTAAATTTAATCTAATGTGCCGCATGGATCAACTCTACTCTTGATAATAGCAAGAATTGCTTCATGATTTGATTCACAAACCTTCCACAAATTCTTGTTTAATGGCCTACCTCATTATTTGATTAATTTAATATTTTTGCAAGAACTAAATGTGAATAGTGAAGTATCTTTCGATGTACTTCATAGTCTTCAAACTACCAAGTGTTTGATTTTTTATAGGATATCGTCAAAGCCAAGTTCAGGTGACTACCCAGCGACCCCAGTAGGATACTCAAGGCCTTCACCATTAAGTGATGCGGAGGTCAATTTTTCCCCCTACGCTGTGATGAGACTGAAGACGGTATGTTCCCTCTTCGTTAAATTATGTCGCAATAAGCGCAAAACGTGCCCTACATCACAAAGTAAAACTCAAGTCAAATTTAAAATACATTAAGATTTGATCATCTAATAATTTATAAATCTAAAACATAACATATACATGTATGAACCTTGTTACACTAAATCGGAGACTTGGTCAAAGTCAGTGATGTTGTCATATGATTTGAAGACACTACAAGTTGTAATGTTCGTAGAACTTCATATACATTTTGAGTGGAATTAAAGGTCTAAAAATCCATTCATCCACCCACTGTTGTGACTCACATTCATTCCACACAAAATCAATGCATGATATACAAAAAAATGCCATGCACTTGTTATCCAAAATTTACCCTCAAGGTAAATTCTATAATTTACACAATTTCTTTAAAATTGAATAGGATAAAAAGGTGAAAACAAGAAATCTAGATTTTGGGGCACCCCTTTGATTTTCTCTAACTTCCCTATTCAAGAAAAATCTAAGGAGTTAGCGAAAATTTTCTAAATTTTGAAAAAATGGAAAAGGGACCTATTCCAATGTATTAGGGGTCTCAATGCATGGGTAGAACAAGCTGTGGATGGAATGAGGGTTCCTCTTCCTCGACTTGGGTCTGAAATGATAAGGGAACAATGATTTGTGAGTAAATTGGGTCCTAACGACCCATACAACACAAGTTCCATCGGTCCATGAGTTCCCTGAAATCCCGACTTGACCAATTTGCAAAGGGCATTGAAGTGGATCCAATGTATTATGAAAAAGGTGGAATTTCGAGGCCAGGCGGTCCAAGTATTGCGGGAACATGTGTTCCCGTAAACCCAAAATTGCCACAACAAAGGTTGTGTTAATTTTGGTGGTGTGCGGAAAGAAAAAAGTTGTGGGTCTAAGGGACCCAAGTAGAATAGGTATTGCGGGGACATGAGTTCCCCGTGGAGGTGAAATCGCCGCACATCAAAGGAGGCAGAGTGCATTGCAAGTGAATTGGGTCCTCATCGGCCCAAGCTGCCCCCTTGTACCGATACCATGAGTTCCCCAAAACCCGTAATACCCACAATGCAAAGGGAAAGTGGTTTAATGTGGATTATGAGAGCCCACGTGGAACACCCCGACCCTGATCTTAAAATAGGCATAACTTTTGATCTAGACCTCGATTTTGACAAAATTGGACTTTTCGAAAAGGGCTCGACATCCTCTACACCACAAAAATTGGATTTATTATTTTTAATGATGGTAGGTGGCTGAAGATAAAAGAAACATCTCTATCTCTATGGATTGAATTCCCAGTCTCCGTGTATTACAAGAAATGTCCTGGAAAACTCAAAGTAGCTACTGTGCTCAAAATCCATAAGCTGGAGCAATTCTCAATGGATTTTCACAAAATTAGTCTAGTTGGAATCGTGGCTCCAAGACCGACGCACAACAACAAAGAAATCCATAAATTGATGAAGATTTGAGGGTAATTTTTAAGGAAAATGAGAACATTTATGTTTGGTTTTGGAAAGTGGTTGGAGAAGCATTTAATGAGCATGGGCAATCATTCTTTCAACTCTTTGCAAGTTATAGGACACCTTGAGATTTATTTTTAGGTCCAAAATCACCAACCAAACTCATTTATTATGACTTGAAATTGGTTGAAAAGTGGATTTTAGGATTTGCATCCCCTTCTCTCTCTCTTCCCAAATTCTATAAATTGAAGTGTTGGGCTCATTGTAAAGGGGGAAGAATTTTGAGTAGAAAAACTCTACCATTTTGGTTTTGTGAAGCCAATGTGTTGCAAGCCCTTGTAGTGGACTCCTTGCATGGTGATCTAGGCCTTTCATTTGTAAAAGTTTGAATTGTGCATATCAATGAAGAAATAGATGCAAGTTTGTGGATGTACCTTCCCTTCCTGTGTTTATTTGCATTCTTCTTGCCTCTTCAATCTTATTGTAGGTGTATTGTGTCTATTCTATGCTCTATGATTGTTGTTTTTAGATGGTGGAGAACTGTTATCACCCCTTCTAACCTGCATTTCATTCCTATTTTTACACATTGGGAAGTTATTCTCACACCCTCCTTTCTAGTGTATCACCGTTGTTAGTGTAGACTTTATTTTCATGCATTCTCTCTCCCTGGTCTCTTGGAAAGTCAGATTAGGATTAGATAGTCTTTCTGCATTAGGAGTAGTTAGTGGCAGGTAGTTTAGGAGCAAAAACTAGCTTTTTTTGGAGGGTTATCTCAAGCCTGTAAGTCCCACTACTTGAGAGATGACCCAATGTTACACAAGTTACACCGAATGCCCCATCCCCAAATCAAGCCATTCATGGGTGTTGTAATTTCATGATAACAACACCTAGTATAAAGAGTCCAATAATTTACATCCGAACTATGAAATGAGTGCATATCACTTGATCCTATAAGTGTCATATAATATTCATAGTTTGTCAAATTTTGTTCCTCTATCAACTAGAAATATCTACGAATCGTAGAACTGTCTTGAAATCCCATGTTCTTGACACACCAATTAACAATGCTTCTTGCATATATAAATTTAGCATCATCCTTAAACTTTAAATGTTCTCTTGTAACTTCTCTTTTCACACATACTCCTACACCAACATGCTCTCCTTTCCCATGTCTTACCTCGATAAAACTCCAGATATATTGTACACCTATTTCTTTATGCATCCTACTTAGCCAATAAAACATCTGTGCATTCTTGAATTGTGATGTACAATTTTTCAGCCAAATGTAATGTGTTAGGATTATACCAGTTGTACAAATAAACAAACATGCAATGAATAATGTAGAAAACGTAAAACAAAAAAGAATGCAATAAAACAGAGACACATATTTAACGTGGTTCACCCAAAATGGGCTATGTCCACCAGAAATAGCCAATCCTTTTATTCAATCCAGCCAAACTCTCTCTCACAGTGCCACCACTAATACAATGAGCCTCATACATAACGACCCTTTAAAGATATTAGGGTTTTTATCATTTCAGGAAACATAGAAAACCACCCATTAGATCTGTGACCTAATAAGGAACGGTCTAGATTTCACAATGCATAAATACATATAAAATGTGGCTTACAGGCGAACAACCCCCGGATCCCCAGGGGTCCATCCCCCCGAACCCCTGCAAAGGGGCGAAGCCCCTTGCAACCCCGTCGCTATCAGGCTCCACAACCAACATAATGTTGATTGAATAAAATGTTCCTCTCATTCAAGTTCGCATAAAACACCTAAAAATGCCCTTGCACATATTCCGTAGAATGTGGCCGATCATCACTAATGTAGAAATGATACTCTCTTAATATTTTTCGATCTTGCTCGGTGATTTTTGGAGAGTGCATGAATGCTATATGCATGAAAATAGTAACTTGCATTGGGTTATAGTAGAATAAACCTCAATTAGTGGTTACGTAATGTGTAATTCTCTACAAATTCAACTACTGAAACAATAGTGCCAAGTGGGAATGTTTCCTTTCTTAACTTGAATTGTTCATCTAGCCATCGAGTTTGTATGTGTGTGCCTTGCATACTCATAAACAATTTCCTCTCCGAATTTGACCAAATATTCATTATAGGTAAGCTCGTTTCAGAACAAGCTCATACCTCTTAGATTATTTTCAATCTTTTAATTGATATGAAAGCAATTTATATTTGTTGAAACCAACCCATTCTTTTCCTATTGAATTTGTACTCTCCGCATGGATACAACTTTTCAAATTTGCAAGCCACCACGCACGTTAGATGTTCCATCCAAACATGTTTTGTTATAAAAAATTGTCTAATTGATTTTTCACAAAATATTGTCGAGAATAAATTCCCTTGAATATTTTGGTGGGAAATTTAATCCACACTCCTGACACATGATGTGAGTATGCAAAACACGATGTATTTGAAAAAAAACATCATAATGCATTGAAAATTCAACATGATGCCTACAGCAACAAGTGGTACATGAGTGATTGATTTTCACATAAAGGGTTTGTTCATTTCAAAGAATCTTTGGCTAATGTTAATTTGTGGATTTTCATTCTTAAACTTAGAGAATAATTGTGTTTGAGTCATATCTAAGAATTTTTTTACACATGATTCATGATTACGAGAACTTATTCTTCTTTTTACTATATCTCTTTTATTTAGTGACACCCTTGTGTTCTCATTCCAAAATTTTACAATTAATTATTTTAGAATATAAAATTTATTATTTTCTTTCCGTGGGAGTCTACTAGAGAAAGCCCAATAGGAAGTGTTATTGATGACTCAAGAATTTTGTGTATCTCTATTACTTTCATTAGTGTTTTTGTTAAGCTTCAAAGCACTGGTTGTTTTTCTCATCAAGCGTTTATTAATTGTTTTATCACTTACTATACAATTAGTGAGTGCACATCGTATACCATTTCTTGTCTTTGGTGTGTCTTTTGGCACATACAATTTGGTATGTTTTGTGTATATTTTCAACAATTGACACATTTTTATCAATAACATTAGATGTTCTTAACCCTAGGGTCTTCATTCTAGGTCTCATATTAATTAACTTCATTAATGTAACAAATAATTGACATATTTGTGTGTCATTTAAATTCACAAAGTAATTATCCCAAATTCCCCTAGCTTTTCTTCTCACATTTCTGTCAAACATTTTATTAGGCATTGGTTTTATAATGTTTTCATCAATTTCAATTAAGTGAATTGGTTTTCTTCACAAAATGGAAGGAGATGTTCTAAGAGGTGAAGGTTCATTAAGAGGGTTACTTTCTTCATTTAGTGTTTCCATACAAATTTCAGGATTAACATTTGGATTCTCAGGTAAAGCTTCAACATTTGGATTCTCGGTTATAGCTTCAACATTTGGATTCTCAAGTAAATCTTCAACAATTGGATTCATATCAATTTCTTCATCCATACCAATATTATCATTCAATTCAATATCAACATTCATAGAAAAATCATTATTCTCATATACATTAGATACTGATGATGTACCTTGCCCTGCACAAAGTTTTTGTATCCTCTTCACTTTCTTAATTCTCAGCTCTTCCAATTGCTCTGGTGTCTTGTTATTGAATTTATTTACGTCCTTATGTCATTTTTTTCACCCATGATTACAAAATAATATATTGTGGGGTAGGGGACAAGATGAACTACTCAAAATTCGTAAAGAATGTATAAGAAGATCTCATGAGACAGACGAAATAGAACAAAAACTCATGAAGGAGGGGGAAAAATATGTTTGGGGCCCATATATATGTAGATAACATAACGTGTATGTGTTATGCTATTCCCATTTTCCAAGCCATGCCTCAAGCCCGAGGCATGGACTCCGCACAAACACAACAAATGCATCTTTTTGCAGGAAAATACAAAAATGCCATTTCCGCCATGATAAATCAACATAAAATGATCGATTCATTTTAAAAAATATATACCACGACATAGAGCGGTGTTTCTAATTTCTAAAAATGTAATTTTTCAAATTTTCCGACTAATATAAGGTTTGCATATTATTTATTTTCTAACTATACCTTTTTATAGCTATTTTTGAAGTTTAAACATGTTTATCTTTTTCGTATATATATTTTTAGCTCATCAAAATTGAAAAAAATATTATACTATACCAAACTAGGCCTAGTTCTATACATATTAAAAATATATATAATCTTTTATATTTTTGCGGTAGTTAGGGGCACGATCGAAGCTCCGTTATGTTTTTGAATTTAAAATTCTTGTACTAGAAAAATTATTAAAAAAATACTCACTAAAAAAATCTTTAAAAATGCAGCTCAAACTAGATACTCCTAGCTATCTTTCTACCAAAGGGTTTTCAAAAATAATAAATGGTACTCAAAAAGCGATTTGGGGCAAGAAAGTCACTCTATTATGTTTTTAACAAAAACAGGAGCACTGTTAGTATTTTAGTTCTTTAACCCACTTAAACTTATCCATTTTCAATAAAATTTATTATCTTAGATACTAGACTAAAAATTCTATGATTCGTGTTTATACAATATCTTCCAATTTTGAATGTAACTATTTCAAAAACTCATACAAGTTGAAGTTTTTATTTTTCAAAAAATGCATCCACTTAAGACCGCCTTTTGACCCCGGTTTGATGCACTTACCCACACTTGTATTTTATTTAAGTTGGATGCACTTTATTTCTTTATTTAAAATGAACTTTCAACATAGTTTAGAATTCAAACCAAGAAAACAATCAAACAAATGGGAACATATGCTACCCGTCTTAGCCTTTATTTCCTCTTTTCCAACTCAAATTTATTAGGAATTCACACTACTGTCCTTAGTCCCTAATTACCCTTTAGCCGCCCATCAATATCTCCTCAATCCTACACATTTCGGTTGTCCCAAAGACAACCTCGGGAGGTCAAGTGCGTTTGAAATCATGTGTTGATTTTTAGGCGCATAACAACACATTAGTTTTATGAGATTGATGAATCGAGTCTTGAAATAATTTATTTAGGAAATTTTGTCCTCTTGTACCTATAAGATATTATAATTTTCAACAAGATGCATGAAGAGCATTTTATACACATCGAGAAAGTGTTGTATAAATTATAGGAAGGAAATTATTGATTACTCAATGAAGTGTATTTTTATGCATAAAGAATTGGTGTATCTAGGATTTGTGATTTTGAAGAAGGATTGAAGATAGACCCTAAAAAGATTCACATAATTTTGGATTAACCTTTGTTGAGGAATGCTTAAGAAGCACACATTTTTAATGGATTGGATATCTTTTACCACAAGTTCAACAAGAAATTTAGTTGTGTATGTGCACCAATTATAGAGGTCATCAGAGAAGATAGTACTATTTTCTTCGGAGAAAAGGTGTAGAAAAGAGCTTTGTGGAGTTCAAGAGAAAAATAATAGAGCAACCAAGTGTTAGAATCACTAGATTTTTAAAAATTGTTTCATTATGGCTGCAATACTAGTGGCATAACCATTGATATATTATTAAGCCAAGAATATTGAATTGTTACATATTTTAATGATAATTTGAATGATGTGAGGAGGAAGTATAATGTTTATGATCAATATTTTTACGTAGTTGTGCAAGCATTGAAGAAATGGAAACATTTCTTGTTTTCTAAATATTTTATGTTTTACACAAGCCATTAAGCACTAGAAGTTATTAACAACTAGGGAAAGTTAAATTAGAGGCACATAGTACTTACAAGGATACACATTTGTGTTAAAGCATATAATTGGTAAATATAATAAGGTGGTTGATGTTCTCAACAAGTTGTTTGATGAAAATAATGATAATAGAACTTTTGGTTTTTGAATCCATGAAAGAGATATATGCACAAGATGATGATTTAAAAGAAGTATTTGTAGTACCAAAAAGTGTCGACAATATACCTTGCTTCAAATATTTTGTATAGGAAGGATTTTTGTTAGAGAGTTATGCATCTAGAAGGGATCAATACAGGGGAAAACTTGGTGAAAGAGAAACATTGTGGAGGATTATCAAGGATTTGTGTCTTAAAAAAACTTATCACAACGAATGGAGAGTTATTTTTGGCCATGACTGAGTGTGAATGTGTAAAATTTTGTATAGGAATGCTACATTTTTCATTTGTCAAAGAAGAATCTTAGAATGCATGGTTATATCAACCTTTTTCCATTTCGGAGATGCCTTAGGGAGACATAAGTATGACTTTTGTTTTGGGTTTTCCCAAAATGTAAAGGGGCATTGATTCCATTTTTGTGGTGGTGGATAGGTTTTCAAATATGGAAAATTTCATTTCTTTTAAGAAGACCAACGATGCAAAGCATATTGCAAATATTTTTTTCTGGGGAGATTATTATTCTCGCATGGATTAACATGTAGTATAGTTTCTAACAAAGATACAAAATTCATTAGTCACTTTTGGTGAACATTGTGGAAGAAGTTAGATACAAAGTTGTTAGAATCACTAGGGACCGAGAGGGGGGGTGAATCAGTCATACAATTCTTTAAAACAAATTTCAGATTATCATACATGCACCATTAACATTTATCCATCCATAAATGTGTGATTAGCAACATAAAACATTCAACCACATAGGAAAAATCAAGGTATCATACACATGAACACGAGATATAAGTGGGAAACCTTCATGGGGAATAAAACCCACTTAAAATCTGCTTATAATACACAAAGCAAATATGTTTAGTAAAGCACCAACTTCACAAGGAATACCAACCCCTGATTTAGTGAGGCACCAAACCCACAAGGAGAACCAAATCCATAAGGAGGTTACAACCCACTAGGATGACCAAGCACCAAATCATCAACTGAAGATATATGATCTCTAATAATGTTGTTGCCACAACTTATGGAGATCACAATTTCATTTCACAAACCCTAGCTCACACACTAGGTCTTCAATATCTCATATTCTTGCTCTTTCTTCACTTCTCAAAGCTCTAATCACATGCACACATGCTCTCTAATATTCTTCAACCTGTCATGCTCTCATACCTACAAAATATCTTCCTCTAGGTCACACTTCTTCCCTCCAAGAGCACTAGTTAAAAAATGAACTAAACAAGCACTTAAATATGCTTTTCTTCCTTCCAAACCAAAATAGGTCAGTCCATCATGATAATTGCAACCCATATATATCTATAACATTCATGAATTTGAATTACATCAGTTAAATGTGACCTAAATAGTTTGGCCTATCTAAAACCATCAATACATGTGCAAAATGGCTCAAAACCCCATGGGCACAATCTTAAAATTTCCCTTACATCAAAACAATAATTATTCATGACCCATAACCCATCATACATGATTAAAATATCATTAAAAATTCATACATGGTCACAATTTATCTCAACCAATCAAATTATTTCATTTAATGGGCCCAGTTCACTTTGCAAATCTCAAAACAGTTGTTTCCTACACCCTTCAACACCATGGAAACTTCATAATGACACCAAATCACTTATACTTCACCAAAACATGCCATGTAACCACTAAATAGAAATTTAAGAACATTTATAACATTTATAAGTAAGTTAGAAGCCATGAAACATCCATCTCTTCAAATCATAGTTACTTTTGCCTTCACCAAAACAACCTACCAAAAAGTTGTTTCCAAATGTTAGCTCATAAAAAAATTATACAAATGTTAAAGACATATATATGGATTCATTTAATGAAACAAGATAATCCATATTCATATTATAGGTTATAGGTTATATCAATCATCACCCAATTCATCACATGCTTCAAACAACATCAAAATTGCACCAGAACACATGTTATCTTGAATTACCAAAAATATTATTTCTCAAAGAATGCCATGAAAACCCTATAAAACGACCTCATCATGAGACACTCCTTATATCACTTGGAAATATCTGAATCCTATTTCCAACATAACTTTAATCATCTCAAAACTTCATGTGTATCTCAAGTCATGTCCATTTTTTGGATCCTACTATTTGAGACCCCAAAATTGGAAATCAATATGGACCACCATCCACCATACCACATCAATTTTTCATGCTACTCCTTTGGACCATCTTGTACTAAAACCTTCTTCTTTAGAAATTACTATTTTTAGGTGGGGCCCACTCATGACCATGACCTCAACCATACATTTTGCAAAGATGCAAATATTCCTCTCTGACCTCCAATCATGAATTTTTATGAAACAATAAAAAATGGGTCACTATACTTCACTTTCTTCCAACTTCTCCTAGTTAGGGTTTAACTAGGGTTTTAGACATCTTTACCTTCTTAGCATTCGTTCATAAAAATGTAAATCAAATGACCTCATTATTTTTGTGAGACCTTATAAAATAATCATAGAAGCTTCCTTGAAATGTATAAGGTCTCATGTAAAGCACATTGTTCACAACGAGCATTTGAAGTTGAACTTCGAGCTGGAAAATGACTTGATTTTCACTCTGTCTCACAAAATCAGTCATATCGAAAAATACACATCATGGGAGCCTAAATTTTTGTCAAAGAACTATGAAACATCCATCTAACATCTTCAATCATTATAATTCCAAAGAAATACATCAATATCTCTAGCCTATCTCATTTGCATAACTTCACCTTAAGGATTCTCATTGTAGAAGTTAGGGTCAACTAAAACAATGCAATAACTAAACAAGAAACCTCAAAAAATGACCCAACCATACCTCATATGCCATGATACACCTAATTTCATGCTTCATGAGTTTGTATGACTCAAAGCACACTTGGCACGCCTCCAAACAACCATACTTGCTCCCCGTGAGCACTTCAGAACATAGTGAATCACCTGTACTTGTACCATGCCACTACTATGAGTGCTCAAGAACCCTCAAAAAATTCTATCCATCATGTCAACATGCTTCCCAATCATCCAAAAAGCTTACACTTCCAAGCTGCATCTCCTAAGCACTTATATAGGCTTGCAAGAGCAAGCACACCTCACTAAATCCCATTGTATCAGCTCAAACACATTTGAACCAAAGTATGTTAGCATCAAGTACAACATCATAAGACCATAATAAAACATTCACTTTGTCATTAATGTGGTTTTTCATCAATGAAAACACCTATTATGACCACATGCCAACAAAAGTTACAATTCATTTCAGCATACCATCCACAAAATTATGGACACATATAACTTGTGAAGATAATCCTTGAATATTTTCTTAGATGTTTCGTTGTAGATAAGTTGGGAACTTGGGATTTAGCTCTAGTGCATGCATAATTTTCATATAACAATTTAGTGAATAGGAATATAAGGAAAACACCACTCCAAATTATATTGGGAATAAGCAAGAGGTGTTATGGATTTGAGAGACATCACATAATGAATAATAGAGTACCAAAGTAATATATTTCTTATAAATCATGAAATAAGTGTAATAAAATGCGCACAATCGAGATACAAAAGATGAATGTAATATATAAACAATGTGTAGATGACAAATGAAGGGAAATTGAATATCAAATTAGAGAGATGGTCTTGGAATACTTATGAAAAACAAGGTTTCTAAAAGGAAAATACAATAATATTAATTCTAAGAAGATAGGGCCATGTAGAATCATCAGGCAATTTTCATATAATGTTTATGAGATTGAGTTTCCTATATGCATTGTATATTTAATGTAGCGGATCGTATCCATACCATGTTGTTCAAGAAGATGATGAACTTGAATTAGAAGATAACATAATATATTAGAGGAAATAGATTCCAAAGAAGAAGTGTGATGAATAGGAAGGGATAATAGATACTAGGATCATGGTGACACATGAAAAGGGTATACTTTTTTGGTCAAGTGCACAAAAAAATGAAGATGCAACTTGGCTAAGTATTGTGGATGTCGCATAATATTCCATACTAGTGTTGTAATATGTAATTATGTTTGTTGTTCCAAAACTTAACACTTCATCTATTCACCGTAATTCGATTTCTTCATCAAGATAACACATCTGTCCTTCGGGGCTTTTGTTCTTTTGTTGAATATAGTCATGAAATTGCAAACTATGTGCTCTGTTACGTTTGTAACAAAGCACACATAGTTGCATATTTCATGTGATCATTAATTAATTCAATAGAAACAAAATTGAGCTGAAAGAAACTCCCTACCTTAGGTTCACTTCACCAATGCCATCCATCGTAACGAAGTTTGAGTTGCCCATTTTGCACAAGTGAAAAAATTGTCAACGACTTCCTCAAGAGAAAATTGTAGGGTGGTTGATTAAATGAGTCGTGATGGCTTACATTTAGAGAAATTGAGCCATAGCAATGGATTGTTGTTGGCTCATTTTGTCAATGAGTTGGAGAATAGGGTAGGTAGGGTTAGAATTAGAAGAATATATATTTTTGATTAAAGGTGAAAAATGGTTAAGGGGACGCTTATCCTTACAAAAGGAGGAGAGAAAGATAATTCATTGAGGAAAAAAACAACCCAACCTCTACCAGCGGCATAAAAGATTAAAAAAATGCCAACGAGACATCGAACAACACATCAATCAATCTCAACAATGAAGCCCCTTTCCTTTGGATCTTAGCTCACCTTTAGTCCAAAATCTACATCTGCTTCTCACCTTTAGTCCAAAATCAAGGAAAACATTTCATTCATGGTCTTAACTCGGACTACCCTTCACCTTTAGGCTTTTATTTCTTGAATGCAGAAGAATGCAATTTCTAGGCCTATGAGGGATTTACCATGAAACTTTATCCTTTCCTCGCCTAATTCCTCCCATTTTTCTCTTACGGTCAAATGTATAATGGCTTATCAACTATCAAATGACAATATTTTCACTTTTATTTTTATGACTTACTTTCCTTGTACTTGGCTCCTTGCTTAGTCCATAGTGTTGGCATACATACTTGAGCTTCTAGGTCTTCCTGAGGTCCCTTGAAGCTTGAACCCTGCTATAACATGCTTAACTATGTTAGTTCATTTATATAACTCATTTGGAACTCCCAAAACACTCTCTTTCATCATATTTGCAAAACTATCCTTTCTAGCCCCTTAAGACCATGTTCTTGGAATGAATGTGCACTTTGAATTTCAATGGTTCCCAAAAAAATGTGATAGAATCATTATTTCACTTTTAATTTGTTCAATATGTTCACGAAGTTTCAAATATTGACTAGGTCAAGAGCTCTCTATACTTCCCTTTTGGGGTCGGTGCTTGAAACCCTTGACTAGGCATGTGATAAGACACTTGTCATGGTGGAGCATTTTAGGGAGATTGATAGGAAGTAAAAAAATTTAGAGTACTCATTAAGGTGTTTGAGCTATGTACCAAGTTTCATTGTCAACTCTTAGTATTTTTGTAATTCCTTTGTAAATTAGGCCTCCCAATTAGCCCTTCAATGTGTTTTCCAGCTTCCTTTGAGAATGTCATGATTATCTAAAAATATATCCAATGAAATTCAATAATTCCTCCTGAAACACGTATTCTACTCCCTCCTTGTTATTAGTACAAATTTTCATGAGAAAAAGAGGTGATTTGACTGTTGTAATCCTAGGCACTGATTTGTACATTCAAACTTCTCAATATAATGCTTGAAAACATGGCATCCTTCTTATCTTATTCACCCATAGGACACTCAAATCATATTTTCCAAGTCAGATATAATTTGAAACTACCAAAACATTCAAGATTCTTGGATATTCAAGATCAAAACATACACAAACACTTACTTGCATGACTGGTTTAGGACAATACAGTCTTCACCATTCAGAGCACATTGAGAATGCATGTATAAATGTGTATAATGCTTGCATATACCATTATGGAAGAGCTCCATTTCCTTTTATAACTCCACATTACCTCTCAGATCCTCTCTAATGCTAATCTCATAGTATGAACACTTCAAATATTCAAGAAATAATCAAAGAGATAGACAAACTCAACCTTTTTCTTCATTGCTTCTTCTTAAAACATCATATACATCACATTATGATTCTCTCCCTAAGAGAATTTGACCTCTAATCCCTTAAAATCCCCTGAATATGCTTGACTGAGTTATGGTAGTCCTTATCTAGGCCTAAATTCCTATATTTGGTGAGATTATATCTCAACTATACAAGCACAATTTAAGGAATTTGTTGATCATCCTGACCTTTAATAGCTAAATACTGACAACACAATATCTTGGAATATTATTTCACTTCTACCACATAGATAATAGAGATATGATAACTCACATTCACCTAGTACTCCTATTCACACCAAATTTCTACTTTTACAAGAGAATTTACATCACAATTCAAATATTTAAGACTCGAACTTACATCACAATGTGTAAGTCTGCCGAAAGGATATATTTTGCAAATGGTATCTCATGGGACCAAACCAACTACACCAACATGTTTGGATGGCCAGGTGAATGCTTGTGAAGGCTTCATTTTGGTGTGGGGACAAAGTGTCATTTACAGGCTACCTCGTGCAGGCGCGGTCCTTAAGAGCCCCGAGACCAAAAAATGTTATAACTTCAACGGGTGATTTATCAAACTCCTTGGCACTGGAGAAGTCTCGTCGGATCCTAAACCTCTTTATTAGTACTCTATGAAATACTATATCTTTTTTTTTTTTTTCCATCTAGATTTGGTTCTCTCATTTTCCTATTGTTTGCAAACGTGTGAAATACTACAGTTTGAGTCACTATAAGGCCGCCAAAGGCTATATTTTGCAAACAGAGCTCATGGCACCGAAATGACTGTGCCAACATATTTAGATGGCTAGGTGAATGCTAGTGGAAGATGTTTTTGGTCCAAGATGGTGTTGTTGCTTCCGAGTAATCTCATTTGGGACGCATCCATTAAAGAGCCATGAGACCAAAAACATTATAACTTTGATCGGTGATCTCTCGAGACTCTATGACACGTAGAGATGTCTCTTTAGATCCTACAATTTCATGTATGGAACCTATACAAAATCCTATCTCAGTTTTTTCCATCTCAATTCGGTTCTCTCGTTGTCCTATTGTTTGTAAACACGTGAAATACTGCATTTTGAGTTAGTGTAAGGTTTCCAAAGGCTATATTTTGCAAACGGTAGCTCGTGGCACTAAACCGACTATGCCAACATGTCGGAGGGCTAGGTGAATACTAGTGGAGGATTCATTTTGGTTCGAATGGTTCTTTTCTTCTTAGGACTACCTCATTTGGGTGCATTCCCTTAAGATCCATAAGACCAAAAATGCTATAACTTCGACGGGTGATTTATCGGACTCTATGGCACTTGGAGATGTCGCGCTAGATCCTACACCTCTATGTTAGTACCCTCTACAAAATTCTATCTCTTTTTATCCATCTTGATTTGTTTCTCTCATTGTCCTATTGTTTACAAATGTGTGAAATATTGTAGTTTGAGTCGGTCAAACAGAAGGCTACCAAAGGCTATATTTTACAAACAGAGCTTGTGGCACCGAACCGACTTCACCAACACATATGGATGACCAAGTGAACACTAGTGAAGTCTTGGTTTTGGTGCAAGATGGTTTTGTTGCTTTCCAAGCTACCTCATTCGGGCATAATCCCTTAAGAGTTATGAGACCAAAAATGCTATAACTTCGATGTGTGATATATCAATCTTCATGGCACCTAGAAAGGTCCCGCCAAATCCTACAATTCCACATCAGGACCCTCTATAAAATATAATCTTAGTTTTCTCCATCTCCATTCATTCTCATCTTTTTCCTATTGTTTGCAAAGCGTGTAAAATACATGTAGTTTCGAGTTTGTGTAAGGTTGTCTCGATGTAATATTTTTCGAATGGAAGCTTGTGTGACCCAACCCATCTGTGCACACACATTGGGATGGCCTCAGTAAATGTTAGGGGAGGTGTCATTTTGGTTCCCTACACTCTTGGTGTTCCAGGCTACTTTGTTTGGACATAGTCCTTAAGAGCCCTAAGTCCGAAAAAGGCTATAACTTCACCAGGTGATTTCTCGGACTCCGTGGCACTTGGAGAGGTCTCGTCGCCTCCTACACTCACATTGGTACCCTCTACGAAAGATCGTCTCAATTTTCTCCATCTAAATTTGGTCCTCTCGTTGTCCTATCAGATGCAAAAGCGTCTGAATAGTCAATTTGAAAGTCAAGTATAAGGTTGTCCATTGTTAATCACATGAATAATATGGGTGGTTCATATAATATAGGTGGTAAAATAAGAATTTTAATAAGATATTTTTGCAATATAGGTGGTGAAATGAGAATTTATGTTTATTGTTTTTTCTATTAGCTTCACTTGGCTTCGACAATAATAAATTCTCTACTAACAAAGGCAATCACATGAAGGTGGGAGCTTTTTGGAACTACTAACCTACATAAACATGTGAGTAAGCAATTAAATAGAATTTTAAATTCTACAAAATTTAAACAAAATCATTAAAGTAAATATTCAAATTAAATTCATGAAGATCACGCCTTTGTAAATTTAATCTAATGTATGGATCAACTCTACTCTTGATAATAAGAAGAATTGCTTCATGATTTGATTCACAAACCTTCCACATGATTCTTGTTTAATGGCCTACTTCAATATTTGATTAATTTAATATTTTTGCAAGAACTAAATGTGAATAGTGAAGTATCTTTCGATGTACTTCATAGTCTTCAAACTACCAAGTGTTTGATTTTTATAGGATATCATCAAAGCCAAGTTTCGGTGACTACCACTAACCCAAGAGGGATACTCAAGGCCTTCACCATTAGTGATGTGGAGGTCAATTTTTCCCCCTCTACACAACGAGACTGAAGCTAAAGTATGTTCCCTCTTTGTTAAATTATGTCGCAATAACTACAAAAACGTGCCCTACATCACAAAGTAAAACTCAAGTCAAATTTAAAATACATTAAGATTTGATCATTTAATAATTTATAAATCTAAAACATGACATATACATGTATGAACCTTGTTACACTAAATCAGAGACTTGGTCAAAGTTAGGTGATGTTGTCATATGATCTGAAGACACTGCAAGTTGTAATGCTCGTGGAACTTCATATACATTGTCAAGTGGAATTAGAGGTCTAAAAATCCATTCATCCACCCACTGTTGTGACTCACATTCATTCCACACAAAATTAATGCATGATATACAAACAAATGCCATGCACTTGTTATCAAAATTTACCTTCAAGGTAAATTATATAACTTACACAATTTCTTTAAACTTGAGCAGTAAAAAAGGTGAAAACAAGAAATCTGGATTTTGGGGGCACCCCTTTGCTTTTCTCTAATTTCCTATTTAAGAAAAATCTGCAAGTTAGGGAAAAATTGCTAAATTTTGAAAAAATGGAAAAGGGACCTATTCTGATGTATTAGGGTCCGCAGTACGTGGGTGGAGCGACTATGGATGGAACGAGGGTTCCTCTTCCTTGACTTGGGTCCGAAATGGTAAAGGAGCAATGATTTGTGAGTAAATCAGTCCACGAGGACCCATGCAACATAGGTTCCATCGGTCCATGAGTTCCCTAAAATCCCGACTTGGATCGATTCTACAAAGGGCATTGAAGTGGATCCAATGTATTACAAAAATGTGAAAGTTCGGGGCACGGGCGGTCCAAGTAATGCAGAACATGTGTTCCCACAAACCCAAAATTGCCACAACAAAGGTGGTGTTAATTTTGGTGGTATGCGTGGAAAGAAAAAAAGTTGCGGGTCCAAGGGACCCAAGTAGAATAGGTCTGCAGGGACATGAGTTCCCGCGGAGGTGAAATCACGACATCAAAGGAGGCGAGTGCATTACGGGTGAATCGGGTCCCATCGGCCCAAGCCGCCCAGACCCGATACCACGAGTTCCCAAAACCCGTAATACCCACAATGCAAAGGGAAATTGGTTTAATGCGGATTATGAGAACCACGTGGAACACCCGACCATGATCTTAAAACAAGCATAGCTTTTGATCCGGATCTCGATTTTGACAAAATTGGACTTTTTGAAAAGGGCTCAACAACCTCTACACCACAAAAAATTGGATTTATTATTTTTAATAAGGGTAGGTGGTGAAAATAAAAGAAACGTCTCCAGCTCTATGGATTGAATTCCCGTCTCGTGTATTACAAGAAATGTCTAGCAAACTCAAAGTAGCTACTATGCTCAGAAATCCATAAGCTGAGCAATTCTCATCGAATTTTCACAAAATTAGTCTAGTTGGAATCGTGGCTCCAAGACCGACGCACAACAACCAAGAAGTCCATAAATTGATAAATATTTAAGGGTAATTTTTAAGGAAAATGAGAACATTTATGTTTGATTGTTGGAAAGTGGTTGGAGAAGCATTTAATGAGCATGGGCAATCATTCTTTCACTGCTGCAAGTTATGGGACACCTTGAGATTTACTTTTTAGGTCCAAAATCACCAACCAAACTCATTTATTATGACTTGAAATTGGTTGAAAAGTGGATTTCAGGATTTACATCCCTTCTCTCTCTCTTCCCAAATTCTATAAATTGAAGTGTTGGGCTCATTGTAAAGGGGGAAGAATTTTGAGTAGTAAAAACTTTTGCCATTTTGGTTTTGTGAAGCCAATATGTTGCAAGCCCTTGTAGTGGACTCCTTGCATAGTGATCTAGGCCTTTTATTTGTAAAGGTTTGAATGGTACATATCAATGAAGAAATAGATGCAATTTTATGGATGTACCTTCTCATCCCGTGTTTGTTTGCATTCTTTTTGCCTCTTGATCTTATTGCGGGTGTATCAGTGTCTATTCTATGCCCCGTGATTGTTGTTTTTAGATGGTGGAGAACTGTTATCACCCCTTCTAACTTGCATTTCATTCCTATTTTTACACATTGGGAAGTTATTCTCACACCCTCCTTTTTTGGTGTATCACCGTTGTTAGTGTAGGCTTTATTTTCATGCATTCTCTCTCCCTGGTCTCTTGGAAAGTCAGATTAGGATTAGATAGTCTTTCTGCATTAGGAGTAGTTAGTGGTAGGTAGTTTAGGAGAAAAAACAAACTTTCTCTGGAGGGTTATCTCAAGCCCGCAAGTCCCACAACTTGAGAGATGACCCAATGTTACACAAGTTACACCGAATGCCCCATCCACAAATCAAGGCCATTCGGGGTGTTGTAATTTCATGATAACAACACCTAGTATAAAGAGTCCAATAATTTGCATCTGAACTATGGAACGAGTGCATATCACTTGATCCTATAAGTGTCATATAATATTCATAGTTTGTCAAATGTTGTTCCTCTATCAACCAGGAAATATCTATGAATATTTGTTGAACTATCTTGAAATCCCATGTTCTTGACACACCAATTAACAACGCTTCTTACATATATAAATTTAGCACCATCCTTGAACTTTAAATGTTCTCTTGTAACTTCTCTTTTCACACATACTCCTACACCATCATGCTCTCCTTTCCCATGTCTTACCTCAATAAAACTCCGGATATATTGTACACCTATTTCTTTACGCATCCTACTTAGCCAATAAAACATATGTGCATTCTTGAATTGTGATGTACAATTTTTCAACCAAATGTAATGTGTTAGGATTATACCAAATTATGAGATAAACAAACATGCAATGAATAATGTAGAAAACGTAAAACAAAAAAGAATGCAATAAAACAGAGACACATATTTAACGTGGTTCACCCAAAATGGGCTACGTCCACTAGAAACAACCAATCCTTTTATTCAATCCAATTTAAACTCTCTCTCTCACAAGTTGCCACCACTAATACAACGAGCCTCATACATAATGACCCTTTAAAGATATTATGGTTTTTATCATTTCGGGGAAACATAGAAAAAACCACTCGTTAGATCTGTGACCTAATAAGGAACGGTCTAGATTTCACAATGCATAAATACATATAAAATGTGGCTTACAAGGGCGCGCGGCCCTAGATTCTGTTGGGGGTCAATCCCCCAAACCCTTGAATGGGGGCGAAGCCCCCTTCGCGTGACCCC
The DNA here is from genome assembly GCA_018340775.1 of Taxus wallichiana var. yunnanensis. Lineage (NCBI taxonomy): Eukaryota > Viridiplantae > Streptophyta > Pinopsida > Cupressales > Taxaceae > Taxus > Taxus wallichiana. The sequence continues at coordinate 539,640,576 of CM031241.1, read as the reverse complement.
CGTCATTATCAGCTCACAACCAACATAATGTTGATTGAATAACATGTTCCTCTCATTCAAGTTTGCATAAAACACCTAGAAACACCCTTGCACATATTCTCGTGAGAATGTGACCTGATCAAGACTTGATGTATAAATGATACTCTCTTAATATTTTTCAATCTTGGTCGGTGCTTTTTAGAGAGTGCATGAATGCTATATGCATGAAAATAGTAACTTGCATTGGGTTATAGTAGAATGAACCTCAATTGGTGGTTCATGAATGTAATTATCTCGCAAAGTCAACTCTTTGAAACAATAGTGCCAAGTGGGAATGTTTCCTTTCTTAACTTGAATTTTTCATCTAGCCATCGAGCTATATGTGTGTGCCTTGTATATTCATAAACAATTTCCTCTCTGAATTTGACCAAATATTCTATTACGAGTAATCATTGCCGTTCAGAACAAGCTCATACCTCTTAGATTGTTTTCAATCTTTTAATTGGTATGACACCAATTTATATTTGTTGAAACCAACCAATTCTTTTCCTATTGAATCTGTACTCTCCTCATGGATACAACTTTTTCAGATTTTCAAGCCACCACGTACATTACATGTTCCATCCAAACATGTTTTGTTATAAAAAATTGTCTAGTTGATTTTTCACAAAATATTGTCGAATAAATTCCCTTGAATAATTTGGTGGGAAATTTAATCCACGTGATGGCAAAGTATGCAAAAACACAATGTATTTGACAAAAACATCATAATGCATTGAAAATTCAACATGATGCCTATACCAACAAGTGGTACATGGGTGATTGATTTTCACATAAAAGGTTTGTTCATTTCAAAGAATCTTTGGCTAATGTTAATTTGTGGATTTTCATTCTTAAAGTTAGAGAATAATTATGTTTGAGTCATATCTAAGAATTTTTTACACATGATTGATGATTAAGAGAACTTATTCTTCTTTTTATTGTATCTCTTTTTATTTGGTGACACCCTTGTGTTCTCATTCAAAAAATTTACAATTAATTATTTTAGAATATAAAATTTATTATTTTCTTTCCGTGGGGGTCTACTAGAGAAAACCCAATAGGAAGTGTTATTAGTGACTCAAGAATTTTGTGTATCTCTATTACTTTCATTAGTGTTTTTGTTAAGCTTCAAAGCACTCGCTTGTTTTTCTCATCAAGCATTTATTAACTATTTTATCACTTAATATACAATTAGTAAGTGCACATCGTATACCATTACTTTGTCTTTGGTGTGTCTATTGGCAACTACAATTTGGTATGCTTTGTGTATATTTTCAACAATTGACACATTTTGATCAACAACATTAGATGTTCTTAACCCTAAGGTCTTCATTCTAGATCTCATATTAATTAATTTCATCAATGTAACAAAATGATTGACATCTTTGTGTGTCATTTAAATTCACAAATTAATTATCCCAAATTCCCCTAGCTTTTCTTCTCACATTTATGTCAAACATTTTGTTAGGCATTGGTTTTATAATGTTTTCATCAATTTCAATTAAGTGAATTGGTTTTCTTTGCAAAATGGAAGGAGATGTTCTAAGAGGTGAAGATTCATTAAGAGGGTTACTTTCTTCATTTAGTGTTTCCATACAAATTTCAGGATTAACATTTGGATTCTCAAGTAAAGCTTCAACATTTGGATTCTCAGGTAAAGCTTCAACAATTGGATTCATATCAATTTCTTCATCCATACCAACATTATCATTCAATTCAATATCAACATTCATAGAAAAATCATTATTCTCAGATACATTAGATACAACAGATGTACCTTGCCTGCACAAAGTTTTTGCATCCTCTTCACTTTCTTAATTCTCAGCTCTTCCAATTGCTCGGTGTCTTGTTATTGACTTTATTTACGTCCTTATGTCATTTTTTGTCGCCCATGATTACAAAATAATATATTGTGGGGTAGGGGACAAGATTAACTACTCAAAATTTGTAAAGAATGTACAAGATCTACGGACGAGACAGAAATAGAACAAAAAACTCATGAGGGGGAAAATATGTTGGGGGGCCATATATGTAGATAACATAACATGTATGTGTTATATAACGTGTATGTGTTATGCTTATTCCCATTTTCCAAGCCATGCCTCAAGCCCGAGGCATGGACTCTGTGGACACAAACACAACAAACCGCATCTTTTTGCAAGAAAATGCAAAAATGCCATTTCGCCATGATAAATCAACATAAAACGATCGATTCATTTTAAAAAAATATACCACGATGTAGAGCAAGTGTTTCGCTTTCTAAAAATGTAATTTTTCAAATTTTCTAACTAATATAAGGTTTGCATATTATTTATTTTCTAACTATACCTTTTAAAGCTATTTTTTGAAGTTTAAACATGTTTATCTTTTTTCATCGTATATATATTTTTTAGCTCATTGAAATTGAAAAAATATTATAATATCCCAAACTAGGCCTAATTCTATACATATTAAAAATATATATAATTTTTGATATTTTTAAGCGATAGTTAGGGGCACGGTCGAAGCTCGTTATGTTTTTAAATTTAAAATTCTTGTACTAGAAAAATTATTAAAAAAATACTCCTAAAAAATCTAAAAAAATGTAGCTCAAATTAGATACTCCTAGCTAGCTTTCTACCAAAGGGTTTTCAAAATAATAAATGGTGCTCAAAAATGGTTTGGGGTAAAGAAAGTCACTCTATTATGTTTTTAACAAAAGCAGAGCACACTGTTAGTATTTTAGTTCTTTGACCCACTTAAACTTATCCATTTTCAATAAAATTTATTATATTAGATACTAGACTAAAAATTCTATGATTCGTGTTTATACAATATCTTCCAATTTTGAATGTAACTATTTAAAAAAACTCATACAAGTTGAATTTTTTTACTTTTAGGAAAAATGCATCCACTTAAGACCCCCTTTTGACCCCTGATTTGATGCACTTACCCACACTTGTCTTTTATTTAAGTTGGATGTACTTTATTTATTTATTTAAAATGAACTTTCAACATAGTTTAGAATTCAAACCAAAAAAACAATCAAACAAATTGGGAACATATCTTTACCGTTCTTAGCCTTTATTTCCTCTTTTCCAATTCAACTATTAGGAATTCACACTACTGTCCTTAGTCCTTGATTACCCTTTAGTCAGCCCATAAATATCTCCTCAATCCTACACATTTCGGTTGTCTGCACGACCTCAGGAGGTCAGTGCGTTTGAAATCATGTGTTGATTTTTAGGCGTACTGAATAACACATTAGTTTTATGAGATTGATGAATCGAGTCTTGAAATAATTTATTTAGGAAATTTTGTCCTCTTGTACCTAGAAGATATTCTAATTTTCAAAAAGATGCATGAAGAGAATTTTATACACATCAAGAAAGTGTTGTATAAATTATAGGAAGGAAATTATTGATTAATCAATGAAGTGTATTTTTATGCATAAAGAATTGGTGTATCTAGGATTTGTGATTACGAAGAAGGATTGAAGATAGACCCTAAAAGATTCACATAATTTTGGATTAACCTTTGTTGAGGAATGCTTCTAAAGCACACATTTTTAATGGATTGGATATCTTTTACCACAAGTTCAACAAGAAATTTAGTGGTGTGTGCAATTATAGAGGTCGTGAGAGAAGATAGTAATATTTTCTTACGGAGAAAAGGTGTAGACAAGAGCTTTGTGGAGTTCAAGAGAAAAATAATAGAAGCAACCGAGTGTTGGAATCACTAGATTTTTAAAAATTGTTTCATTCTCAGGACTGCAATACTAGTGGCGTAACCATTGACATATTATTAAGCCAAGAATATTAATTGTTACATATTTCAATGATGATTTGAATGATGTGAGGAGGAATTATAATGTTTATGATCAATATTTTTGCGTAGTTGTGCAGAGCATTCAAGAAATGGAAACATTTCTTGTTTTATAAATATTTTATGTTTTACAAGCCATTAAGCACTACAATTTATTAACAACTAGGAAAGTTAAATGAAAAGGCACATAGTACTTACAAGGATACACATTTGTGTTGAAGCATATAATTGGTAAATATAATAAGGTGGTTGATGTTCTCAACAAGTTGTTTTATTAAAATAATGATAATAGAACTTGTGGTTTTTGAATCCATGAAAGAGATTTATGCACAAGATGACGATTTAAAAGAAGTATTTGTAGTACGTAAAGTTTCGACAAAGTATGCCTTGCTTCAAATATTTTTTGCTCTAGTGCATGCATAATTTTCTTAGATGTTTCGTTGTAGATAAGTTGGGAACTTGGGATTTAGCTTTAGTGCATTTTCATATAACAATTTAATGAATAGGAATATAAGGAAAACACCACTCCAAATTGTATTGGGAATAAGCAAGAGGTGTTATGGATTTGAGAGACATATCACATAATGAATAATAGAGTATCAAAGTAAGATATTCCTTATAAATCATGAAATAAGTGTAATAAAATGCGCACAATCGATACAAAAGATGAATGTAATATATAAACAATGTGTAGATGACAAATGAAGGGAAATTGAATATCAAATTAGAGAGATGGTCTTGGAATACTTACGAAAAACAAGGTTTCTAAAAGGAAAATACAATAATATTAATTCTAAGAAGATAGGGCCATGTAGAATCATCAGGAAATTTTCATATAATGTTTATGAGATTGAGTTTCCTTATGCATTGTATATTTAATGTAGCGGATCCGCATCCATACCATGTTGTTCAAGAAGATGATGATGAACTTGAATTAGAAGATAACATAATATATTAGAGGAAATAGATTCCAAAGAAGAAGTGTGATAAATAGGAAGGGATAATAGATACTAGGATCATGGTGACACATGAAAAGTGTATACATTTTTTGGTCAAGTGCACAAAAAAATGAAGATGCAACTTGGCTAAGTATTGTGGATGTCACATAATATTCCATACTAGTGTTGTAATATGCAATTATGATTGTTGTTCCAAAACTTAACACTTCATCTATTCTCAGTAATTTGATTTCTTCATCAAGATAACACATCTGTCCTTCAAAGGCTTTTTGTTCTTTTGTTGAATATAGTCATGAAATTGCAAACTATGTGATCTCAAGTTACGTTTTGTAACAAAGCACACATAGTTGCATATTTCATGTAATCGTTAATTAATTCAATAGAAACAAAATTGAGTGAAAGAAACTCCCCTACCTTAGGTCCACTTCACTAATGCCATCCATCGTAACGAAGTTTGAGTTGCCCATTTTGCACAAGTGAAAAAATTGTCACATGACTTCCTCAAGAGAAAATTGTAGGGTGGTTGATTAAATGAGTCGTGATGGCTTACATTTAGAGAAATTGAGCCACAACAATGGATTGTTGTTGGCTCATTTTGTCAATGAGTTGGAGAATAGGGTTGGTAGGGTTAGAATTAGAAGAATATATATTTTTTGATTAAAGGTGAAAAAGGGTTAAGGGGACCCTATCCATTACAAAAGGAGGAGAGAAAGATAATACATTGAGGAACAAAACAACCCAACCTCTACCAATGGCATAAAAGATTAAAAAAATGCCAAATGAGACATTGACAACACATCAATCAATCTCAACAATGAAGCCCCTTTCCTTTGGATCTTAGCTCCATCTTAAGGGGAGAGATTGTGCCTTCATTTTTCCGATTGACAACTTTCCAACGCTCATTTGGATTCCTTGAAAAGGAGATCAAGTTTCCATATCTTAGGCATATGATGCAAGAGCATCTAGATTCACAAGAAAGCTTATATCAACCAAAAATAGTGAACATTTTAACTTAGTTGTGTCTACATTTATTTACATTTTCTAAAGTACTTTGTGGGTCATGTATTGAAGAATTATGTTCTTTAGTAAGCCATGGATTACATTGTTACATTATGTTTAGTACACAAGTTCTTTTTGCAATTTCTATGGAGTGTGTAGTTCCTCTACACTATGTCTTATCTATTGTGCAATCGTCTAGTATGCAATAATATCTACTCAATCATGTTCGAGCCACAAACTTGGAATAATTTAATGTTTAAAGGCACATGTTTTAGATAAGGCTAATAAGTTGTGCTTAGGTCTATTTCTAGGTCCTTTGATCCTTCTATTTTAATTTTGTAAAATTAGGAGTCTTAGGAGGTGGCATGAAGGCTATATAAGTAGATCCAATTGCCTTAGGAAAGTAGTTCAAATTATGGGGAACATAAAGGGCTTTACAACATAACATGGATTAATCTTAATGCTCAACAATTCATCTTTGATGGATGAGTAATCTTAATGCTCAACAATTCATGCTTTGATGGAGGTGGCATGAAGGCTATATAAGTAGATCCAATTACCTTGGGAAAGTAGTTCAAATTATGGGGAACGTAAAGGGCTTTACAACATAACATGGATGTAATCTTAATGCTCAACAATTCATGTTGATGGATGAGTATCCATATTAACGGTGTAAAAATAACTAAGTGAGAGCATTGCGGTGATATGAGGTGTGATTCCAATGTTGAGTTGTATTACATGGAGGATTTTCCATGTCTATATACTGTGTCGAAAGTTGAATCGTTGGTGATTGATATGAAGTTGTTGTTTCTCTAAATGAGATATCCCAAAGTTGTGTTATTGTTCAAATTTTGTGTTCCATTAAACTTTATGTTGATCCACATTTTTTTTTTTAGTTGTTCTTTTTATGTATTATGTGCACAACAAGGTGTAAGGTGGATCTTCATTGAACACCCATACCCCATCTATATAAAAATGTACATAAGCAATCAATCACATGTAAATGAAAAAGACACAACAAAATCAATTATTAAAGGATCTTATATGAAAACAACATGACACACACACAAGTACACATAAACACAAGCACACATAAGAAATAAATTGGGAAAACATATGGCACACAAGACAACACGTAATCTATAAATCATGTGAGGTAGTGTAAAGTACACAAAGTGTAAGCTTGAGGAATATATGTGTACACAATGTAAATTGGAATATGATCACAAAAAATAGAAAAGATATAATGTGAAGAACATTGAAAGTTTCCCATACCGCACATAGTGTATGCATCGCCCAAAAATGAATGGTTTCCCAAGTGCACAAAAATAAAGCTCTTAAATATCTATAAAACCTCTTATGGATTTATGCAATCATGTGTGAATGACTTCTTTATTTTATCGTGCTCCAATTCCTAGCAATTCACTCAAGGAAACATAGATAAAATCAATTTAATATGTTTAAACTACCACTAATAGGGTGTTTCTCCAAATATTAGTCATGGAATAAGGGAGCATGTAGCTTTATACATATACATGTGTGTATTACAATGTGAGAGAAGCCTCAACCTCCTCTCCTTATATGATCAACCAATCTAGACAAATAAATCTTTTTTGGCATTAAAACACAACAATAAAAAAATGAGTTAAGGGAAAACTTTGGATAGGTTTGACTAAATTAAATTGCTCTTATATGTTCTTAGAGTGATGAATGTATAAATGTAAATATGATCTAAGATTGATTGATGACCTAAATGACCTTTAGAGTGATTATTGACACATGCGTTCCTAAGATGATTTCCCACAAAATTTGACACTCGGTTCAAAACAGAGGTTGACCATGAAATGGTGTCGAAATGAAAACATGATTGTTGGATATAGGGGATCAATAACAATCTGTCACTGAAGTGTATTGGGTCACTAACATACTTCATTAGTGTCCCTATGTCATGGATAATGGCTCAATGTCGGCAATAGTGGTTAAGGAGGGTGAAAACTTAGAAATAATGGGTGAACAAGACATACGAGGTGCCATGGAGGTCCTAAGTTAACTAAAATTGAATTTGAGAGTTTTTATAGGTAACCTGGAAGTGACGAAAGTAGTGTGAGATAAATTGAAAATGGGCAAAAGTATGTGAAAAGGAGCTTAATATGCAATACCAATCGAATGTCTTAATGGATGCTAAATTTCTTGTTCTTTTGCATTCTTTGTACCAAAAATTGGGTATCTAGACAAAAGAAAAACTTCATAATGTGTGCCAAAAGTGCTCAATACTAAAATTGTTGTTAGACAATGGGAGTTGTCTTACGTCCAAATGAGTTTTACCACTCATCAATTTAAAGGTGACTTTGAATTCAAATTCTATAATATTAGCATGTATGTCGACATATAACATGACTCAAAGTAGGAAAGGCGTGACTTAGGAAGCGATCCCTATAGGATAACACATAAACAAGAAATGACTATCAAGACTATATTATATGGCATTAGACATATACAATATCATGACTATACAATTTCATCCAAATAATAGAACCTTAAATTGTAAAAGATGAAATACTCATATTACCATTACAAATTTGAAAAAAAAAAAGATTTCAAACTTAATAATCCAATAAAAATATTAATAGTTCCTCAAATTCAATCAAGAAAACAACCCAAATCACCTTAAAATAAGCCCACAATATAAGCATTCAACAAGAGTACATTCCACTTATGAACACACTTCCATTGAACTTAGATAAAAAAGATCTGGTCAAAAAGGAGCCGAGGACCACCCTAGAGATAAATGCCTGATTCAAACAAATGGACAATGCAACCATATTCACCTAGGTATTCTACTCCCAAAGATAGTAGATAGTCAGAGAATAGACCTTTTAAAGTCCAAGTATCTCTTTCCAACGAGTACTTATAGACCAATACAACTCAACATGGCATGGCACGAGCTTCAAAACATTCCCTACACTCATTCCACACACATGCCTACCCACCCACCCTATAAAACTTTCACATCAAAAAGGATGCACCATATACATGATTATGCCCATCAATCAATCAGTCTTCAATCTAATTTCCTACTTCCACATTTTTCTCAATAGAGACCCGCCTCCTTCTTAAAGTAAACAAACCCTAAAACAAAACCAAAAAAACCAGGGTAACTAAGTACCTTCCCCTACCACTTTTTCCATTCCCATAAGTCCTTCCCCTTCAACAAAGTCCATCCACACCTATAAAATAGCAATGTTATTATTCCTGCCCCACAAAATTACAAACAAAAGGCTCCTCTGCAACTTTTTCTTACCGTTGCAGGCTCTAAGCACGTGTTAGTCACGGATTCATATTGGTTTTTAGGCCTGATTAGGTAAACCATGTGGCATCCGCCCGTGGGAAGGCGGGCATGGGGAAAAAGAAGAGTCAGTAGGAATCTAAATCTTCCAAGGACTTGAGACAAAATCTTGCAGCTGTGTGGGGGAAAAAGCAGGTACTTTATAAAAAGCAGGAATGGTCCACACACACACACGCGAAATAGATAATTAAATAAATAGAGATCTTTAACATAAAGTAAATTCTGTTTTGAAGCACATAGTTTTATGGTTGACTATGGTTCGATTTCAGGCCTATCTTCAATAGGTTTGATTTTTATTTTTATAAAGAGAATGTTCTGTTCATTTTTTTTTGAATTTTTAATTTGGTAAAAGATGTGAATGGTGTGGGGTGGGTTGGTGCTTTTGCAAAAGGGACGTGGAATGGTCTTTGATTCTCTCTTTTTGGAAGGGCATCTGAAGATGCGAGAGCCATGTGAGATTGGCCCCACTTGATTACAAGAGTGCTTTTAAAATTTTGGGTTTGGGAGGGAAAAAAAAGGCCTTCGGTTTCTTATTTTTGTGAGCTTTGTGAGCCCCCACTGTGTCTTTTCTAACAGGTTTAATTGTGATTTTATGGTATTATGAGAGGGGGTTCATGTTTGAATGGAGTTAGATTTGTTTGTGAGTCCCCACTAAATTGTTTTTAGTGGGTTTTATGGTATCATGAGAGGGGTACATGTTTGAATTCAGTTATATTGCGTTAGAGACTTGAATTAAGATATAGAATTAAATTGTATGAGACGGTATATATATTCTAAATATGGTTTCTTATGTGCATTGTATTAGGAGTGTCTCCTAATTTAGATTAGAATAAAATGATGTGTGTGTGTGTGTGTGTTCTATATCAACGAAGATGTATTATAAAGTCCAATAATATATTCTCATGCGCATTATATTAAGAGTGTGTTTATTCAAATTAAAGTATATATAGTCTAAGCATAGACTCTCATATTTCCTATATTTTTTTTTTTTTTTGATAATTTAACGCTTTTAACCGGAGCTTTGAACTGGGGGGTTAGGCCCCAACCGAACAAGAAAGAAGAAGAAGAGGAGGGACATTTGGAAGACGAAAGAAGGTAGAAGGAAGAAGGCATAGACTCTCATATTTCCTATATTAAGAGTATGTCTCTAATCCAAGTAAGGGCATATAAAAGAGTAATAGAGTATATATACATTGTATATACTCTAGGCATATACTCTCACATTCATTATACTAGTAGTGTGTCCTTTAACCTAAATAGGTTATAGAATAAAGTAATAGAGTATATATATGCACTATATATAAATTAAGATATATGATACATTCTAAGCATGTACTCTCATATGCATCGTATTAGGACTCTAATTGAGATGAGATGAGACTATTTATAGTTTAAGAGCATAATTTCATATGCATTGTATTGGGAGTGTCTCTAACCCAATTTAGAGCATAGAATAGTGTAATATGTGTGTGTGCGTGCATGCATGTGCATGCATGTGTGTGCTCGTATGTCCAGGTGTGAGTGTGTATGTGGTAGTGTGGTTGTGGTTGTGGTGTGTGTGTGTGTGTGTGTGTGTGTGTGTGTGTGTGTGTGTGTGTGTGTGTGAGAGAGAGAGAGAGAGAGAGTTTGTGTGTGTGCGCACGCATGTGTGTGTGTTGTGTGAGTGTGCGTGTGTCCGTGCGTGTGTGTGTGCATGTGTGCGCGTGGGTATGCACGCGCACGTGTGTGTACATGTGCATGCACACGTGTGTGGTTTATGATATTATATAGTCTAAGTATATAATCTCATGTGCATTGTATTAAGAGCGTGTCAGAACCCAAATTAAGGTATAAAATAAAGTATATATGTGCACTATATTCTATTCTAAGCATATACTCTCATGGTGCACTATCTTAGAGCACTACAAGTGTTTATAATATAATCAAATCGACAAAGTTACTTGTTTCTCTCACATAAAACTTGGTTAAGCAAGTGCAAATTAAGAATTGAACATTGGTTGTACTAGTAAAAATTCCCTTTAATTTACCACTAGACGATACACCATTTATCAAAGTTGTTTGCTTCGTTATACTAGTGATGCATCTTTATTCTATATGCTCTAACATAGAACTTAGCTAAATGATGATGCGTTGAGAATCAAACATAGGATATGAGTGAAATAGAGTTCCTCGATTCACCATTAGACCACAAATACAAGAAACATTGCTCTTACTACTAATTATCGGTCTTGCTTTATTCCATCAACACTCGAGGTCATATTGTATGTTGAGAATCGACCAATAGTTGTAACTCCCAATAATTTATCAAGTAAATCACAACCAAGTTGACAAGGATGCTTGCTTCTTTACACCTATGACCAATCTTGCTTCATGGTAAAACACTTGAACTTTGTCATACTATTTATTGAGAATCAAAAATTGAATAAAAAATGTAACTCACACTAATTTATTAACAAATAATAGATGCAACAACAATGTTACTTGTTTCCTTAAATCAATAATCAATCTTGCTTCATCAAAGTAACACTAGAATTTGATCATATAATACATTGAGAATAAAACATAGACATACAATTGTAACTTTCATTGATTCCCTACCAAATTAGAACTCGACTAACAATTGGGTGATTATTTACATAGATGATCAAAGTTCATTCAACACAATCCTCCTTAAAAAGTAATGTGAGAAGTTTTGATTGTGCACATAAATGGTAATGACACTATAGGCAACAAGTAGGGCATTGTATGCCAACATGAACCATCTCGGATGCATGATTGAATGCCAATGAGATTTTATGCAACAAATACGACTCTCTAAATTAATGTGAGTAATCTTGATTGTGTCATTGCGTGATAATGAGATTTAATATACATGTATCAAATAGAGTCGTTACAACATTTTATTACTAAATGGGAAATCAATAAATGTACTTGGTGCCTAACACTAATGATCAATATTTGTTCATCACTTACACTTGAACTTGAAATAGGATTCTATATCACAAATCGATCACTATAAGCTAATGGAAACAATTTAGAATGTTACTACATGATAATAAAAGTTGTATGATAATAGAATTTTGTATAACGAATTTGATTTTATAAAATATTATAAATAATTTTACATGATTTTTTACTTTAATGTGAATTTAAGCAACCAATAACATGCCCTAAACTACTAAATGTGAATCTAAACAACGAAGAACACATCACAAACTAATTTAATTGTGTATTTATATGATAAGACGATTCTTGTGAACATTAAACTTGAAAACCAATCCAAAAATCTTAATTATGTAACATGATAGTTAGGTTTTGACTTTGAAAAAGGAACACTAATAAAATAAATTAAGTTTATAACATTGAGAAGTTTTATGCTAATAATTGTGAATAGGGGCAATTTGATATTATTTAACAACTAAATAAACCATTCATGGCCCACATCCGTCTATTGGGCTGCCCATTTGATTCCCAAAAAGAAATTGAGAATATTAATCAATTTGACTTCTCCAATAAAGTTACTAGCAATTATTACATATGCACACCAACCCACAAAGGAAAGAGCCACTTCTACTTTTTGCCCAAAATTATGTTGTAGGGTCCTTGACCTTTTGTTGCTAGACCACCCTACATATTGAGGTCTTTTTTCTATTTAGTTATTTGTAGGAAATGGTTCTACTAATCAAATGGATGGCTTCTTTGGAGTGAATTTTTGATGACAGATTCAAAAGGATGCTTCATTTCTAAAAGCGGTCAAAATCATAAAATCAAAACTTCTCTTTGTTTGTACTATTCTTTTAAAAAGTAATTTGGTGTACCTTTTGATAGAATGGTGTAGCATTGAAAACTCTTCATGTGATGAGTAAAATGTCCTATAAACCACACTTAAGGATTCTAACTAGATCTTCATAATGACTTCTATGGCATACATCACCCAAATCTCCAAGGAATATGTCAGATCTTATAATATGTTAAGAACTACATGGGAGTGATATAGCATTTTTTCTTTTTTTTAATATTGGACTATGTAAAAGAATTGTAACAGTAGTAGATAACAAGTTCAAGGACAATCTATCAAGGAAACAAGATGGCTAATCAAAACAGCCCACTTACCCCACATCAAGGTACATATCACATGAGAATATACCCTTTACCCAACATTTTTTCTTTTTTCCTTACACTAAAAATCCAAAACCCTAATAGATCTTATTATATAATAACCATCATAATCCATCCCGGCTTAAATAATACCATATGAAGATATGTCTGTCTCCCAACCCTTTATGCTTTCATTTTCAATACTAAAAATCCGAAACCCTAATGGGTCTTATTATAATTATCATCTCATCTCAATCTATCCCTGCACAATCCACTATTTGAGTTGAGTGGGTACCTAGAAAAGTGTGTAGGACCGACCCTGGTTCTCCTACTTTAGTCGAATAACCCTACAAAAGCAATAAACAAATGGAAAGGGAGACATTCCCTCACACCATAAATTCAAGTCATGCCCAAGTCAACCTACATTCACTCTCCATCCGAGCTATTCAGTTGGCTGTCTTGCTACTCTCTCTCAAAATAATTGCCAAAGTCAAGCAAGTTCCACATTCAGACAAGAATTCTTTGCCATGCTATACATATTTATCTTCATAGGAATTCTACTGTGGATGTTTTCACATCTTCATGCTGCTGTTTATCTCTGTAAGTTCAATATTTACTTGCAGTACTCTTGGTGAGGATAACTTTGAGAATTAACACTGTATACAACAGTGGATTTTCATAAGCACCACTGTAGAGTATCTCACCTGAATGCATCCGATCTTGCTGTGAAAAATTGTTTCCTCAAGAAATAAATATAGTTGTGACAGTCTATATACCTATTTTTATTTTCATTGGTCTTGGGCTCTGAGCACATGAGAGTTTTCCCATGGCTGTTTTTTCAATCCTTTTGACAGGGAAGAATGTTTTAGAACTTCCCATCTTCTTCAAATTCATATTAGAATATGTCATACTGATATATTGTAGATCAGAATGTGTATATATCTATCTGGCTTGAACTTTCATGGGGAAAAAAACTGATAGAATATTTATCTTCTATTTCATGTTGCAGGTGATGGGTTTTGGATGAGGACGCCTATTATGATTCAGGTTAAAGTGTGCCTGGCCCTGTATGCCACATACAAAGTTCATCAGTTGTTGATTGACTTCATAGGTGGCTTACAAGGAGCCAAGCATACATGTTCTGACCCTAATACAGTTTTTTCTTGTTCATAACCTTTTTTCTGCTTTGTCATTGATTTTTATATATTTTCACAAGCCATCAAATAGATTCCATTTAATCCTAAAGTGTACCATGCATCTATGAGATACACAAGGCCATTGTCTTAGGCATGCTTTTCGGAATTGGGATCCAGTATCTACTTTTTATAGAATATTTCAGCCAAACAGGCTCATTATGTTTGTGTTTTAGAGTGAATATATTCTGTACTGTATCTGAGTTACAATTTCTCTCCTAAGGGTAAAACTAGTTCAGTGATTTCTATCACATTCAGGCAAGGATTGATACTTTCAAATTTACTAATCATGTAGTGCACGACTTTTAAGAAACTGTAGTCAACCTGAAAAAGAAATCAGCTTTAATTTTCATATTGGTTACGGATTTCAGTCGTATGTATATTCCCTAGTACAAAGCATATCTAAAACATAAGCATAAATATAGGATAGAATATGCTTACTCTAGGAGTCTACACTGGTAATGATTTTTATGCATTGGTTCGAAGAAACTTTCATTTAACTAGGATTTGAAAATTATATTGTGGAACCCTAACGCTCGTTTACATCCATGGTTTTTTTCTGTGATAACTTTGAATATATCTCCAATCAGTCTCCATAGATACTGTCACATTCTACATGTATATGGCTATTAGATAACCTTAAAGATATCTAAACATATCACTATAATGATAATTGTGTACAAGCATTCTGATTCCTTGGTATGATTTTCATATTTCCTGTAATATAAAACTTTTTCAAACTCCATGCATCAAACCAAATAAGTTCTTTGTCAATCTACACATTACATATAGTCGTAGTTTGTGTTTGATAAATGAACATAATTTTTCCTGACAGATGAATCTAACTGTTGAGGAGATGCTTATGTGAACACTAGACATTCTCTTGTACTAGAAAAACTAAATAGATTTCAAATGAAAGATTTAAACACAACTGAAATGCATAACCCATGTCACAGATATCTGTTATGCTCTTATTTATAATTATATTCATGGTTAGTTGTGCCATATGTGTAAGAATCAATCAGAAGTTCAGATATCAATCATATAATGAAATAATTATTGGTGGAAATTTTCTAATAATGTTTTTTCATTATTGGGTGCAGGTGCCAAGTTCAACTTATTGTAATGTATGCATGAACAATACTACATTAACGGAAAGTTGGTCATCAGTTTATAACATGAAACTATTATGCTTTTATATCACTGCAAATTGATGCAGGTGCCAAGATCAACTTATTTTAATGTATGCATGAACAATACTACATTAACAGAAAGTTGGTCATCAGTTTATGCTTTCATATCACTGCAAATTGATGCAAGTGATTTATACATCGAAATCTAATTGGAAGGATAAGATATTTTACCCTTTTGATATAAAGAAATTTTCAATTATTTAGTCAAATGCTACAGCTTTAAGGTGTTGGAGATCTGAACTATATAGACAAAGATGGTGGTGGCTTTCACATTTCTCATTAGAGATTACAGGTTTTTACCTTCATGTTTGAATAATGCAGTAATGTCAATTTCTAGGAGAGTAAAAAAGCTCAAAAATGTCTATTCTATTTCCATTTTATAAATTCATTACAACTATCCAAAAGGGCTGTATAAATTGTGTCAATTTTTAGGAGAGAGAAAAAATTCTAAATATCTATTTCCATGTCTATAAATTCATTACAACTATCCAAAGGCTATAAAAATTTTATTCAATAGATATCTCTCACTCCTGAATATTAAGTCTAAGAAGATTGATTTGGATTATATGAATTTTATTGAATAGATACCTCTCAGTCCCCAGTATTAAGTCTAAGAAGATTGATTTGGATTATATGAATTTAACTGAATAAATACCTCTCAGTCCTCAGTATTAAGTCTAAGAGGATCAACCATTTGTACTGACCTGAGTTTAACACTCTACCACACAAAAAAACACTAAAAATGCAGCCAGGTTAATACTTAACCATTAAATTCAACCAAAACGTGCCGACGACAATATTCTCAATTGATATTAAAATACTGTAAGATCTGGATGTTTCTTCTTCAATCAAAAATTCATTAGAAAATGTTATTTATGGTGGAAATGTTGAAATACATAATCATGCCCATTGACTGGAATAATCTTATAATATTGTAATACAATCTATCAATATGATCAAAAGCGACATTGATTTCTGTATTATTTGTTTGGATATATTATATGTTTAAATAGATCAGAATTCTTCCTTTATTTCGTTTCTGTTGCAACTTGACCTATAATAATAAGAAGAATAATATAAAGTGTCTATTCTTCGTAATTCATGCCTCATTTCGTTTTCAAGCGTGATCGTATTCACCTGAAAATGGATTGCATCTTTGGAATTCACTTGGTCAGCATTCATAATGAGATTGTTTGTAATAGTTCTCCCATGTAATCCAAATGCAAGGATAACTGATGGACGCAAGCTAATATTATCCAAATGAACAACTCCAATGTAATTTTCATGACTACTGTATTTTCTTTTGTTTTTCTCTCTTTTCTTCTTATATTTCCATAGGCATAACATTTATAAGATGTAACATATACGAATGTTGACTCTTTCAATTACAAACAACATGTTTTATTGATAACATAATTTAGATGGAAATTTTCGTTTTAGACAGCCATAATTTTGCCATTGGTGTTTAGAATTCCTACTGTTGTGACTAGGTGAAACACTTATTTCACTCCAAAAGGCATGGTTATTTAAGGTTAAAAAGGACAGGGTAAAGTGAAACCAAGTAGCATGCAAAAGATAATGTAATTATGATTTTGTGGCTGAGAATAAGCTTTCAAATAAAGTATAAGAAAAGAAGGTAAGTATGTGAAGAATTGTCATGGGTGGAAGCTGGCTAAGATATCATTAGTATCTGAGTAAAGCAGACTTTGATATGGTAAAGGGCACTACACAAAGGATTTTCATGGAAGAAGGTATTATTAAAATCCAAGGTTCTACCAAGTTAGAATATCACTTCAATAACAATGGTTTAATTAGTATTGTATTTAGACACATTTCATTCACTCTAACTGGAATGGGTGATTGATTTGGTGTATCAACAATATTTAATTGACTTTATACCTTGGAATTTTTTTTTATTATTTACATTTTTCATTATGGGTTTAGATTAAGTTTTTGTTGACATATATTCTTTGTCTTTTGATATGTTTCCTTGTGTTTTATGTCTTTCTATGATTTTGATTTTGAGTTATTCCTTGTTAATCTATCATTCTCTCATCAAATTATATCCTTCCTTTTTGACTAATAATCTAAGGGCCTCAAAATTTCTCTAATTTGAATTAGTTGTAACATCAAAAATAGGGCACTAATCTAATTAAGAAATATGTATTATGTGTAAATATGATTTAAAATAAAAAAATACAATAAATACAACATAACTACATATCCTAAATCACATACATTGATCACATTCAAATATAAGTAAGCTCTAGAAAGATGATAAAGGAAAGTAAGATTTGGGGTTAAAATAATTGCACCATTGCACAAGATTTAAAAGTTGATTGGAGAGGAATGTGATTGCAAAAATGGCTATGAAAAGTGTTATTGATATTCCTATAAAATCTAAAAAGAGTGAAATTGAGTGCAAGACATGTCCCTCTTAATAGGACAAAAAAATCCAAGCATTTCTACCCTCCTTAGCTGATTTTGACCTCTACTATTTTGATCTAAATTTGAATTCTCACACATGAAAGCTTTATGTATTAGGGTTCTAGAATTTTTTTTTAGAATGTTTGTGATCACTCTTTTATAACTAAACATGAGCTCCTTCAAACCTTGGATTTCTCTCCTCTTTAAGAACTTAAAAATCTCAAGTTAGTTCGTAATGGTCAAGCTTCTTCAACCCCTTGATGACTTGAGAGATGCCTACATAGAAATACTCGAGGAAGCCTCATCCGATTTAGTTCTCCCACTTGGTGAATGTTTGCAATATGTCCAATATTAGCGTGTTTAGAAAAGAATACCAAAATAAGACCTCCAGCGAATTGGCTATGATCTTTCGTGTAAGTTGTATCATGTGATAGTGGTCTAGGGTAGCCACATAAGATGTATTCATACATAATATCTTGCAGGTGTGATTCAAGGAATGATATTGCAATGATATTCCTTCTTTTGGGTGTTTGTTGTGATCCTCCGGATAGTCAAATTAAGAGATGAAGCCCTTGAAAGGGGTAAAATGATTGTGCTTTTATATGTAACTTTATGCGAAATGTTTTCCCACTCAATTGACCCTAATACGACATGAGAAACTTATGATTTTGAAAATTAATCATCATGAGTGTTTGAGGACAAAACATTGGGTTATGGTATAAATGTTGGTCATTTCTTCTCTTGTTTTGGTGCTTGACCTAACTTGTTCGAGATCTAATCTAAAAGTGAAGAAAGTTGGTGAATGTATGAGAATGTGTTTTGTATACATCACGAAAGGTTATTGATGAGATAAATTGGTTATGGAGTGCTAAATTGAGTGATATGTTTGTAAGAATAAATCAATTAAGTGTATAAATAGGAATATGCCAAGAAAAATGTCAAATGATTATGTTTGAGTACCTTTGGTCCAAATTTAGGGTACTCTGTTGCCCTCATTTAATCTAGTTCAATTGAAAATTGATGGACCAAGATAAAATGAATTGTAAATGAAACCTCCCAATGGACATGGTATGCATGAGAATGGCATGTGGTTGTTCCCATCTCCTTTTCTATACATCGAACTTGCATGCCACACGAAATAAAATGTATTAATGCCTAGTAAATATGCTTATGAAAAGTAATAACATAAAATGAAACAAAATTAAAGCATGAAACATGTACACTTGTATGCCCCGATGTCAAATGTAAGGGATTTAAAGTCACATATAGGATATTTTGGCATTTGAGATTTCCATAAGCCATTGTAGCAATTGAGCCTACTATGAGATTCATTATAGAAATTGATCCTATTATGAGAGATAACTTGTGTGCGATTGAGCTTCCTAGAACTAACATGTGTACAATTGATCTTTCGATGGAACCAACTATATGCAAATAAATTATGGCCCAAAAAAAAATCCTTGTCTCTTTATGTTGGGGTATTCTAGACTAGGATAAAAAATGGGACTGTGCTAAAAATGCACACTTATAGTGTAATTTGATAGGGACGTGGAACTAGGAAAGAAATACTCCAAACTCTAAAAGAGGTATAGGGTTCTAAAGCCTTCACTTAGAATAGGGTAATGACATCTAACTATCTTCTTATAGTAATATGATGATAATAAGGTTACATATCATATTGTAATCATGGTAGTAAAAAGGTACAAGATCTAAGAGGTTGTGAGGAAAGAGTTGCAATGATTATAAGAGAGGTCCAAGAGATTGCAAAGAAAGATCAAGGGTTGTGCAACATTGTAAGGTAATGATCGATAGATAGATAATGCATTATTAATAATATGATGGCTTTTCCTAATCTATGAATGACCACATCCAAAACATCCAAATATGAAAAAAATAAAATAAAGGACAAAATAGGTTAGAGATGTGTACATGCATGAAGACACCATTGGTGCATTAGCTTCCCCCAATTTTGGTAACACTATGAGAGAGTCGATGTGGGGGATCACAAATAAATAGAAGAACTAGAAAAATCTTGATTGATGACTCTAATGAACCTTAAAACTTGATAAACCATGACACTTATGAAACTCCAATGCTTGTAGATCTTAAGTACCCAACGCTCCAAGTATAGATTGCAAATAATACATATAGGACCAACTTCAAGACCTTATAATCTTTAAGGAAGGTTTGGTGAGCACTAGCGAGACCAAATGGGTGATGGATGAGATGTGGAATAAGCACTCAACTAATGAGTGTTATTAGCCTAATGATAGCATTACCAATTTTTGATAGTTTCTTAGCGGACAAGGAAAAATTTCTCAATAGAATGAAACAACCAAGGTCAATGTCATCAGAGAGGGAAATGCGGGTGTGAGGAGGTCAAAAAAATTAGGCCTAGATAGATGGAGGAGACTCTTGGATGCACATAGCCATTTCCAATCACTTGCCACTCCCGATAGTATCTCAGGTGAGGACACCACTCTAAGAAATTTGATGCACCAATGATGACTATGAAGAATAAAAGTCGAGTAAATTAAAAAATTATGTGTATGTATATTTGATCCTACCATTGGGAAAATTATTAATGATCTTGATTTACAAACCATAATGTCGTGTATGTTTCATAATTTAACATGTTTAGAACTTTGCAATATGTTTGGAACAATTATGTGAATATCATCATACAATGTCAATTGAAGTATTATATCTATGACCTACAGGAATTTGTTAGAAAAAACCAATAATAAGCCCCCTTGAGGCGAGAGATACTACAAAGGATCATTTAACTCAAAATAAAAAGTGTTACTCATATAAATTATATAAAAATAGCACTAATGATTTAAACCATATCTAGAATATTAACTAACATGGCAAGAAGGTTTAGTGTTTTTAAAATATAAGCAATTGAAACATAAGTAATATGTATAATCAAAATAGTGAAACATATTATGATAATGTCTTGGTAATTCAACAAGATAACAATGATAGGAAGATTAATAAGATAAAACACATGATTTAACACCTAATGGATCCATAGTGGCGCATGACATGACATTACACAACATGATATGACAAGCCAGTCATAAAGAGACATAAGCGAAAGGACATAAATAACTTGATAAGTGTTGATAGTGTTAGCTTGATTAGCAATGTGTGGAAAATAAATGATCAGCCATTATGCCCATGAAAATTTTGTAATGAGCATTGATATAAATAAAGTGCATACAAAGTAATAATATGAGCATGAAAGTGTACTAAGTAACACCGAAATCAAAATACTAATAAATATATGTATAACGAAAAAATAGAAAGCATGAACTCGAATAAAGAAAACCTACCTATATTCTTAGCTTATCATGAGTGCATTTGCAAAGTGAATCACCATTGTATACAAATATTTTCTATGATAACCTAAGAAAAACTATAAAAATAAATCAAATAAATAAGTAATATACCCTATTCTAAGGGGTGATCATGGGAGGATGATGGAATAAATAAGTTAGGAGGATGAGAGAATGTGTAAGAATGTGTAACCGCAAATCGGATAAGGATTATGAACCTAGAAAATAGGTGATTTTTTAAAAATAATTTAGAAACATATGTGTAATATATCATAGGAGATCAATGTGGCCAACTTTATCTAGAAAAATGGTCAATACCATCGATAATATGAGAATGTCTAATGTCATCGACAAAGTTTCCAATGGCATTGGTATAGATTAACATGGCCAATTTTATCCGGAAAGAGAGTCGATATCATTAGTATCATTGTAGATTTTTGACAAGGGTTGATGCCATCTAGCAAGAGGGCCAATGCCATAGGGATAATGATGTATGTTTAATTTTGATGTTGTTATTGATGCTTTATGATGAATTATGATGATTTTTCTTTAAGCGAGATTGATGAGTGTTTTTATTTCATATTTTGCATATCCCATAGAGGATCCATCTCTCGGAAATTAGTTGATGCAACATGATTTCCAAATTTTCTAGAGAGATTGCAACTATGAATAACACCTAGATTACTTGTAAGTGTTGGAATATGAAGGAATTACATAAATTGAATGAATCCTATCGGACTTGGATTTGATACAATTTTTTTGGTGTATGGGAATACCACACTAACACCTTTGGATGGAATGTTGGTGGAAACATGATAAAGATGACCTTTATGTTAGAGAAAATCCATGTGATTTTGGGACTTCTAATCCAACGTCACACATGTTTTGTGATGTTCCCGATACTAGATATGAGTTGGTACATTGGGCCATAAGAGTAAATGAGTATCATGATGGTCTCTTATAGTCCGGCTTAGTATTGTTTATACTTCAAGGATTTTGGATATCTAAAAGGCCATTATAGGGATGGTTCATTAACATGTATTTTGTGTCACAAATCATATGGAGTACCCTTATTTATCTTGATAGCTTGAGATAATATTTAGATTAGGGTGTTAAATTGAGATCGGATGCATCCATTTGTGTAAAATTGCTCCATGATTTTCACAGAGTGTGGGTGAGACATCAAAAGGAGTTTGGGCACATTATCTTACCATCATCATGGATTTATAAGATGTTTTTATGCACACGATGATCGAGAATATATTGCATATATTATTATATGCTCCAAGGATGTTATGATAGGAGATCGGAGGCGGGGAGGGACTGAATTTAGATTTACATACTTACACACAATATGTTATGATCAAATAATATGGAACCCATATGTGGGATCAATCGATGGATAGTAATCATGAATTAAAACACAAGAAAACATGTAATTATAGAAATCATAGGTCATTGTCCTTTGGTGGGTTAAGATACATCTTGTCACATGATTGATGGGATTGTTTGGGAGGTCACATCTTATTGTACCATTTCTAATGAATTTGTATTGTCCATAACATGTTATGTTTCCATGAGGATGAGAAGGAGAGGGACTAGATGACATCATATTTTTGTTAATGTCATGTCACTATAGGAAATCTCAAAGGATATCACAATACAAGAGATGATAGGAATATATAGGGTAGGTACGTATTATAGAGGTAAGGAAAAACCTTGATAGGGATTCCCATGTCATGAGCATGAGGAGATACAATGACACCATGGTTAGGAATGGGAGTAGAGGTTGAGATTACCAAGAGGACTTTTTCCTCAAGGTGAAGAGGTCAATGTCATTTCTATGACCGATCCAATAAGAGCAACTTGATCACATAAACATGCACCAATGATACTAGTCGGGAGAGAGATGGTATAATTTGGTGCATGTGAGACTACAAGATGAAGATGATGATGTTTTGTTAGGTGGATGTACTAAAAGGAAGTAATAAAGGATTGACTTGATCAATCAACTATATTCTTATATTGATTGAGTTAATCCTTTTCTAGAGTATATGTTTTATGCTAAGAAGTAGGATGATATAATGTTTTAACATTTTTAAGTGTGATTTATTTTTACATGATCATGTGGTGGACTAGGATTCTGGATAGAATATATGCACCATGAGATTTTGGACCTATTGTTCTAGAAGAAGGACCCAACATTGATGTTGAATTTGTGGCGCCCTTAGTAGTAGAGTACATGGGAGATTTTATGTTGGATGGTGAGGGAACTTGAGAGTTGGAGTGGTGGATAACATACTCACGGTTGTAGAGCGGGGAGATATGGGTATCCTTTTTGTATGCTAGTAAAGACTTAGGTGGCACTAGTATCAAAGTAGGTCAGATGGTTAGTTGACACCTATATTGCAATAGATAATATTAGTAGGCTAGATATTAGTATTGGTATGATAAACATAATGGTATCAAGATCTAGATATGAGGAAACCTCCTTATCTCATTTTATCTAAGTATCGTGTCGGACACTATTTACATAGAGCATATCACATCCTCCTTTGAGGGGATGAGAAAAATATGGGATACAAAGGTTGTATACCATTGTATTATATTTTATGTTTGAAACATTATATATATATGTATATATATATATATATATATATATATATATATATATATATATATATATATATATATATTGGCATATTGTGTACATGTAGTATGAGATTCTTTGTGCTTTTGTATATATTTATGTTTTACCTATATGTTCATTTCTATGTTTGTGATGAAAGTTATGGCTTATAAAAATTGAAAAAGGAAAAAATAAGGTAATTGCTAAAAAATGGACATCTATTAAAATATTGTATAGGAAAATCTAAGAAAAAATTGAGATAATGTGATAGATAAGATGGTATCTCATATATTCTAGTAAGTTAATCAAAAAAAAATAATATATATACACTAAAGGATTGTAAGACACCGATAAAACCTAAGAGGAATAAAAATGAAGGAAAATAAGGTCGTAAGTGTAGTTACTAAATCACACACTTATTATGTACATCTAACCTCTAAATACTTCATTTATATGCATGATTCCTAAGCAAGAGAACTAGTCATTAACAACCC
Source organism: Taxus wallichiana var. yunnanensis (assembly GCA_018340775.1). Taxonomy (NCBI): domain Eukaryota; kingdom Viridiplantae; phylum Streptophyta; class Pinopsida; order Cupressales; family Taxaceae; genus Taxus; species Taxus wallichiana. The sequence continues at coordinate 539,616,072 of CM031241.1, read as the reverse complement.
TTTTACTTTTCTTTGACATTGCTTTTATCCTTTTCATCTTTATTGCTTATTTTTATGATAACTTGCAATTTTACATACTATCTCGACATATTTCTCATATTTGATTTCAATGTTTACCTTTTTAAGCACCTTGTTTAGGATTTCCATTACAGATAGGAGCGCCTGGCGCTTTTGTCCACTTTCTCTCTTTTGTTGATTTTTCGGATGTTACTTCTTTCTTATCTTTGTTTATCACTCTTAGTCATCCTTTCACTTGTTAACAACGGAACTTAAACAAAGGAATCATGTGTGTGTGTGTGTGTGTGTGTTCTTTAACCTGTGTGTGTCATGTCAAGTGTGCATGTGTACAAAGTGTAATATTTGTGTGTGTACACACCAAGTGTTTGTGTGTACTTGTGTGAGTGTTTATTGTAAATTCCATACCACACATTTTCATTAGGACAAAAATCATTTCAAGAGGTGCACACTAGGGTATCCTATCAAAGAGATAATATTTTCTATCTCACACACACAAGAACTAAAGTCCGAAATGTTGTGCATTGCATACTTCACAACATTGGAGGGTTTATCACTAAATTCCATACCATGCATATTTTTATTCAAATAATGTATTGAGTATTGTGTAGGTAGCGAGGGTTTTTTTACTGGTACATGTGTGACAAAGAAGTGGTACATTTAACTCCGACATGACCTACAACGAACAATAAGCGATAAAGAAATAACCAAGACTAAAGCCCTTTGTGACAATAACACCTAGATTAAATGCTAGCACCCAGAGCTCATGTCTCATTCTAGATGATTTTATCCCTAAGATCATTATAGTCTAGTTTCGATCTGAGCTTTGCACAACCCAAAATTTGTCCTTCCAAACAAATCTTTAGACCAAAATCGGTAGATACCTACGGATACAAGTTGAGACATTCTACAAATCCTATCTATCACTCTTACTTGTTCTTATTTAGCTTGATCTCACTTGAATATTGTTATATTTATTTGATCAACAATTTCCTTACATAAGATTTAATTTTATTAAATCATTTGGGGAACCATGTCCCTTGTATGCTCTTTAACGGATCCATTTTTCTCTAAACCTAAACCCTAGTTGCATTAGGGTTCATATCTTCATCTTATCTTTAGATACAAACATGATTTTCATCTATAATTTTTCATACATCATATCTCCAAAAAAATTCATAGGGTTTCATGTTTCATCCTACCCTTTGGGTCACTTTCTAAGGCTCTTAATTTTCAAATCACTTTTTGTTTCATATCGCGAGCATAATGACTCTATTTTCAATTTCCTTTGATGTTATTTTCATTTTACACATTTTTAACAAAAACCTCTTTTTTTTCCATAATTTTGAGCCCAATTTTTGAAAAATTCAAAATTACAATTTTTACTAATTAAGGCATAATTCGAAAAATATATACTTTTGGCCAAATCCCTTGGAGGTTTTTCTTTCAATTTATAACATTCAAAAAATCCTCTTTTTGTTTTGTAAAATTCAAATTCTATTTTGAAATATGGTCATTTTATTCATTTGATGATAGTCACTTTTTAATCAACATCATTTCAATACAAATTTATTTTTCTCTAGCTTGCTTGTGTAAAATTATTTTTGGATTACCATAAAATTGATGAAAATGATTCTCCATTTTATATTCAAGTTCAAATTCATAATGTGCTTATTAAGTGTGCTTTCATTGATAATGGATCTAGTCTTAATATATGCAACATTTCCTTTCTCCATCAAATAAGCCTTTTATGTTGTTGATCGACTCCATCTACTCTATATATTCATGGCTTTGATAACACCCCTAAGAAAGTGTTAGGAGAAATCACTCTACCCATTATTGTAGGCCCTTGCACTCTTGATGTTCTATTTCATGTTATGCCTCATAATCTCAATTATAATATCCTTCTAGGTCATCCTTGGTTACATATTATGCATACAACTCTTTCTACCCATGTCATAACACACAATGCCCTTGCCACATATTATTCCATGGATAATGCTACAATATATTCCACACCTCATGTTGCTACTCCTTGTGATATCCATCTCATACATGATATTGAAGTTACTACTTATATTTCACATCATTCTTCTCCTTTGATGGACTACAAGTGTTACTGATTTACATGATACACTTTCTATCATCACCCATGGTATTCCTCCAAGTGTGTCCCACTCTCGATGCTCTTATAATGATCATATCCTTATTTATTCTAATGTTACATGAATTTCCACACCTTCCTCATCATAAGTTAGAACACGGTGTGTGCTAATTTGATAATGATTTTTAATGCTCTCACTTTCTAATCATTTATGCATGACTCATTTACTATGGAAACTCCTCATCTTGTTGCATCCATGGGGAAATAAATTCTCCTCTTTCCACATTTATGCCTATGACCATATGGGCCACTACATATAACTTTAATGTTACCAATCTTTCCATTGTTTATGGTGAGTCTTGTGTCTCTCCCTCCATTGTTTGACATTGACACCGATGAACCTCCTACCATTACATATGTTACACATATTTTGACTTGCATATTGATCCTTATGTTTGCACTTACTCCTTTCATTTCCAACAAGTCCAATGTTACATCTATTATATTTTCTCCTAATGGGCACATTCTTCTTGTTTCTACACTTCCTACTCATGCAATTGGGATCTTGGACTCTATAGGTTTTTCCCTCACTATGTTGACATTATTCTCTAGTAGCTCTTTTGTTTCCCAATGTTCCACCTATTCTAGTGTTTCCACATGCATGACACAATCCTACTCCACATACTATGCTACATGCACTATCACATGACACTAGGTCATTACCTCATGTTCACATATGTTCATCTTTTTACATCTAGTTGATTGTGGGCCCTCACCTCATATCCTCATTGCATAGATCACATTAGTATTCACATTTGGGGAAATCTCACTCCCGCACACCACCGATGATGCACTCTTTTTATTGGCTAGATTTTCTACATAGCTAAAAACCTAGGCAGTCATGAGATAAATCTCCCTCATTTACCGGTGAGGCTCCTGTGTAAGATTTGTCAATTAAATATGCTAGTATCTATTTAGGGGTTTTACTTTAACCATGTAGCTCATGAACCATAGCTGTATAGTTTTGTAGCAAGTAAGCAACTATTAAAGAAAGGAAATATCTAATGAAGAAGAAAATAATAAAAACACAAGAAAGAAAGAGGAGGGATGTGCAACCCAATCAATAGATTACAGAGTTGATTGCATGCACATAGACATAACCAATAGATATTAACACAGAATTATAAGCAAAGGCAACTTTCAGATCTAGATCTCTAAATAACACAAAGTTTATAAGTAGATCTAAGACAAAAAGCTAGAAACAAAATGCACCGTGACACAAAGTTCTCCGGAAATCTGCTCCTTTGTATTCCTTTGCTTCAAATAGCTATCAGGGGTTTTAGCACAAAGTCTGGAACACAAGAATGTTGCTTACAAATTCTCCTCATTAACCCGAAGTTCTTCCTCTACTTATAGCATGTAGAGGGGAAATTACAAATAGGAAGCCTTTAGTTGAACTAGCACATGTGGAAGTGGAAAGGAAACAACTTGCAATCTCCTCCTAGAATTCCTCTTCGTATGACATGCATGATTTGCAACTGAAGATAGAACCTTCTATTTTGCATGTCTGCCACCTATCTCCAAGTAGTTGACTTCTTCAAGTAATGGATTTTAAACCAATCACTTAGGTTTTATAATTTAATTGATCGCTCAATTACTTTGTCGAAGGAAATAAGAGAAAGAAGAAGAAAGAGGAAAGTTGCAGTCTTGTCCTTTTTCATATTCTGCATGTAGTTGATTCTTTTTCCCTTGATTCTCACCAAACTGGATCTGGAAGCATCTGGATCTAGAAGTAGCTGGATCTGGAAGCGAGTGGATCTCGGAAGCTAGATCTAGAAGCAAGTGATGATTTGCTTGTGGGTATTGCCTTTGACTTGTCTTCCTTCTTATCCTTGAAGCTTTTGTAGTTCTTCTCCAGTACATGCATCAGTGCAATGTTTGCCATAAATAACTCATCATTTTTATTTTTAATTGCATATGAGCAATTAAAAATTCTAGAAAGCACTCTGGGTGAATGCAAATTCAATGAAGGCTTCAATTGGAAGATTGAGAGAACATGCACAAGGTCCTGGAAGGAATTCTCCATGCACCGACTTCTTCACGAGGCTACATTCGAAATAAGAGGATGAAGCCTTTGCGCAATTATGAGATTACGGATCTTGATGGATCTACGATCTAGATCTGGATCTAGAATGGATCGGATCTGAATGCGGATCTCGAAATCTGGAAGCAATGCATGATTTTGTTGATCCTTTTCTTTCATCATGCTTTGTCATGGCCGGAGTAATCTTTGTCTGAGCAACTCTTTTTCTTTTTATTCGGTCGGAATTCTTTACAATTGGTGCAGATCTAGGAATTTCTTCATATTCGGAAGATATATTCAATGTATTGGACATTGATTTAAGCTCCCTTTCTCTTATATAAGCACCTGTAATGAATACCTGCAATTAATTCAGACAAAGACAAATTCCAAAGCATGAACACTTGATTTTAATCATAAAAATCTGCATATAAAGCCCGCTGCCCTAAAATTTGAGGCTTTGTTTGCATGCAAAGCAAGCATGAATATTGTCAACTTCACTTGGGCACTGTACCACTATGCAGACAATTAATCAGACTTAAATCAAGCTCCTTCAAACCTAGGTGCCAAACTTTGAAGCTTTAAACGGTGAAAACACCTTTTCTGAGCAAAATTCCTCCTTCTTTGGGCGCCAAAATTGCCTAGGCTGCACTTCTTTGCTAAAGAATTAATAACTCCATTAATATGGCAGCCCATGCTTATATAACCTTGATCATTCTATAATTAATAATTGCCCTTCCTATTTCCGGCAATTAATTAATTAAAAATCATGCTTTTCTCTTTAAACTTGGGTGCCTATTTTGTGCATGCTCATGGCTGCATTAAATAAATTAAATTTATTTAATTTTAGCTTTCTACTTCCAGTCTACATTGACTTCACACTATGCTTTGACCTCATGTGCCAAAAATAGGAATTAATTCCATCAATAAATACTTTAAAAAGTATTATTTCTCCTCTAGGTGGGTCACACTTTTTGCATGATTAGGGCTGCATTAAATAAATTAAATTTATTTAATTTTAGCATTCTATTTCCAATTTCCTTTATCCTCTCATCCTGCGTTGACTTTTCCTCATGCTTGGGTGCCAAAATTAGGAATAGAAACAATTAATAAATGCAATTAAAGTTATCCTTCTATTCCAAAAGGGGTCGCACTTTTTGACATGGCTGATTTCTATTTTTAAAAGTCAATTTCCAATGGGATTATTCACCCTGCACTGCAGCTCCAAAAATCCCATGATCCACTTAAGTTATTTGACTTTCATAATGGGATTTTTACCTGTAAGGCAGGTAAGAAATTCCCATCAATGCCTTAAGTGATTTTCTTTTATTTCACAATGGGATTTTTCACCCTGCAAGGTAGGTAAGAAATTCCCTTCCTGTTGCCTCTAATTTTCCCATCATGACTTAAGTGACTTTGCTTCCATGGGAAAAAGTACCTATCATGCGATAGATACAAAATTTCCACATGTCTCTGCTACTACCAAAAATCCCATTGTAGCTTAAAACCTTCCTTTCCCAAAAATGTGACTTGCCCAGAAGAGGCCTTTTTGTGCATGACTTCATCTTTTTAGAGAGAACCAGACCTCCTGTGGAAAATTCCTTTTGGCATGACGTCCGTAGATGATTTCTAGATACTCCAGGAAAGAAAAATGATCGAATCGCAAAGGAATTAACCTAGGGAATTTCACGAGAGAAAAAATGAAAAAAAAAATGCAAAACGTTGCCAGAAGTCACAGATAAAGCCCAGGATTCATTCTGGTGGAAACCCTACTGGTATATGGGAATATTGACATGTAAAACCTCAACAAGGTTAAACCGGAGCACAATTTACCTCAAACGGGGCTTAAAATAATTAAATAAAAATTTCCCGCAGGCAAACCCCAAGCAACAGAATATAACAAGTTTGGGCATCTGGGTATTTGGCAAAATTGGCTTATATGACTCTCTGGGAATATCTTGACACAATACAAACATTTTCTGGCAATAAAAACACAAAACGACCCATTATTTTAAAAGTACGATTTTTTTTTAACATGGGGTAGTCTCAGATTTCAAAGTGAAATCTAGGGACACCACTTTTTCTTATTTCATACTTGATGTTGAGGAATTTCCTACATGAACCTCAATTTGCGCACACACTAGGGGCATCCTTATTCTTCCCTTCTTGTTGTTCTCTTACACATATATGCATTTAAATATCCAAAAATATGTTTTCTTATATCTTGATTGGATGTACTCTTGCTTCCTTTTACTACTATATGTCGCACCTTTTCTTATCATATTATTATGGTTCCTAATATGCTTTTATATCATTTTTTATACACACATGCACATTCACATGGTATCTTGAGGTGAATTTAGGTCATGTACAGGTTGTTACATAATTCATGATGTTTGACCTGTCCATTACTAGTCCCACTTTGAAGATCATGGGGGCATCTACCTTTTCCCACTTTAATATCAAGTTCTATCATTGTAATATTTAACATTTTCACTCATATATTCAAATCTTAGATTGTGGCATATTATTCATCTTTCCTAACATGTTAATGGGTGTTTAACATGTAAAAATAGGACTCCTTCCAGTCATGGTTGTCGATTTATTTATATCCTTTTTACTATTGTTTGTAGGGTATACCTTATGTTTGTTTGTTTCCTTGTTTGCACAAGCCTTGACAAATTCAATTCTCTTGTGACATCCTAAGTTTGTTCCATGTATGTAACCAGCTCCTCATCGTGACCTTGTTTTTTATTTCCCTATATGTTTTTACTAGTTTATATTTCTTTGTGTATTGTTTGTTTCTCACTAACACTTGTATGCTAGCATGTTCCAATTGTTTTTCTTGTGTCATGGTAACTACCATGCATAATCCCTATTCCCCTGTAGGAATCCCTATATCAAATTTGCATATTATTTGTATCCTTCCTCGGTTGGACTCTTCTCACATTTTTCATCTCACACACCCAAAACGAGTGGGGAAAACATTGGGTGAACCTTTTCACCCTCCTAAATAGATTCTGAAAAGTAGTTCGTTAATCACAACCAAAAGGAACAAAATAGAAATTAGTCATAAAATAGGGCCAATAATAGACTTGGCCACAAATACCAACCTGGACAAGAGTGCCCAAAGTATAGACAAGAGTGGTGGGAACTAGTATCCCACCTCGACACTCTTGTTCTAGGGGAAAAATAGTTACAAAGTAGTTTTAGTAGCAGTTGCACAATTACACTCTTCTCTAGTTTCAAAAATATAGTCACATAGTCAGCTTTAGATTGTAATCAATTACTAAAAGAGAACTAACTACTTACTTAGGAACCAAATTAGGAACTAAAGAAGGAACAAATAAGGAAGTGGCACCTAAGGCATATGCAGGATAATGATATGCCTAGAATAATGTGTCATTTGAGGCAAGTTACAAATGGGTTTGTGATCATCTACGATGGTACTTATCTATGGGGAAGCATTAATGGTGGAGGGAAAACCTATAATATCTCCTAATACACTTTCCCTTAGTGGTGATAGGATGCCTAAATCTGAATTTTAGCATCAAGACACTCAAATCCATAGTTTGGAGATAGGAAACCCAAATCCTTCATATTATTCCAAACATCTCCTAAGAAACAAGTCTACAAGCAGGAAAAAAATTCTATCTCTTTCTCTTTCAACATTGCAAGTGTACTCTAACCCCTTGGTTTATCTTTTTCCAATATGCATTTCAAATTTTACATGTTTTTAGGTTAAATTTCAATTGCATTTGCCTATAGTATTGACTACACTTGTTTTCTTTTTTTAAGGTCATATCTTACTCCAATGAACGCAAAGCACACAAACAACCATGAAGAAAATCTCAAACATGCTTCATAAAATACGATACTCTAAGGAACTAAATGCGTGAAAATTCACCCGTAGGATCCTTATCCTTCCTTCCCTTAGAAATCCATGATACACATTTTGCACTCTTCTATTCAAGATGCTATCTTCTGACACTCATTCATCATGCTACTATGCATAATTTTCTTTCGACTCTTCAAGGTACATTTTTATTTTCTACTTTTATGCTACTAAATCCTTATTCACCAACATAAAGTGGGAGAAATTTAGTCACTAAATCATACTTACTATGGACATCTAGCCTTTAAATACTTCATTTATATGCATGATTCCTAAGCAAGATAATTGGTCATTAACAACCCTTTTACTTTACTTTTACATTTTTTTATCCTTTTCATATTTATTGCTTATTGTTTCTTAATTGTAACTTATTAGTTTTACATACTAATCGACATCTTTCTCATCTCTAATTTCATTGTTTACCTTTTTAACACCATGTATAGGACTACCAAGATCTGAATAAGAGCGCCTGAATGTTACTTATTTCTTATTTTTGTTTATCATTCTTAGTGGGACTTTCACTTGTTAACGATGAAACTTAAGCAAAGGAATCATATATATACATGTCTTATTTAGCCTCATTAGGGGGAAATCATTTCAAGAGGCACATATTATCATAAAGGAGCTAATTTTTCTATCTACTACACCAAGAACTACATTTTGCACCGTATACTTCACTATATAGGAGGGTTTATTCTAAATTCCATACCACATATTTGCATTGGGACAAATTAGCTATAACCTAGTATTCTCTATGTGGTGGCACTAAGGCATCCTAGCTCAAGGAACACTATTTCAATATCTCACACATACTAGAACTACATTGAGTTAGAAATGTAGTGCAACGATAGGTGACAATCACATTGACGTCACCTCCAAGGTTAGTCCAACTTAAACATATGCATATTTTTATTCATCTAATGTGTGCTTGAGTATTGTGCATGTAATTAGGTTTTATTTTTGAGGTACAAGTGTGAAAAAAAGTGTACTGATGAACTCGACGTGCCGTCACACCCTATTCAAAGACCACGAGTTCCAAAATGACTAAAAGATGACCAAACTAACCCGAGAAAAATATTAAAGTAATAATAATGGTAATAATTTTTAAGGTATAAATATAAAGAAGAAAGGGTAGTTTAAAATTAACATAATACGATAATAACGCGACTAAGTCACTAACACGATAAAGTGGCACCAAACCATTTTCATGAAAATGCAAGGTGGAAAATTAATAAATTTTATGCCATCATGAACACGTCATATTTTTAGAAATAAAAGGAAAAGATTTTGTGAAAGGCCACTTTCATTGAGTTAGAATAATAATGCAATCTTTAGAATTTGGTGATAATTTAATCACGTGAAGGTAATACCAAGTTATCAAATAACAATAAAACTTATCGCGTACTCGGAGCAATAATGAGGGTTTAATTTAAATATGGTAAAATATTAATCATTTTGAAAATGATTAAATATTTACAGAAACCTCAATAGATGGTTAAAACGATCATGGGTCCCATTTAGTCTCCTAAATGGACCCATGCCTTTACATTTTAATACACAAGTTATAAAAGGGATTAATTAATTAATACTTCCAAAATTAAAGAGCAACCTTATAAACTTAATTCAATAAAAGATCAAATAGGATCCCTTGGATTTAAGACATCTCCACCATAGGATAGGAAAAATCCCTAAAATCTTATGAGGATAAAATTAAAAACTAATATCTCTTATTTCATTTAACTCCTCACATTTCGTTTGGTTTCTATTGTTTTGGTTTGTGGTTTTTGTTTTGGAGGAAGGTGATGAAGCTCATAAGGAGCTCAATAATGAAGATCAATGGTGGGAGCAATTGGTTTATTATTCTCAATCTGTTTAATACCCAAATAGGGTATAATCTGGGTATATTTTATTTATTGGAGAGGAAAACCCATGTTGTTTATTTGTTCAAAATTGATCCTTGGAAGGATATGCAAGTTTTTCCATTTTTTTTTATAAAATATCTTCCACAAAGCATATTGAATTTGGTTATTTTATTTCCATGAGGTTAAAATTTTGAGCTAGTTCGAATGTGAATATATCCATTTATATTGATATAATCCCTAGCCACAAAGGTATAAACCCCCTATGGGTGAGTTGTGTTTAAAAATACCTTAGGCTCGAGTGGGGGCGTTGTGGCACATGGACCATGACCGGTCGTGGCGCAAGGGGGAAGGGAAGGGGGGTGTGGGATGTGGTATATTACATAGTTGCGGTTGTGGCATATGCCACAACCAAAAACAAGTCACAAAGGAGTGGGGGACGGGTTGGGATAGCCATCCCACCCTCCCCACAATAATATATATTTTTTTGATTTAAAACAATAACCCTTTTAAAGGGATTCAAGCTCTTGATTATATATATCCAAGTACTTAGTTTCCATTCAAATGAATCATTCTTCTTGATATATGGGTTATATTTACAAAAAAAATATTATATGAAGAGCAGAAGCTTTTAAGTTTTCTAACTCTTTAATTTAGCAATTTTAAATGAATCAAAATATGGATAACCCAATATTACACAAGCACTTACACACGCACGTGCGGCGCTCGCACGAACGAAAAGGATACAACAACAAGAAAAACAATAAGTTTTACACCAACCAAATTCTCAAGAACAACAGTAAGATAAGGTTCCAAAACACAAAATTATGGTATTTAGCTAAGTTAAAAATGAGCAAGTTTAAACATGTTATTTTGCTACCAAGATGGAAAAGGATGATGTTTCAAAATTGAATACATAATAGAAACTTTATTCACTTTGAGACAAGTAAGGCGTAAACTTGTAATACATATAATTCCTCTCCTAAACTTGATCAATGCAATTGTAAGTATTATGAGATTTTAAAACAACATTGAAATAGAGAAGAATTAAGTATAGGAGTTTTAATATTTCAACTATAAGGAAAAGAGGATAAAATACTTTTCAGATTTTCCCATAACCTTTCAAATTTCCTTTATCCTATGAACTAATTTCCTTCACTTTCAAGAAAATATTTTAAGAGAGAAAAACAGAGATTTAAACAACAAATTAGATTCTTTGAGACAAGGTGGAATCCAATTTTATAACAACAACAAGATACATTTTTAAACAACAAATAACAGTCCTTTCATGAATTTTATAAACAACATTTTAACATTGAAACAATTTAATTTCTAGAATTCCATTTCATACATTTTTCTTAGAATAACAAGAAGGAAAACAACCTAAAATACAAGTTATAAGCCCTCCACTAAAGTGGAGACAACATGGAATTTTTTTCCAAAATTTACATAACTTCTTAACAACAATAAATCTAGAATATGCCCTCCAAACAACTCCATTCCAGCTTCAAAACAACATGAAAAACACTCCAAAAATCCATAAAGGATATCTAGTTGACCACCCAACCAATTGGCATCATCACATTCCACCAAGGGATCTAAGGCAACATACTAGCCTCCCCAATCACTTGAGAAAGAGGCAACATAATTCCAACCAGCACTTTATAATAAAATAAGTTTATTCACATCCAAAACATGGTTTCAAAACAACAATCAAGCTAAATTCACAAAGGAAAAACAACCATAGAAGCTCCAAGCTTCATGCAAGGGAAGAGGGGATAGAAAAATCCCAATTTAGGTAGCCAAAGACCTCCAAATTAATCAAAAGTTTCTCCTTATCATTCCATAAAAAATTCACCCCTTATCACTCCATCATACTCCCCTTATCTCTTTATTTCCCACTCCATGAAGACTTTTCAAACTCCAAGTTTCCTTCAATGGAGATAGGGATTGATTTCCAAACCAAATGGAAATCAATCCCTACCTACAAGCCAAATGTAGTGGGATAAACCAAGATGCTTTCAAGCTTTCCAAACAAGCATAAAAATTGAATAAGGAGGAATTCCTCCCTCTTCCCACAAGCTCCAAAATCCACACCCCTCAAGGGTGGATGGAGTAAAATGAACCAAAATTAAACATTCAATTTTCCATTTTGCAATCAATATTTCCCATGCAACAAATTCAAAACACATAGCCAAAAGAAAGTAAAGAGTGCAAGATCCTACCTTGCAAATTCAAGCCCCAAATTCCAATCCAAGTTGATCACCAATTCACCAAATGCTTTCCAAGATTTTTCCCCAAAACAATGCTCTCCCAAAACATTTTCAAGCAAAAGAACCCCCTAACCATGGACAAGAGGGATTATAAAGGGAAAATAACCACCCAAAAAAATAATGGGAGGGTGACAAGTGTCACCCCCACCAAAACCACAACCAATGCCAACCCTTCAAATTTGCATCCAAAACTAAAAAGAAAGGAATTAAAATTAAACTCAAAACACTCATGAGGATTTCCAAATTCCAACACATTCTCCAAATTCAAATTTTCATAAATTAGAAGTGTGTGGGAAGAGGCAATTTGAGCCAATGGGATTCATTTTCTTTTAAAAGATCCCACCCACCCATAGGGATGGGGCTATGGCCTCTTTTCAAAGCAAATGAGGTCATTTTCTTGCCATTTACCCTTCCTAAATGGCACATTTTTCCCAAATCCGAGTTTGGGAAAAATGTGGCATTTAAGAGGGGCAATTAGGCTCACCTAATCCATGATTAGGTTTCCTAATCCATCTTAAACCCATGCATTAGGTTTCCTAATCCATCCTAAACCATGCACAACATCCCAAGCCACTAAAAATGCCAAAATCCAAAGAGAGGGAACATTAAACACTAGGTAAGCATTAAACAAGAGTGAGAGTTAAAATTTAAACCATAGAACTTATAACAAGATGAGTACATTTCATATAGATAGAAGAAGGACCATGAAATTACATAGTTGATGCAAAATCACAAGACATACGGATGCACATCAGCTTCTAGGTTGATGTTCAAGCATCCAAGTGTGATTGCACAACAAGTGTGGGACTGTGAATAGAGAGGAATCTCCAGAGAAGGCTGGTTCCTGCTCCTAAACTACCATGCCACAAGCTATTCCTGGGAAAGCTAATCTAATCCTAATCTAACCATGCCAAGGAGACAGAGAGAGAGAGAGAGAAGAGAAAGGAAAAGAACAAAAGCCCTACACTAAAACGGTGACACACCGAGAGAAGGAGAATGTTGAACATCTATCAAAGCGCCATAGGACAAGGAGAGGTGAGCAATGGGAAGGATGGACAGAAGCATCACAAACCCAAGGATAGATTTCACACAGAAAATGTCCCAAAACTCCATGAACACAGCTCCAAACCTGCAATGAACATTCGAACATGCACAAATACCTGCAATGAAGAGAGGCAAGAAGAGAACAAGCAAAAACGAGGAAGGATGGACAGATGCATCACAAAACACGTTTTGTTGCTCCAGAAGTTTGCACAGAACATCATTCCATTAGTAAAAGGCAAAAACGCCATTACAGAGCAAGGGAGGAGGTTCGAACTCCATTTTCAACCCTAGAGAAGAAAAGAAGGGAGGGCCGAGCCGAAAGAATGAACAACTCTGTTATCTTTGCCACTCCTTACAATATATAGGAAGAATGAGAGAGGAGAGAGAGGAGGGAAAGCCAAATCTACCCCAACCACCTCCAGGTTGCATTTTAAATCATCTCATTATGGTAGAAGCGGCGGACCACTGGCAAAACGGCGGCTGTCTGCGTGCATTAAAGCCGGTTGTTGAAGTCGCCACGGCATTACCATACGCGAGAGACGTTTCTGAATTTTCTCTCTCCAAACTGAACCAAAATGCAAGATTGACCCCGGAATCATGTAGAGAATTTCATGAGCTTTCCGTTGATATAAAGAACATGCAAATTCGAGCTCTGGATCGAAAGATATGATGATCTGAAGAAAACAGGCAAAAATGGATTTGAAAAGCTTTTCCCACGCTTCGCCACTGGATGACACGTGTCATGTGTTGATTGGATGAGCAAGGTCTTCAGCCTGTCGGGTTCAGGATTCTCCTCTGCATTTGCATCGGGTTTGGGAGGTGGCTCGACATATGCTTGATGCTCTTGTTTTCCCGAAACCCGCTTTCCCTTTGATGTCGGGTTTTCAACCCTTGACATGCTCTTGCTCCATGTTTCTCCGCCATGTTCTCCCGACGTGCTTCCCACGAACGCGCTTCTCCGACATTGAGACCCGATTTCCTTTGTGTCGGGTTTTCAACCCTTCCGACATGTCTTTGATGTCGGGTTTTCTAAACCCTCCGACACTTTTCTTTATTGTCGGAGTTTTCCATCCTTTTAAGGCACATTTCTTGGTGAGGACACGTGGCGACTTCTCATTGGCTCGGAAGTTGACCCTTCAAAACTCACCCTTTGACATTTTGACTTTTCTCCTTGTGACACGTGGCATGCGTTGATTGGTCGCCACGGTCAGTGTCGGCTCTTCGGGTCCTTCGCGCCTTTTCGTCCCAAATGTCCCATTTGCTTTTGGACTCTTTGTGCTCATTTCGGCCGATTCGGCCAGTTGGTCTTTTTGTCCCACATGTCCCATTTGCTTTTGGACTCTTTGTGCTCATTTCGGCCGATCGGTCGGTTTGGGTCCTTTGTCCCAAATGTCCCGCTTTCGGCAGCTTAGTCGCATTTTTCTTCCTCTTTCGGCCGGATCGGCTTTTCGCGCCCGCCGCGTGCCACAGCCCGATTGTCCCATTTGCTTTGGACGTCTGGACCCATTTCGCCGATCCGGCGGTTCGGATTTTTTTGTCCCAAATGCTTTCGGGCTGCTTGTGCTCATTTTCGCCGATTCGCCGGTTCAGCGTCCTTTGTCCCAATGTCTCACTGCTCCTAGACAAGGACTTAGCCGATTTTCACAATTTTTTAGATCGCCCAAGCTTGTTCTCTGCAACTTTTCGCATTTTCTCGAGCTTGTTCTTTCCTCTTAGACAGGGGACTTAGAAAAAATTTGAGGGGACTCAGAAACATGATTTTTCCACTGAATCAATCAATATGCAGGACTTGAATATTTCGATGCATGTTATCAAAATTCGGGGTGAATTTTGGATAACGATTTAGCGACTTCAATGGGGTCATCACTTTCTTAGATGAATGATCGCACTGAAGAAATCCATTGGGCATGGAGTCATAAGCAAGTATGAAAAGCGATCGAATTTTGAAAACTTCCTCTCGAGCCACTTGAAACCCCCAGGACATGGAGTTGTTCTCACCAAAAACCACCAATGAAGCGTGCAAGAGCAAAAAAACCAAAAACTATGTACAAAATGAAAATCATACATGCTCCAAAATGAAACATGTAGAGTGTGCACAAGCACTTCTTCTCTCGAAAGCAAACCTACCTACTCTACTCTAAGCTGGAAGCAAAGGCAAGCTAAACAAACCTGCAACTTGTGGTTGTGCGAAATAGCTTCCTTTCTTCAAAATTGGCAGCCATGCAATTGATTTGGCCCGATCATGGCTATTTGGATGGATGGAAAATCAACAAGAAGCTGGTCTTCTTATCCAAATCATCAAGGTATCAATGAAGAATCCAATACCTCTTTTAGTTTCTCGTATTTGGATTGAAGAGGTATGGCAGCTGATCCTTGGTACTTTGTAGCTCATCCTCATGCTTAGAAGCAAGCATGTGGTTGTGACTTCTCCTTTGGCTCCAATGAAGCAAAAATACGATTGGGCAAGGTCGATCCGTTTGATATGCCCATAGCTCGATTTTCAACTCCAAGAATGGAGTCTTCTTGTAGACCCTCTTGAATGGATGATGTGGAAGAAATGGTGGAATCATACTCGTCCTTTTTCTTCCTCCAATGAAGAACAGGAAGATTAGAATCTTCCAATTTTGATTCCAAAGAGTCTTTATAAGATGCAGTGCTGCTGCAAATGAATTTCTCCTTCATGACAAGAAAGCTCTTGTGTTTGGAATGTGGATGATGAAAGAGAGAATGGTGAAAACTCAACCGGTTCCTCTCCATCAAAATAGTCCTCCAAATCGGACAGGTAAAACCGCCTCATTCTATTGCTATCCCATTGCTCGTGCTCAACTTCCTCCATGGTGTCCTCTTGATCTGCAACTTGACCACCATGGTTTCCTTCACTCTCAATATTGAGTTTGAGAGATCAAACTCCCAAATTTAGAACTTGAGAGAGATGGAGTGAAAGAAGAAGCGAAGGTTCTCCTGTAACTCGCTTTGTGCTCAAAGCCCTGGATCTGCACTTTTCTCCTCCACAGCTAGAATGTGCTCCTCTTCTTTTGGATTTGGAGCAGCTTCTCCTTCCTCTAATGTTTGAAGGCAATCTTGCTCTTGATTGAACTCTTCCTCCAGCATGAAGTTTGTCAAGTCAAACTCTTCAATCTGCTGCTCTAGAGGACAAGTTGGGGTTGCAAGATCTTCTTCAAAGCTTTCTTCCTCCATGGCTGATTGTGCAATTGAATTGGATCAGCACTTCAAATAGAGTGCCAACATGGAGAAAGCTGATTGCTGATCTGCTTCTTCCTTTTTCTATCTTCTCGCTGCAGCAAATTCAGTCATGACCACCATTTGTTCAACCTTAGCCTCTTCTGTAGGCTTAACCATCAAGGGGATCTTTGTCATCCCAAAATTGGCAGCCCAAACCTTCAAGTCGTCTGTCATTTCTTTTTTCGGCTCTGGGCTCCTCTTCTTGCTGTCCTTGATGACTAATTTTTCAATTTCCTCTTCCCACATGAAATTGGGAATGCAAGAGGAGGGATAGGTTGAAACTCAACTGATTTGACAATTTTGTGTGGTGGTGGAGGCGGTGAAACCTCTTGTTTCTTTGGAGGAGGGGGTGTTTCTGTTGGCTCTTGTGGAGGGAATGACTGTTTGGAAGGGAAAAGGAAAGAAGAATCGAGATGAGATGGAAGACTGAGAGGTGGAGACATGGATTCAACATTTGGGACAGCAGATGGAGGTTTTGAAACTTGACACTGCTGAAATGATACAGATTGGGAAAGAGGAAAAGAAAAGGTATGAGATGATGTGCTTACCCGTTGACAAGGTTGCTGAATACTTCTCTCATACACCTCTATTTCTTCAATCCACTTTGCAAGCAAAGGCAGCGTTGCAATCATGAAGTCAAGTTTTCTCACGAGCCGTAATGCCTTGGAAAAGGTCCCACCCATGGACGGGTGCTCCCACAACCGATTCCAAATGCTCTCATCTATGCGAGCCTGGACTGCACTATCCCCACCTCCATTCTTTGGATTTTCTCCAATAGACCAGCATCTTGCATCTGATGGTCTTCATTGTATGCACACTCTTGCTCTTGGAAAGCTCCATAGCCAAACTGACTTTGGCACTGCTGTTCATATGAGTATGCATGCTGATCTTGAATCTGCTCAAAATGCTGATTTGGAGGATTTGTAAAACATGTTGGAGGTGGAATATACTGCTGTTGTTGATGTGAATTCCATGATGGAAATGAAGTCATGATTGCACAACTTCATAGAATGAAAGAAGATGGAAGAGATGGAAGGAAGAATGGATGGAAAATGAATGAAAATGAATGGAAGGGAAGGTCTGCAACTTCAGAGATGGGTTGTTGACCAGATGGAGTCGCCAGATGTGTTTGCAAGTGCCTCCAAAGGCTGAAATCTTCACAGGAACACATCAACCTGCAAAAGATGAAGTGGAAGACCTCTAAGGTCCCACCTTGGGCATGACACCCATTGAAAGCTGTTGTGTCGCACGGTGGCTTAAGGTTTTCTGTTTGATAATGAGACACCTCGAAAGATGAAAACTCTAACCTCGATGTCCCACGAAGTGCGTGCCAAAAGCTGTTGATAATGAGAATCACAGCACCCCCGGACGCACATCGGCTTCTAGGTTGATGTTCGAATCCAGTGTGATTGCACAACATGGAAACCTCTCTCCAGTGTGGGACTGTGAAACCGAGAGAGGAATCTCCAGAGAAGGCTGGTTCTGCTCCTAAACTACTCGCCTTACAAGCTATTCCGGTGCAGTGTGCAAGCTAATCTAATCCTAATCTAACCATGCCAAGGAGGAGAGAGAGAGAGAAGAGAGAGAAAGAACAAAAGCCTACACTAAAAGCGGTGATACACCGAGAGAAGGAGAATGTTAAACATCTATCAAAACTGCCATGGGACAAAGAGAGGTGAGCAATGGGAAGGATGGACAGAAGCATCACAAACCCAAGGATAGATTTCACACAGAAAATGTCCCAAAACTCCATGAACACAGCTCCAAACCTGCAATGAAGAGAGGCAAGAAGAGAACAAGCAAAAATGAGGAAGGATGGACAGATGCATCACAAAACACGTTTTGTTGCTCTAGAAGTTTGCACAGAACATCATTCCATTAGTAAAAGGCAAAAACGCCATTACAGAGCAAGGGAGGAGGTTCGAACTCCATTTTCAACCCTAGAGAAGAAAAGAAGGGAGAGCAGAGCCGAAAGAATGAACAACTGTTATCTTTTGCCACTCCTTACAATATATAGGAAGAATGAGAGAGAGAGAGAGAGGAGGGAAAGCCAAATCTACCCCAACCACCTCGGGTTGCATTTTAAATCATCTCATTATGGTAGAAGCGGCGGATCTGGCAAACGGCGGCACATGTCTGTGCATTAAAGCTAGTTGTTGAGCGTCATCACTTTGGCATTACCATGCGCGAGAGATGTTTCTGAATTTTCTCTCTCAAACTGAACCAAAATGCAAGATTGACCGGAATCATGTAGAGAATTTCATGAGCTTTCCGTTGATATAAAGAACATGCAAATTCGAGCTCTGGATCGAAAGATATGATGTCTTTGAAGAAAGCAAGCAAAAATGGATTTGAAAAGCTTTTCCCATGCTTCGCCACCGGATGACACGTGTCAGGTGTTGATTGGATGAGCAAGGTCTTCAGCCTGTCGGGTTCGGGATTCTCCTATGCATTTGCATCGGGTTTGGGAGGTGGCTCGACATATCTTGATGCTCTTGTTTTCCGAAACCGCTTTCCCTTTGATGTCGGGTTTTCAACCCTTCGACATGCTCTTGCTCCATGTTTCTCCGCCATGTTCTCCCGACGTGCTTCCCGACGCGCTTCTCCGACATTGAGACCCGATTTCCTTTGTGTCGGGTTTTCCAACCCTTCCGACATGTCTTTGATGTCGGGTTTTCTAAACCCTCCGACACTTTTCTTTGTTGTCGGGTTTTCCATCCTTTCCGGCACATTTCTTGGTGAGGACACGTGGCAGCTTCTCATTGGCTCAGGTTGATCCTTCAAAACTCACCCTTTGACTTTTTGACTTTTCTCCTTGTGACACGTGGCGTGCGTTGATTGGTCGACGGGTCTGCCGGCTCTTTCGGGTCCTTCGCGCCTTTTCGTCCCAAATGTCCCATTTGCTTTTGGACTCTTTGTGCTCATTTCGGCCGATTCGGCCGGTTCGGGTACTTTTGTCCCACATGTCCCATTTGCTTTTGGACTCTTTGTGCTCATTTCGGTTGATTCGGCGGTCCAGGTTCGGTCCTTTTGTCCCAAATGTCCCGCTTTCGTGATTAGTCGCTTTTTCTTCCTCTTTTACGGATCGGCTTTTCGCGCCCATGCACGTTCACCCGATTGTCCCATTTGCTTTGGACGTCCGGACCCATTTCACCGATTCGGCCGGTTCGGATCTTTTTGTCCCACGTCCCAAATGCTTTTGGGCTGCTTGTGCTCATTTCGGCCGATTCTCGATTCGCGTGGCTCTTGTCCCCAACTGTCCGTACTGCCTTGACAAGGACTTAGCCGATTTTCACAATTTTTCTGGCCCAAGCTTGTTCTCTGCAACTTTTCGCATTTTCTCGTGAGCTTGTTCCTTTCCTCTCGAGACAAGGGACTTAGAAAAAAATTTGAGGGGACTCTAACAACATGATTTTGCCCCTGAATCAATCAATATGCACCTGGGATTTGAATATTCGATGCATGTTATCAAAATTACTCCGGGGTGAATTTTGGATAACAATTACATAGTTAAGAAAATCCAAACATATGACAAGGTCTAAGCAAGATGAATAAAGTGTTGTAATTGATAAGAGAGAAAAGGTTTGGCCCTTAGGGCCTTTCATGCTAGTTGGAATATGTTTCCTGAATCCCACGTTCTCCCATGACAAAATACATGTCACCTGCACACTCAAGTAAAACCTCATACATTCCAATACAATAATCGAAATACGATAATATCCATATGCATCATAACAATCATCCATACATAATCATGCTAGCTAAGCAGTATATCATAGAAATGAATCACCAACATAGTAAGAAGGTTTACTGACCATACATCAAGTATAAATCTAATAACAATGTAAGATAGTAAACAATTAAAACCATGATATCATCACAACTCATATAATTGATCAATAAAATGTGGCATCATGTGCCCCATAGACAACTTGTCAAAAGGAATTAGCATCCTAGTGCTATCAAATAACCATATGTAGCCTAGATTTTACCCACAAAATGCCAAGTGCCGGCACATCACTCATCCTAAACTGAGTACTCACCTGAAGCACGGAAGGGTGTCAGGTCCCTCTTTATGGCAGCTTACTCAAGAAGTTAGCATGATTGTACATATATTCTAGATTCATAATATATTATCAAGTATGTTACATAACATAAACCAGATCTAGATCTTAACCATAAGCAAGAAAAATTAAACAAGAACCAAGATTAACTTTACCATACAAGCTCCATGCTCATTTATGTCAAACACCAATATCAATCACAAAGATCCATTATAATAACTACGTAAAACATAGAAGCTTCATGCATACATAATATAATCATTATAGTCATGTGTGTGCTCACAAACTTGCTGCATAACACTAACAATACATCAAATTTTCTAAACCGTGCAAATCAATACATATTTAAAGGTAGTGGGGAATTTCCCTTCACCACCCATGCACCTTTCAAAAATAGGCTACATGCTAATAAGAGCCATGTTCCCTTACATGATAAATACAAGAGCATACTGTCTGATCTCACTAATAATAGATTATCTAATAATACAACAACAATCTAATCCTATTAATAGCCTTAAAACTATGCATGGCGCTTGATCTTATTCTTGTCCAAAATAGTCCTTGCATGTTCTTCAAGTCTTCTACAAAATGTGCCCCACACTCCATGCCTAAAATTAGCCTCAAAACTGCAAAATGACTAAGTCCTTACTTGAACCTTCTGGCGTGCCTTGTTCCACTATAGTTTTGCGCGCCTCTACGCGCCTTCTTACCTTCGCCAAATCCTTCTATGTTTCTCATACATAGGTTGGATTTCACTATCCCAACATTACCCCACACTAATTTCATTTCCGCCCCTAGAAATGAGTAATCATAACTTATCTCTCCATGAAAATGAATAAAGAATGAAAGAATTAATGAATACTTAGCACCCTATACATCTGTAGGAAGAATCAACTCTGGATATTCTTTTTTGATCTGTGCCTCTAGTTCATTCCAATCACTCAACGCTTGATTATTTTTATCTGGAATGTCTATAACTACGACTTCCATTTCATCAAGGGTCATATTTTCACCTTCATTTTGTAAGACCCTGAGAACATTAGCCATGCTTGAGACCATTCCTTCCATCATATCCATCCTCTGCATGATGATTTTTCTAATCTCCTTAATTTGTTTCTTTTATGTGGGTCATGGGCTACTACAAGCGCGTCACTTGCAGTTCTTCCACTAAAGTAATCATCTCCATGCATCCAATTATTTCATTCTTCATTCCTTTAAGGACCTCATCTTCCTTATCCATGGTCTTCGTCTTGATTATCACATCAGGCGTTGTGTATATATTCAATGCCATATCTTCCTTCTTCAGTTATTCCATTAAAGTATGTAGTATAGACTCATAACCTGTAATCTTACACACAATATTCACCTTGGCCTTCTCTACTATTATCGAAACATCCTTTGGTTCTGTCATACCCAAAGGACCTTCCTCCATGACCATACAAATAAGTGCACGTACATAATGCATCATAGATGGGAACTTTTGTGGTAAGTTCTTCTCAAAGTGCGACCTCTTTTCCAAAATTTCATCTGCAACCTCTTCCACCATACTTTTTAATGCTTCGGCATTTGCTTCACTTACACCTTCTCTGTTGTCAAGTGTTTTATCTCGAGTATCTATGTCCTTATTATCATCTAGCATTGCCCAAATAGTTTCCACTTTGTCTATGTTTCTACGCACAACCTTGGAAAATACATTTGTTAATGTGTTTCTCACTTGCTCATCAAACATTATAGGGGGCTTGACGGTCACATGACATGAATGGGGCATCTTCTTCATCCTACACGAAACACACAATTCTTCACATAGATTGAAATCACACTCATCCATATGAGTCTGCATGTTCCATGATAATTGCTTATGTGTGCATCGGTCACCATTTTGCATCCATAAGCTCACATCCATAAAGGTCCTTAGGCTCCAAAGTACTTTGGAGCCAATTATATGATTTTACTTGGTTCATCAACATACCCGACTATTGTAGTCTAATAAGTTTCTTCTTCCTTTCCTCTCCTTGAGCGCTTACCTTTAGGGGTGTGCACTCCTGAATCCAACATTGGTTCCCCACCGACTATGTAGTATGAGGTGCACATGATGGCTCGCCCTTATCTTCTCCTATCTCTTCTTCACCCTTCATTTCTTCTCCTTTAGGCTCTTCTATATCCTCGGTGTATATTAGAGTCTTTGGCACCTTTGTCATTAGATTTATCGTTGTCTTCATCCTTCTAATGACATACTTGTGCCTTTTTTATTTTCTGGCTCTACCTTCATAGGGGAAGTCCTAGGTGACCTCCTAAGGGGCTATGAGGTTCACGTGATTTGATTCCCTATTTTTCTTATCACTCTTTTAAAGCGAGTTTCCTAAGTGCTCTGTTAAACATCTACTTCCATAGTGCCTTTCTCCAAGACTTCCTCATCTGGTTCCTACTGCCAATGAAGGGGTGTCCTCGCATGCTTTATTCTCCTCAACAGATTAGTTGTTTCCTATGATGCACCAAGCCGCATTGTCTTCCATCTCTTGTTCCCCCTATTCTTCTTCCTCTTCACCTAAAGAGGTGAAATGGGATCCTCATCTTTAGAGTGCCAACCGTGTGTGTTTCCCCTTTGGTGGCCCGGGGAAGTTTGAACTCATTTTCAACATATTTCCCATTTTCTAACTTGGGCTTCAAGTAAATATAAATCAATGCTCCCTTAGACTTTCCAATTTCAAAACTTGTGGCCTTCAATTTGATATCAACTGAAATTAATTTTTCAATATATGCACACTTACTTGGATAAACGTAAGTATTCCTAAGGGTGTGGTAGTCACATTCTATTGTAGTCACAAAATCACGCACTTACTATTACATTAATACCATCAGTATGTTATTTTATATATGGATCTTGCGTAATAAAAGTATTCACTAGTGACCCATCCTTTGGTCTTGTTGTTAGTTAGTTAGGCGTCATTGTTGTTTGTCTAGTTCAATCGTCATTTGTCTTTGTAGTTTTGGGCATCTTTTAGGGTGTCTTAGGTGTCGTAATTTTCTCAATTGTCATCTTTAGGTCTATCTTTGGGATGCCTAGGGTTCTGTTTGGGGCACCCGAGGTGCCCTAGTCTATGAATGTAGGCACCCATGTCATCATAATTTGTGGTCTTAATTTATTTTTGTTCGAGGTCGGTCCTAATGGTTACCCCAGTGTATTCCCCTAGGTCATAGTTGGTAGTTTCGGGTCACTAGTGTGAAATTTGAACAAGAGATCCCTATATAAACATAACATACTCACTACATTATGGGCGGACATCTCACTATCAAGGGCATATATCTACTAAGGAAAGGGACTGTATTTGGGCATCTTCTACATCTACATCACATAAGCATAGGGGAAAGGGTTGTATTCTTTCCATTCCATCCACCATTTGCATTTTACATCTAGTTATTGCCCCTATTACCGTGTCATTGGCGTTAGGGCACCCTAGGCACAAAATTGCACACACACGCACATAGAACTACATTGGGTCCGAAATGTAGTGTAATGCTTAGTTTTAAGACCACTATATTGGTAGATGAGGTCAATCGACCTATTCATATGCATTTTTATTTTAGGAATTGATGCTTTAGATAGGGTTTTGTAGGTAGATCTTCATACGACATTTACAAGTGACATAGAGAACATTATTGTGACACCCGCATGACATGAGAAAAGGTGTTATAGAGATATTGCGACACTTTCAAACTCAAGTTTTGATCTTTCTGCGATTCCACGGTGCCCACATTACAAACTAGGGCACCCCAATATCCTCCCAGTGCCTCAGTATAGGAAAATATTCAGCTTTTTCCCTTCCCTAGGCCATTTAGTCATAGGTTGCCCGGTCCGCATACTAATCTACTACTGATCCAAAGTACACAATGAGGTAAGTTAATTCAAGGTTAGTACCATATCCCTTTTATTTCCATTATTTCAATACATTCCAATATTAAAGTAAAATATTTAGATCTTGTATTCCAATATAACATTTAGTTTCTATTTAGATTAACTCATAAAATAGCTAGAATTGCCTATTTTTAGTTAATCATTTTGGTGAACCCCACATTTGAACATTTTACTTTTGGATCCTCTTTCATACCTTAGTGGTTAGTCATAGTTCTTCTTTTTCCTCATCATGTCTCATTTTAGTGTTAACCCTATCTATGATGAGGTAACCATAGCTGAGCTTAGGGCTTTATATAGTGCTCCTATGATCTTACCTAATGATACTCAACAAGCCCTTTTGGAAGGCCAACAACATGTGCCAACTAATCCTATCGATTCTCCTATAGGCATATGCCTTGTTGATGACCCTGTTGCTTTCACTCATTTATACGTCATGCCATCCGGTTGCATATGATCCTTCTTATCCTTCTTCTGATATGCCACCTGATGTTTTAGATCCCTCTATCATTGATTATTTATTAGGCATTGATTCACAATCTGGTGTACCTCCTACTTCTCCTCCCGCTACTCCTATAGCTACCCCTATGTCTTCTACCACTTCCGATAGTCCTTCCCACACATCTCCTTTGAGCTTGCATTCTCCTTCCTATTACATTGATGATCCTATTGATTCTTATGATGATCATAACATTATTTCTAGAACTCCACCTTTTACTGATCAATGTCATGGATCTCCTTCTTTCCATATTGTTGCATGTGACTCTCCTGCTCCATCGTTATCCTCTCCTGAAGTTGTATCTACTATTACACATGAGTCACCCCCATCATTACTTCTTCTCCTTCTATTCCCACATCCTCTACCCCTCCTATTGTATCTTCACCTATTGAGGTTTCTTCCTTGCTCACCACACCTACTAGGGTTTTTATTGATACTAGTCATACTACCACTCCTACACCCACATCTACCACCACACCTTTAGCATCTGATTCCACTATATCACCTCTTGACATTCCCATGATCACCCATAATGGAAAACTTCAACCACTTAATACATTATTGCCATCTCCTACCATCCCCTCACAGGATATTCTCTCTCTCATGCATGTTATAGGACAACTCCAATCACAAGTTCATACTCTTACTTTAGAAAGTAGAGCCTATTATGCCTCTATTGACAACAAATATTTACATGAAAACCCCATTCCTAAAAAGATTCATAATTATGCCTTCCCAAAATATTTTTTCATGCCTACTTTCACATGCTTCAACATTATCGTTGATCCTCATGCTCATATCCTACATTATCATACACTTATGGCCGCTTACTCTAATGATTGATTATTGCTTAAGGCCTTCCATTATAGTCTTATTGATGAGGCACTCCAATGGTACACCCACTTACCCTTTGGGTCCATTAGTACTTTTTATGATATGGAGGATGCTTTCCTCCATCACTTTATTCTTAACAATGGCCCTAGGGTTACATATGACCACATTCCTACATTACATCAAGGCTCCTATGAACCTATTCAAGATTATATCTTATGATTCAATGCTTGCATACACCAACTCATTTTCCAGCCTAGTGACCTAGAAAAGCAATTTATCTTTTGTCATGGTCTTATTCCTCCACTTAAAAAAGGCTCTAATATGACACTTGTGAGTCATTTATCCTCTTGTGCTATAAGGTTATCGACCTAGAATAAGATCTTTCATCCTCACATGACATTACACCCACACATGCTCCTCCACCACTTCCATTCTGCTGCTCATCTACTCTCATCATCAGTTGAGCCTCCAAAGCAATCTCCACCATTGTCTAAAGTACATTCCACACAAGTTCAACCCACTTCTTCACCACCACCACATCCTTCTCCACTTCCACAGCAAGCTCCTACTTCCACCACTCCACCTCCTTCACGTGAGCCTTTGTACTTCTCTTCACATGCTTGGCCACATGATGTACTTTGCATATTACTCAATGAGCGATTGATTTAGTTACCCTCTAACCAACATCATCCTCCACAACATCATCTATTGCAATTATCATCACATTTCTAGCCATAGGGACAATGATTGTCTTACCTTACACGAAAGGATACAACAACTAGTGGATTATGGCATCATCTCCTTTGCCTCTCATGAGTGCTCATTATCTCCTTCACCCCATTAGTGTCGGCGTACCCTACTTGTATCTCTCCATCAAGTGCTCAATTTATTCCATCGTGCTCCACCGCCACATGTTAGATTCTCCACCACATTCATTGCATCCACTCCACCCACATTATCCACCACTTCATGCCACTCCATCTCATGGTTTTCGCCAATCTCTACATACCCCGTAGTCACTACACATGACATTTCATTTGGTTCATACACTCACACTCCATCCATTCCACATGTTTCCACCACCACCCGTCATCTTGGTCTTTGGTAGGTGATTCTTATCACCTTACCCCCGATGACACACTTGTGTTCTTATGGTTCTTACACAACTGTTGAGGGTTTAGTTATAAGAACCTTTCATCATGTGCTCTGTCATTCATCTATTACACCTCAATCTTCTCTCGATGACGCACTCTTGCTTACGTGGCTCATACTTGACTGTTGAGGGGTATTATTACATGAGCCTACTCATCCATACGTTGGGGGCATCGTTAATCCCCCTCTATTTTCATCATCTTTTCATTTTACATTATCTATTCATTATGATACATTTATCTATTTCCACATTTATTCTATCATCTTAATTACATTGCCTACACGCTACATATTTTATTCATCTCATCAATTACATTACATTAGTTATCTACATTATCATTTACCATGCATATTTCATCTACCATTACTCATATCATCATACTAATTTATATTCATCACATACATTATAATACACATGCTCACACAACAACCATAAAACTATACCATATCCATTACATTGCAAATACCAAAACATCTCAACATAGATCTAATATATATCAAAAATAGGTGTCCATACATATATCGGTCATACAACCATCATCCCCAAAACATGTTTCATCACCTGGGGAAAGGCCCCCTACATCATATACAATCATCACTATCAAACCTCATCATCACTATCACTCTCGTGTACCACAAGATCCCTATAACTAGATGCCTCACCACCAACACGACGCCGCATTTCACGGCCTTGAAACTTCTCCACCTACCTGCGTAACATAACAATCTCCATGTTCTGCTCTAAGAACTAACGTTGTAAATCTACATATCACACGAATACATCCTAGGCCAAGGGACCACTACCAACCGCCTCTTAAGAACGTTGAGTTTCCTCCCGTGCCTTGTCCCTCTTACCAAGCAAAGCACCATACATGTCACCGCTACTATGGCTTGCAGATCAAACAAATGGGCATTTTTCCCGTAATAGTGTCCACACGCTTTAGTATCCCTTCACATAGAAAATCACTCGACACATTCCACTTTAATATGTGGATCGATGTGTATACTATCAACGACCAATACGTGTCGCTGCAAACACAACACACAACCCCATATTAGTCCACCATTGTGCAAAAACAACATAAACAATTCATTGACCAAACTTTAAGCATACACAAATACTTACGATCTACCACGGCTACCGCATTTATAGGGTTAGGATACCTCCCTCACCCGTTCCTCATGCGGTAACTCCATAACACCCGTGAATACTAGATATAGTAACACCAAGTAATGTGTTGCTCACCACACTTAATAATCCTCTATGCACCCCACATCATCTCCATAAACAACTGCTATCATTGGGTCTACCACATTTGGCCCTAGTGGTATCAATTGCTCTATTGTGGGCCATGGTCTAGCACCCACCCTCCTAGGTATTATATTTTGATATTTTGATAAGAGGAGCATCCAAATGATTTTTACATACATTTTTGAGCTGAGGGAAAGACCCTAATAAACCGTTTCGAGGAGGGGATAAAACTTGTACATGACCTTCACACATATGCCCCATGTGATATTTTTTGGTACATAGAAAGGATGGATGTAATGATTTTAAGGGGTTCCTACAAAGGAAGGAACTTTCCAAAATAAAATATGTGATGAATAGATTCATGGTGTTCATATTTAAGGTGTGTTTAGGATGCTGGTGGATAACCACATTATTTCAAATCATTATAATGATATGATGAAGTGATAGGATTTGGATATAACTATTGTCATCATAATGATGATTATTTAATAGTAGAAAGGCCACAAGTGTGAGGCATTCAGAGGTTCCCTTTTAGGTTCCCCATCAAGAGAAGCGAGACAATATACTCTCCTGACCCATACTTGTGAGTAATAATGTATGGACCAATCCAATTGGGGAAAACTTTCCATGTTTACTTCCATTCTAATGTAGTGACATTTTGATTTTCTTTAAGTACAAGATCACCAATTTTAAAGTCATTCTTTGACATGTTTTTTATATGCTCTACTAATACGTTCTTGATAGACTTGATGATGTTCAAGGGTTGTTAAATGTTTTTCATCTAACAATTCAAGTTGTGTTAAGTGGTCTTGGTGATATTCTTCATCGGGATGAAATTATTTGAGAGATACATGAAGTGATGGAATTTGGATTTGAGAGGTAGGATGGCCTTTGAGCCATAAATGAGTGAATAGGGTGTAGCACATGTAGGTGTGTGGATGCTAGTTTGATAAGCCCAAAAGAGAAAACAAGATTTGGAGATGTCAATTCCTGCTGTCATCATCTATTATTTTCATAAGGATTTTATTAAGTGTTTTGTTAGAGGCCTCGGCCTATCCATTTCTTGAGGATAATATGGTGATGAGAAACTGAGTTTGATGTTGAATGTCATCATAGATCTTTTTAACTTCTTTATTTTTAAAGGATTTTCCATTATCTGTGATGATTTTATGTGGGATACCAAAATGACATATGATATTTTGATATATGAAGTTGATGATAGGTCCTGATTTTTTGAGGTTAAAGGGATGGCTTCAACCCACTTAGTAAATTATTCAATTGCTGTGATAATGGAATGATGTTATTGGGATGATTTAGGATTGATACACCAATGAGGTCTAACCCCCATTGAGAAAAGGGCCATAAGTCTTATGAGGGTTGTAATGCTTGACTAGGGACATGAATGAGATCTGAGTGGAGTTGGCATTTAACACATTTCTTTACGTATGCACAACAATATTAGTGATGGTAGGCTAATAATAATACCCTAGCCGTATGACACGTTTAGTGATGGCATTACCACTAAAGTGACCACCACAGATGCCATCATGGACTTCTTGATTGCTTTGATTGATTCATGTGATTT
Source organism: Taxus wallichiana var. yunnanensis (assembly GCA_018340775.1). NCBI lineage: Eukaryota > Viridiplantae > Streptophyta > Pinopsida > Cupressales > Taxaceae > Taxus > Taxus wallichiana. The sequence goes on along the minus strand of CM031241.1, from coordinate 539,586,263 downwards.
AAGGCATCATAATAGTATATACCATCAAAGCTACGTTTATAAAGGATACCACCTATGATGAAAAGTGAGTGATGCATTGAAGAAATGATCATTTAGCACCATGTGATAAATTTGATGGAAGTTTACATTCGGTAAGATAATCATATATCTGAGTGTACCATAGATCGGGTGGATTATTGTCAATGATATTAATGGAAGGAAGCTCATTTTGATGTGAAGGATGATCCAAATTGAAATGACTATGGACATTTTAGTTTTATCCTTTGATTTTTCCATTTCAAAAGGGATGAGGGATCGAGAGATGCCATAGTGTTCTGCAAACCTATTAGAAGATCATGAAATGGCTTGAATGGTATAATGATCAAATGCACCGAGGAGGAAGTCAAAAACAACTTTATATTTTTGAAGGATTTCATTTTTACATTGTATTCTCCTTTAACTTGACTGATGATGACAAGTTGTGAATCTCCATAGATTTCTAAAGGATGGACACCTAAGAGAATGGAGTATTTAGACCCATGATTAAGGATTCATATTTTGCCATGTTATTAGTACATTGAAGTTAAGTTTGAATGATAATGGAAGTGGGATATTCTAGGAGGTATGATAAAACTCAATCCTCCCCCCCTCTTGGCATTTAGAACCATCGAAGAAGAGAGTCATTTTAATGGGATAAAATCAGATTCATCGATGTTGTTGATGGATTCATTGGGAAAGCATTCGTGAGGGAGTTGATTATCTGGAAGGGGTGCATCAATGAGTTGATCTGCAATGGTTTGACCTTTAATATATTTTTGTGATATAATTTTGAGGTCAAATTTAGTCATGAGCATAAGCCATCGAGTTATGTGATCATTATGATAAGGTTGAATGCATGGTTTTAAGTGGATTAAAATTGGTGATGACATATGTCTTGTGATTGAGGAGATAATGTCAAAGTTTGGAGGTGGAAAATATAATGCACAACATAGTTTTTCAGCTTCAAGTGTAGCATGTTTCATACTCATGGAGTGTGTGGCTAATGTAATATATGACCTGTTCATGACCTTGATTATCATGGTGGGTGAGCATAGCTCTAGAGCATGTTTTGAAGTGGATATGTATAGATAAAATGGCTCCCCTTCATGAGGTGGAGTAAGCACAAGAGGTGATAATAGATATTGTTTGATTTTTTGAAGGCTTTTGGAAATTAGAATCCCAATGAAATTCTATGTCTTTGTGGAGAAGATGGTGAAATGGTTGACAACATGTAAAAAATTTGTGATATGAAACATTGAATTGACTATAATTTACCTTGGAGGCTACACAATTGTTTAAGATTAGATGGTGGAGGAATTTCAATGATTTCTCTAACCTTTTGGTCAACTTCAATGCCTCAGATAGATATGATGAATCCTAAAATTTTTTCCGGTGAGAACACCAAAAACACACTTTGCAGGATTAAGATGAAGACAAAACTAGATGAGATGAGTGAAGATTGATTCAAGGATGTCAAGATGGTTTTTCATGATTTGGATTTTCCTAAAAGGTCATCGACATAGTCTTTGACAATTTTGTGGATGAGGTCATGAAAAATGTATGTCATAGCATGTTGATAAGTAGCCCTTGCATTTTAAGACCAAATGGCATGACATGTAGTAAAAAGGTTCCCAAGGGGTGATGAAAGAATTTTTGTGTTGATCTTTGGGAGAAATGAGGATTTGGTTATAACCAAAAAATCCATCCATGAGGGAAAGCATTTCATGGCCAGTTGTTAGGTCGATAAGTTGATCTATGTTTGGAAGAGGAAATCATCTTTAGGAAAAGTGAGATTGAGATCCTAAATTTTATGTAGATATGTATCTTTCCTAAAGCTTTAGTTATGGGGATGATGTTGGAGACCCATTGTGGATAGTCAATGGGTATGATAAAGTTGGAGATAAAAGGTGTTACAACTCTTCCTTAACAAGGAGAGCTATATGGGGATGCATTTTATGGAGTTTTTGTTTAACTGGCTTAGCATCGAGATATGTGACTATGTTGTGTATGAAAATGTTAGGATCGATTCTAGGCATATCATTATATGACCAGGTGAAGGCTTGGTGATATTTTGTTAAGAATGAAGTGAAATCATCTAGTTCTTGTGGATTTAAAGATTGATTGACCTTAACTATGTGAGGATCTGAGGGGTGCCTAAGTTAATGTCGAGGGTGGATTTGTTAAGGAGAGTTGGTGTGTCATGGATGGTAGGGATTTTTTGAAGAAAATGGTCTTCACTCCCATATGGGAAAGGATATCTGGTCATCCGACATTGGAGGATATCTATAGTAGGTGAATCTTCATCAACCATTTTTGGCCAAACAAGGGGTAATGATTTAGTGGAGTGATTGGATTGATAAGTAAGTGGCCCTAAAGATATAACATTGATTAAAAAAAAAGTTAGGTGGGATGGATATGGTGTCATCTATGTCCATAGGATCTTTAGGGTTTTTGGTGATGATGGTTCTAGTTTGGAAAAATAGACATGGATGTAGAAAGTTTGGATGTAGTGGCTTCACATATTTCCAAAGCTGAATTTTTATAACCTAAACCACTTTTCTCATAGGATTTAAGAGAACATAGGATGGGTTGATCATGGGTTCCTTGTTCATAATGATCGAGGCAAAAACCTCTCCATGCACAATGATGAAGATACATACGAGTGAATTTTGGATTGTCGAGGATTTGAAGTTTAATGTGAATGGCATGGCATGGTGTGGATTGATAACATGGGATGGAGGATTATCGAGTCCCCCATAGATGAGGTTTGTTTTGAGATAAGAAGGACCATAGGAGATAACATCTCCTATGTTTGGGTCATACATGGGTTTTTTAGGGAGACCATATGTTTTGGGTGAAGGGATGGAGTTGAGCATGAGGAGATGATATTCCCAAGTGTAAGATGTTTTATAGCCTCACTGAGAGAGAATCATCTGGTAACTTGGAAGAAGGGATAGATGTGCTAGTAGATGCTTCATTAGATGATTCGATGTATGGATTTAGGTACAAGGACGTCATTTGGGTGGTACATCATGTAAATCAATGAATGGATTTGGATCAGTGGGGATAGTGAAGTTTGACCCTCATGTTCATATTTGAGACAATGATGGAGGGTGGAAGGAACACAATGCATGGTGTGTATCAAGGGCATCCTAACAACATGTTGTATTGAAACTCTCCTTCTATAATGTAGAAAGATTCTGGTAGGGTTTTGACATGCCAACTTTAAGTGGTAGAATAACAAGTGCCTAATGTGGGTGTGATAGTGTCATTGAAGGATCGTAATAAGACTAGAGTTTGAGTGATAAAAAGTGTTGGGTAGTTTAAGTTGTCAAAGGTGAGGGAGGATATGATGTTAATGGTGGAACCACTATCAATCATGACCCTCTTGATGGAGATGTCATTGATTGAGTGGTAATGAAGAGTGGTAGGTCATGGTGGTCCTTGTCTCGAGAGAGGGAATTTCAGATGGTTTGAATGATATAGTGGATGCTTTAAGGGCACCTACAAAGTTTTTGTAAAAGGAACTAGATCATTGGATCATTGGATGGTATGGTTATGGATTGGAGGGCTTCTATCATAGCCTTTTTTGTGAAAAGGTGATGTTTGAACTAGTTCATAAAGTGACATCCGATGGGGGGATTGGTGTAATTTCTTGATAACAACCTTTTTACCATAGTGAAAGGGGGTGTTGCTTACTTGTATTGAAATTTTGGCTTTGGATGATGGTGTTTGATTAGAATCTTTGGGAGCTAAGGAAATAGATACTTTAGGTTTATCAGATGAAGCTGATAATTTGGGAGGTGGAGGTATAATGATGAAATTTTTACTTTTTCTTAGGCTCAGATGGACTTTTTATCATAATTTTGTGAATGAGTAGTGATGTGTATGACATCAACTTGATGAGAAGGCATTTTAGGGATGGATTTTTAGGTTTTGATGATGATGATGTTGATGTTGGTGTTGTGTTTGATTGAGAAGGAAGGAAGAGGATTGCCAATTTCTTGAACTTTTAAGTGAAAGGCCCTACAATATCTTCTATGGAATGGCCTCGTGTTCTATGGTAATCACAAAAAACATTGAAGTCATACCAAGAAGGTTTCCATCCATGATGATCTAGATAACTTAGGAGGTGGTAATGTAATAAGTGACCATTGAAGGAGGTCATCTAAGATGGTGGCATAATGACCCCTTAGGTGTAGATGTGGATGGGAAAATTTTGCATCTATATTTTCTGGGAGGAAGGAAAAATTTTTTAGCTATAGGTTGTTTATTTTTGGTCATGGAGGATTTCTAGGTGCCACAATGGATGGAGGATGAGGACCCTATATGGGTGGCCATTGGTGATGGATAGTTGGACTATGTGATGGGTAAAGGGTGAGGACCTAGTATAGATGTGTTGTATGTGGATGGATGTTGTGTAGGATAGTTGGATTGTGTGATAGGTGTAGGATATGGACTTAATGTAGGGGTTTGGTAGGTGGATTTTGACCCTGAAATAATAGGGTGATTAATAGTATAAGGGAGTGAGGTCCATGTAAAGGATTTGATCTGGGAAAACATATTGAGGGATTTTAAAGACCTTAAACAATACCTTGTTTATGAGGCCCTTTTGTGGTTTTAGATGACTTGGTGGTGTGGTTGATGAGGATGCAGAAGAGTTAGATTTTCCTGAGGTAAAGGGTGTTTTGGGTTGTTTATCGAGATGTGGCTTTAGGTGTAGTTTTGGAAGGTGTAGAGGATGATAGGTATGGATTAGTAATGGCATGTGTGATGAGGATGGGAATAGTTTTAGTATATTCTCAATAGTAGGGAGATTGATAGTCATAGTTTTAGGCTCGTTGATATTGGTGTTGATTTTTAGGTTTTTGATTTGATAGGTAATGAGGTAGGTTTAGGGATAGGTTCTATCTTTGTTATTGTATTGATGGTGTGACAAAATTTTTTGTGGTTGATCTAAAGATGAGGGTGATTTGGAAAAGGTTGCTTAAATATGTCAAGATTTTGATTTGGGGGTGCATTTGGATTATCTAAGTGGAGTTCACCTTGTCGATCAAATCTTGAAGTACATTTACGGAATGTGTGACACCTTTTGATGTCATGTCCATTAACCCTATGGTATTTACAATAGTCATTATCTTGGTACCAAATGGGTTTAGATATTGATGTGTCGATGGGTTGAATAGGTGGGAGAGATATCATGTTGGAGGCAAGCAATTTGTCAAAAACTTGCACTATAAGTCTCTCCTATAGGTGTATAGCTATGTTGTTGATGGGAAGCACTTGGTAGTGGGTTTTTCCTTGGGAGAATATTTAACTATGATGCATTGGTAGATGTTTTAGACTTATCGGGGTTGGATGATGACTTAGATGGAAACTCAACTTTTGGTTTCTTAGGATGAAGCTTAACTCGACCATCTTCTAGAGCTCACAATTCCAATTTATGGGCCATGGTGAAAGCCTCATCAAAAGTTTGAAATGATTGGATTTGTAATGTGGATGATATATGTTTGATGCATGCATGAAAAAAACTTTGATTGATTTTTTCTATTTTGTGGTAATGAAAAGGATAGTTTGATTATTACACCTCTCGGTAGTGAAAAATCAGCAATAGATTCATCTTGAATTGTTTGATGGCATATAGGTCATTGATAGTGACTTTGTGGGCTATGTTTATGGAAAAGTGTTCTAAGAAAAGAGTTGAAAAGTTGTGTAAAGGAGAATAAGGAATGTTGTGGAATGTTATTGTACCAATCCAAGGTAGGACCGAAAAGGGACATGGGAAAGGTCAAGCATAAGGTCTTGATCATGAGCTATTAGATAACATGTGTATGAAAAAAGGCAAATGGCATGATGTGTTGTTGGGGATCTTCCTTGCTTGTAAAATTTGATGAACTTTGGAAGTTCCCAGTGAGGTGGATAGGCTTTATATAACATTGAAGGGTGAATGGGCTCATTAAAATTTGGTCATAGGAGAGCACATTCTTGGATGAAGATGAAGAAGTAGCTTTGAGACTGGATATGTGGTTCAAAAGGGCTTGGAGAGGATCAGGTTGAGTTTTGTTGTTGTGAGGAGGATGAGCCAAGGTTGAAAAAGGACTGGCTAGGTTGTGAGTATACTTGATGATATTTGAGGAATGCCTTTGTTGGTAGGGAAATTTTTTTGGGGAACATTTTATTGAGGAACATTTTTTAAGGAACATTTTATTGGTAAGGATATTTGTTGTGAGATGTTATATTGTGGAATATTTTGTTGAGGCATGTATTGTTGAGGTATATTGTATTTGAAGGATGTTTTTTTGTGGTATATTTTATTGATAAGGGATGTTTTTTTGTGGGATATTTTGATGAGATGGAAAAACTTTGTTGGGAAGCTAAAGGTTGTGAGGGTTTGTATGTATTGGTATTATAATGGCATTGATGTATAAGTGAGTGGTTGTGAATATGTGAGTGATTCTTTGAAGGAGGATATATAGAAGAAGTAGTAGAGGATGGTGCTTGTTGTGGAATGTTTTGTTGTGGGATATTGTGTTGTGGAATGTTTTGAAGAGGTGTAGATTGTGGCATGGAGATTAGTGGTTGTGATGGTTGTGGTATGTATTGTGAAATAGGGTGAGTACTAGTAATGACACTGGTATTGATTAGTGGTGTAGTTGTAGGGATAGACATGGTGATGTTTTGAATGGGACTAGTAATTGGTTGTGAAGATGACAAGTAGAAAAGGCTATGAAACTTGATGGAGGTGTTTGTACCTATGAAGAGACCGGAGGGTAGGTAGGTGAGGAAGTTGTGGTATTGCTTAGGGGAGGTGTAGAACCTATAGAAGGGCTTGGTGAAGATGTAAATTGTTGAGAAGATGTGTTTTGTGATGAAATCATATGAAGGTCATAAATAGGGATTGAAGAGACATCAAGATGTCTCGGGTTGACTAGTAGAAAGATTGATCATTTGATGCTTCAAATGGTTAATAGGAATAGGGAAGTTGATTTTGAGATTTCAGGTTGACTTGACATTTGATGTTTCAGATTGATTTTTGAAGTGTATGGGTACAATTGTTGGATGATGGTTCTTGATTTTGATCGATGAGACATGCAATGGTAGATGAAGGATTATAAGTGTATGGAATGGGTTGGGGTGTAAATGGTTGCATTTGAACATTTCTAGCTGCTAGATAAGCATTGAGAGAAATAGGTTTGAATCTAACATTTCTTCAAAAATAGGGTCTCCCCTATTATAGAAAGGAGGTTCGAGATGCCTCTGATTGAGAACTAGGAGAAAAGGGGTGTTTGTTTCTTCTAGTCTAGATGTATGAAGGATTTGACCATGATATTGATGTGGGAATTAAAGTTTGTTGTCCTCATTTCTTCATTATAGTCAACCCTAATTCATTCCAAGTTTTTTGGGTGTTAGAAAGGGGAGTGGATGTAATTGTTTGATAAAATGGGATTTTTGTTGTTGCATTGGTGTAGAAAATGTTGTAGAAATGATGTAGTATAAAATGGGACATGTTGTTGAAATGATATAGGTAGTGGGGTGGACATGTTTTCAAAATTTTGATTATGAGCTTGTTTCTAGTAAGTACCATGGAAAAAAAACACACAAACACCTAAAAAAAAAAAAAAATAACTAATTGGGTTGATTTAAAAAACAAAGAAAAAAAGCAAAAATGTTGTTTTATATTTATCTTGATTAATTATGAAAGAGTGAAATGTGTAAGATGGTTAATGAAGGTCCTAGAAATGGTCATCTATGGTTGGTTTCAAGAATGTTTAAGGGTGGAGTCCTCGATATACCCTGAAGGTACGTGAGGCCCAACTCTATACTACTACCGGTAGGGTGTGTATATTGGGGCCTACCCCCTCACTTCATGGTCCCACTATGATAAGGGAGTCGGGTGTTGAGCCAATATATACCGAAAACAGGAGATTATACTGCTAGAACACCAAGTCGGTTTCCTATTGGGTGATGAAATCCCAATCAAGTTTCACTAGGTGGGAGTTGTTTGAATGCATTTTTGATTTTGAAGTGATTTGGTTGTGTGTGGGGGAAAATAAGTGAATGCAACAAATTTTTTCCTAATTAGACTATGTGAAACAAGAAGGATGCAAATGGTTTATTTTAAGACCCAAAATGAAATGTTGATTTTGATGAGAGGAACAATCAAACAAAATGCAAAACTTGAAAGGAAAAGGAAGGTTTTAGGACTTACCATGAGATGCTCCCTTTTTTTTAGATTTTAGTAAATTTTCAAAGCAAGAAAATCTTGAAAATCCAATAAACAACTTTTAAAAATAGTACCCTACAAACAAGTTAGGAAAAACAAGAGAAAAAAAAAAAGAAGTAAAAAAAAAATTGTGAGGCTATATATATAAGAAAAAAAAGAAAAAAATAGGTGATTTCCCAAAATGCAAGTGATTAGCCTAATCATAGGTGATTATTACATAGTGAATTAGAAAAAAAATACTATTTAGTTGATGAAATGAAGTAGAAGAACAAGGGAAGGGTCCCACGGGCGTGCCAGAATGTTGATGACAATTTCACCTTTACAGTTGGATTGATAATACAATGAGGTAAAACTGGATCAACCTCGAATATGATGGGGTTTCCAAGGTACCCATGGATGATGTTGATGGATGTTGATTGTTGCTCCATGAAGAATGGATCAAGCTCCTTTCCTGAACTAAATATACAATCACAAACACTACACAAGATGGGATTAGTAATATGGATAGGTGGGTTTCCTAGAAAAGGCCAATTCCCAAGAAGCCAAAGGACTTCCTTATGTGGATGTCAACCCACTTTTAAAAACACTTAAGTTTATTTATGAAAATGGGATACAATATAAGATATATGAAAATATGTGATCAAATGTCCATCACTTATTTAGTTATTACAAATATTTAGTTGATAATGATAATGAAAAAAATAAGTCTAGAACTCAAAGTTGGAATCTAGGTCAATATCTAGATTCTCAGAGAAATTGGAGCCCACTAAACTAGGCTAGGTCATCCTCCTCAGAGAAATACAAATTAGGTTCCTCAATGTAATCATATATGAAGAAGTCTGAATACTCCTCCTCGAGTATCATATGATGTGTGAAATGTGTAGAATCGGAAAATATGCAAGGCTGACTTCACTCCCAATTTTTGACTCAGGTCATGGTATGGAACCTTGGGGATGTTAAATCCCACCTTGTGTTGATACTCAAACTAGGATAGATTGGCTTGGATGCATGTGCTGCACTTCGTAGTAGGCTTCCCAAAACTCTTCGGTGGCCTCACGGATCCTTTGGGTGGACTCAAAGATGGTCTCTAATCTATTGATAGGAGTTGTGTGGATGGCACACAACTCTAGGTTGTGAAGAGATCATATTGTTCCCAATGCAAGAGGATGTTGAACAATTGGAAAGAATTGATGTTTGTGATCGGGTGGTTAGGTCCTCTATGGCCATCTAAAATCCATGCTTGACAAGAGATTAGTAACACAAAAAAAGGAAAAAAGTGTTTGATAAAAATTCTAAATGAAATTTGGATGTTAAATAAATAGAACACATAAAATGTAGGTGATTACAGGAATTACTAGCAATTCCAGAAAACATAGGTGATTGAGAAATTTTGACAGGCTGATAAAATAAAAGATTTGATTGTCTAATAAGAAGCTATGATCTTCTAAATGCAAAAGGGAAGCAAACAATGATTAGGTAAGCTTGTTTAAGATGGAAAATAAATTAAAAGATAATCTAGATGCAAAAGGACACTAATGAAACCTAACAATGCTTGAAAATGCTTAATAATGCTCTGAAATCGTTCGGATGGTTGTGAATGGTCCCAAAGAGAGGAAGAGATTTGAACCCCATGTGAAATAGATTTTGAAGCCCATGAAAATGTGGATTTTGATTTTAAGATCCTAAAATATTTGAGACCAATCATGGGTATTCATTTACTAGTAAGATTGAGACCTTAAAAATTGATTGTGATCTTGTGAATTGTGAACCTCGAGAACCCAAACAAGTGAATTAAAGGTTTGATCCATTATTGGACCATATGCCTTTTCCTTATGACCCTAATTAAGCCAATGTGGTACCCAACTATTAAAAATGTCCATCAATCTGATTGGGAATGTGTCAACACTATTATTTATTCATTTTTCTAACTCAAATCATAATTAAACTATTTGATCGTTGATTGCCTAATAAATGTGGGATCAAGGTGAAAGATGAATCGGCTTGCACATTCACAACATCATTTAATGGTCAAACTTGAGATCCTTGGAATGTGAATAGATATCCATGTGAACTCGATTAACTAGCTAGAACATAGCCACGATCTTAATGTGACTACCATTTGAGTTGATAATAAGAGTTTAACAATGAGTGAAATAATCAATCAACTGGAATTTAGTCACAATTTAAAAACCACTATGAGGAGAAATTAAATGAGATATATTTTTAGAAAATATGTTAAACATATGGGGAGATAGATAAATGTATCTCCAGTTACTCTAGAAAATAGGAAATCATTAAATGATAATAGAGAGACATCAAATTGAACACTCAGAATAAGAAGCGCATAAGAGAGAGAGTTGGAAGCGAAACTCGGTAAATAAAGGGTGTGGGGCATAAATTAAGATCATTGAGAGTGAACATAGGTTGAGTTTGGAAGGAGAGGAGTCAAATTTGGGTGACTAGAGATTTTAGAATGCAAGCATAAAGATCTTGGAAAAAATGAATTCAAGGAGAGAAAGAATTAGGAGATTAATAGAGTAGAGCTCGTGAACAATGGGAATACGAAGAATAGAAAATGAGAGATAGGATCACCAACTGAGCGGGTGGGTGATATGATAAAGTGGTGGACAACCACTTAATAGAGAGAGAGAGAGAGAGAGAGAGAGAGAGAGCCATGTATTGATAGAAAAATAGTGTTGAATGTTAGTTTTAAGAGTGCAAAGGTGAAAATAAGGAAATATAGGGTTTAGAAGAAGGTATTCAATAAAGGGTGGAAGGGTAGCAAAAATCATTGGTCATTTGTGTTATTAAATCATTTTATGCCAATGAGATATTTTTGAGATCGCATTTTGGGAGAGATGGCAATATCCTTCACGTGTTCATCACATAGATCGCATTCGAGAGTTTGGATAGAATCTGGATGAGGTCGGTGCGGTAAGTGCACCAAAAAAATAGTTTTTTAAATGTATTTATTGCCTTTTAAATGTAGTGGGTGGCGGACACATGGGTCACCAAAGAGATGTGGAGTTTTATAGATGAGCCATAAATGACTTAAATTTGAGATGATAATATGGCGGTCATACAAACATTACACATAGGCCAAAAATGATGCACATTTGGGGATAGTAGTAATCAAGCATTTTATTATTGGGATTCGGTCATACATTTTGGAGAGATATAGACCGGATAGAGTCATATGACAGCTGGGTATTTTTCAGGATATTCCAAGTAGAGAATAGTGGTACATGCAAGTAGTAAGAGAAATTGTGGATTTTGGGCTGCGTACTCGGTCTAGTATAGTAAGGGCCAGTCGTGGATGGGTTTTACCACAAGTATGGGATGTTTGGGCTGATGTTGTTGATCCAAGAGTTACAACGAAGTATGCAGCATGTTATGTAGGTAATATTCCCTACGTTTCACCATTCTTTAGACATTTATAGCAATAGGTATAACATAAATAGCGAGGGATGCTTTATGATGGAGATATAGAAGGAGAGGAGGCCTACGGGGCTAGGGACAAGCACCATCGGTATAAGCACAAGGATAGGGACAAGATGTATAGGCACATGATCAAGTACTAGTGTAGGGTGTTAAGGGTTTACCATAGAAGTCACCAAGTCCAGTGGCAGGGGAGACAGAGATATGGTGATGGAGACAGTGATGGAGATGGAGATGATAGATGGGGAGATGATGGAGAGACATATATGTGGAGCTAGATACTAGTATAAGATCTTCTAAGGCATTAATTGTTAGAGATCCAAGAATCACGTGTTCGAGATGGATAAAGCCATTCAACAGAGATATTTCATACGATTATAGCTCATAGGTGACATACATAGCTACATAAGAGGGAAACTATGAGAAATTAGTTTACAGACAGATACGATTACAACAGTCACAAGTTGAGAGAGACATGGCATGGCGTGTAACTAAAGCCACTTTGGGATGGGAGACCTTTTAAAGGAGTTTTGATAACCACACATGATGTGGGCTACTACAAAGCATTATATGAGGCAATTGTTCCTAAGGGTCATATAGCTATAAGATACGATGAGAGGATATTATCGAGGTCGTGAGATTAACGACATAACATGGGTAATCTATATCATCTATATTAGTAAAGATTTTGCCACGAGGCAAGGAGGAGATAGATGATCCAGGAGGACAATTAAGAGAACATAGGTTACCAAAATCTCCTAGGATCACTATGGTGTGGAAGGTGATTATTATCCATATTTCGCCCCCGGAAAAATATTGGATCAACCACAATCCCGCATAGGAGGAAACAGAGTCAAAAGGCGAATGAAAAGGACTTCAAAATTGGCTAAGTATAAATGTGTAAGAGGAGAATGCCAAGTGTCAATATATGGCTTTGATTAAAGGGGTGAATAGAGAAAATATTTCTAAATGAGGCTAGATTGCCCTGTGTCCCAAGGGAAGCGGGCCATTGGGAGAAAAGTTGATTCTTTTCCTCTTACTTGTCTCAAAAGGAGGTAAAAGTTGTAAAATGGCCCGCAACTCTACCCAAGGAAAAAATCAGTGTTTGAGCCCAAGTCAAAGCCATAAGAGGGGCACAAAGGAAAATATGGAAGCACATCTCCTTAGCCAACCAAAGAGTGCCACGTATCCCATATCAAAAGGGGACCCACCTTTAAACTATTTTTCGTCCATTTGTATAGACTAGATACAAACTTTGAAGGGGCATATCTTTCGACTCGTGGCTTGAAATATTGCAAATTTAGACTTTTGGAGAGGTCTCAACCTCCACTACACCATGGAAGCATAAAATATCATTTTTTGCATGCCTTAGTGGGTGGAAAATAGGAAAATGACTTTCATGCCATTAGTGCGAGATCTGATGGCTTCCACTACCCGGATATTGAGATTTTGGTCTGTCATCTTCTCTCATACAACAAGTAGGCGTGGGGAACCAGGCTCGGCAGTTGTAGAGGGATTTGTAGGAGCATGATGGGTGGTGATGGAGTTTCCAATCAGATTTCCTCTCTCTTTTCCTCTTCTCTCTTAACTTGATCTATAAAAGTGAGAGATTAGCTCATTGTAAATGGTTATTCATTCTTCTTCTCTGCCTCCCCTCTTTTTTTTTTTCTTCCCTGTGGTCGAAAATGGAGTCGAACCTCCTCCCCTACTTTGTAAATGGAATTTTTTTACGTCTTTTCGTGTATGATGCTCTGTACAAATTTTGAAGCAATAAAACTCCTTTTTGTGATGCGTTGTCCATCCTTCGCTTGTTTTCATTGCATCTTCTTACCTCTCATCATTCTAGAGTATTCTGTGCATGTTTTGGACGTTTCATTTACAGATCTGGGAGTTATGTTTGTGGGGATTGAAAATGGAGTTTTGTGTGAATCTGACATTTCATCTGTGATGTTATTGTCCATCCTCTCCATTGCTCACCTCAACTCCCTTCATTTCATGGTCGTTTTGATAGATGATTAACACTTCCCTTTTCTTGGTGCTATCACCTCGTTAGTGTAGGATTTCCCTCTTTATGCACTTTCTCTCTCCTTGGTCCTTGGAATTATTAGATTAGGAGTAGATAGATTTCATTTCTACATTAGGAGTAGTTTAGCATTAGAATTAGGAAGAAGAAGTTAGATTTTCCGAAGGGCCATCTCAAGTCCACAAGTCCCACAACTTGAGAGATGGTCCCATGTTATGTAAATCACACCAAATGACCCTACCTTAGAAAAGTAGATCCATAACTCATTTGGGGGTGTTGTGATTTCACGTTAACAGTTTTGGCACACTCGGTGGGATGGGTCTGAAGCACCTTACCACTTCACTTCATTAGGTTAGATGTGCTCTTAGTGAAGGTTTCAGCCTTTGAGGCACTTTTAGACACATTGGCGACTCCATCCGGTCAAAAACCCATTCTCTAAGTTACGAGACCTTTTAGATCCATTTTCACTCATTTTCATCTATTTTCCTCTTCCATCTCTTCAATTTTCTCCCATTCCATGAGGTTGTGCAATCATGACTTCATTCCTTTCATGGAACTCACACTTACGAAATACAGTCCACCTCCAATGTATTTCCCAACTCCTCAGATCAACATTATAATCGGATCTAGGACCATTATGCTTACCCATATGAGCAATGTCAAAATCATTTTGACTTATGAAGCTTATCAAAAGAAAGAGGATGCATATAATTTGATAGTTATGTAGAGGATGCTGATTTACTAGAGAAGATTCAAAAATGGAGAGGTGGCATGGTTCAATTCAGTGGTAACTGGTTCAAATGAGGGCTTTCAAAATTGGTTACTGAGGGCACCTTTTCCATGGGAAGGCCCTTTTCCAAGACACTACTGACCCTTAGGTGAAGTTGGACTTCGTGATTGGAATGTTCCCCAACTTGCACAATGGACAGTGGAGATCGGGGCTTATGAGCAAAGTGCAAGACAACCTTGTCAATGGGTAAGTCAATCACCAGCTCCCTGCCTTTCATTGTCTCTTCCTCAATCTTTATCATTTCAATGAAGCAAGAGCCAAGCTTCCTAGAATTCTTACCCCAAGTGTTGATTTCATTTCTCCATCTCCTAGTCTTCCACCTCACCTCAGTTTCTCTACCCTTTTCCCTCCCAAATCCAATCCCCCTCTACAAGAGCCAAAAGAAACACCTTCCCCTACACCACAAACAATTGCAAAGTCTATTGTAAATCAACCCATCCTTCCTCCTACTTTCCCAAACCCATGTTGGGAAGAAGACAATAAAAAAACCAGCCAAGGAGAAAATCAAACAGAGGAACCCAATAAAGAAGAAATGGTAGAAAATCGAAGAGTTGGGTTGCTTAAATTTGAGTTTTCAAAGGTTCCCTTATCGGTTAAGCCTATGGAGGAGGCTGAGGTCAAGCCAAGTGGTGGAAGATCCAAGCTACTGAGCAAGTAGGGGAAGAAGGAGCTACTCCTAATCCAAAAGAAGAGGAGTACATTCCGTGTGGAGGAGGACCATATCGGTTTCAGAGGCTCCAAGTGCGGAGCAGGCCACAGAAGAACCTTCAGTTCTTCCTCCCACTTCATCCCCTTCAAGCTCGATGTTGAGGAAGAGTTTGAGATTTCAAATGTCATGTTTGAGGATGAAGGGAACCATGGTGAGTCAATTATAAATCAAGACACCATGAAGGAGGTTGAGCACTGCAACAAGGACAATAAGGAGGTAGAATACCTATCGACTTGGAGGATTGTCTTGATGGAGAGGAGACAAGGAAATCACATCATTCACTTCTCCATCATCTGCCTCCCAAGCACATGAGCTCGCTGCCATGGAGGAGAACATTCAGGAACAATAACTCGCACTTCATAACATGACCCTTTGGAACCAAGATTGGAAGACATAACTCTCCCATGTTCTTCAAAGGAGGAGGAAGAGAAAAGGTAGGAGGATGTCATCATCTCTCTCACGCCATTCATCTAAGAAGGTCCACAAGAAGACTTCATTTTTGGATTGAATTTCGAGAGAAATGGGCACATCAAAGGATCATACCATGCCCAATCAAGTACTTGGCTTCATTGGAGCCAAAGGAGAAACAAAACTAATCATGCCTACTTGAGGCATGAGGATGAGCATAGAGTACAAAGGGTCATCATCAATACCTCTAGGATTTGAATGCAAGTTAGCCAAGTGAGGAGGTATTTTCCATTAATGCGAGATACCTTGATGATTTGGGTGGAGGACCGGCTTATTGTAAGTTTTTCACTCATCCAACCAGCCATGTTCAGTGCCAAATCAGTTGCATGGCTGCCATTTTTGAGGAAGGGAAGCTATTTCTCCCTACCAGTTGTAGGATTTGTTTGAGCTCCCTTTGCTCTTGGTTAGAGTAGTGTAGGTAGGTTTGTTTTCAGTAGAAGAAGTGCTTTTGCACACTCTGCATGTTTCATTTGGAGCATGTATGATTTTCAGTTTGAACATAGTGTTTGTGTTGTTGTTTTGCTCTTGCACAGTGCATTGTAATGGTTTTGTGCAAAAATCACCTTCAAGTCTCGGTGGGTTTCAAGTGATTCATGGATCAGATCTTCAAAAGTTCAGATCAATTTCATGTTTATCAGGCAGACTCCATGCCCAATGGATGCTTTAAGGCCACTGGTCTCTTCATCTAGTAGGAAGATGTCCCCATGAGTTGCCAAATTGTTATCCATATTTCGCCCCTTGGACAAAATATTGGATCAACCATGATCCCGCATAGGAGGAAACAGAGTCAAAAGGCGACAGAAAAGGGCTTCAAAATTAGCTAAGTATAAAGGTGTAAGTGGAGAATGCCAAGTGTTAGTATGGCATTGATTCAAGGGGTGAATAGATAAAATGTTTCTAAATGAGTGCTAGAGCTGCCTGTGTCTCGGGGAAAGTGGGCCATCAGGAGAAAATTTGGTTCTTTGCCCCTTGCTGTCTCAAAAGGGGGTAAAAGTTACAAAATGGCCCGCATGACTCCGCTCAAGGAAAAATCGGTGTTTGAGCCGAGTCAAAGCCATAAAGGGGCACAAAGGAAAATATGGAAGCGCATCTCCCACCCAACCAAAGAGTGCCACATATCCCATATCAAAAGGGGACCCACCTTTAAAGCTGTTTTCCCATCCATTTGTACGGACTCAATATAAACTTCGAAGGGGCATATCTTTCGACTCAGGGCTCAAAATATTACAAATTTAGACTTTTTGGAAAGGTCTCAACCTCCACTATGCCATGGAAGCATAAAATATCATTATTTTATGCCTTTATGTGGTGGAAGATAGGAAAATGGATTTCACGCCATTAGTGTGGGATCCGATGGCTTCCACTACCTGGATATTGAGATTTTGGTCTACCATCTTCTCTCATACAACAAGCAGTGTGGGGAACCAGGATCGACAGATTGTAGGTGGATTTGCAGGAGCATTGATGGCTGGTGGTGGAGTTTCCAATCAGATTTCCCGTCTCTTTTTCCTCTTCTCTCTTCACTTGATCTATAAAAGTGAGAGCTTAGCTCATTATCAGAAACGGGTTTTCATTCTTCTTATGCCTCCCCTCTTCTTTTCTTCCCTAGGGTCAAAATGGAGTTTGAACCTCCTCCCCTGCTCTGTAAATGGCATTTTTGCCTCTTTCTTGTGTATGATGCTCTGTGCAAATTTCTAAAGCAATAAAACTCATTTTTGTGATGTGTTTTCCATCCTTCACTTGTTTTCATTGCATCTTCTTGCCTCTCATCATTCTGGAGTATTCTGTGCATGTTTTGGATGTTTCATTTACAGATCTGGGAGCTGTGTTCATGGGGATTGAAAATGGAGTTCTGTGTGAATCTGACATTTGGTCTGTGATGTTGTTGTCCATCCTCTCCATTGCTCACCTCACCTCCCTTCATTTCATGGCCATTTTGATAGATGATCAACACTTCCCTTTTCTTGGTGCTATCACCTCGTTAGTGTAGGATTTCCCTCTTTATGCACTTTCTCTCTCCTTGGTCCCTTGGAATTGTTAGATTAGGAGTAGATAGATGTCATTTCTACATTAGGAGTAGTTTAGCATTAGGATTAGGAAGAAGAAGTCGACTTTCTCTGGAGGGCCATCTCAAGTCCGCAAGTCCCACAACTTGAGAGATGGTCCCATGTTATGCAAATCACACTAAATGACCCTTCCTTAGAAAAGCATATCCATAACTCATTTGGGGGTGTTGTGATTTCACGTTAATGTGACTCAAGAGATTTTTGTTGACTAGAAGAACATGGAAAATGAAGCTTGTATGTGTAACTTGTGGTTGGTCAAAGTTGGGTCACCTCTTGGATGAGACAAGGTCAACTAGCGAGTCATATTATGATGTGAAAAAAAAAAAATCAAGCGTAGTCAACAAATCGGGTTTTTGTTTGGACCTCTCTGGTCTTCCAAGCTCGATATCATCATTTCGGATCGATCGAAAAAATATTTCCATGTTGTGGGTCCTCGAAGCCACCACGTGGCACGTCACCACATTTATAGAGCGCAATGAGTCATCTATCAACTTGGCAAGCCAAGTGGTGAGTTCAATACCGAGAGCTATGCATGGTAAGATGGCGAGTTAGAGGGAAAGTTTTGCACTAACACGGCAAGCTATAACCTTACATCGAACCAACCGAGCTATGGGCGAGTTATTCTAATGACTGATGAGTTGATCATATATTTTAGTAGTAAAAGGGTGAGAATTGTGGTTAAAACCACATATATACTAAGCAATTCAAATCCTTAAAAATGCTAACCTTATTGCGATCCCAAACATGTGGGATAATCCATATAGATATGGATAAGAGTGCTGGAAAAATATTTCCCCAATCGACAAAGAGACCACGTGGAGGAAGACTCATACATGGCGGGTCAACATGGAGCTCACAATAAACAACACAACGCAATGTGGAGGTAAAACAAAGCAAAGGTAGGGGTGGAAGAGTCAACCCTACGTGACCTCCCCTTATATTCAGAGTGGACCAACCCACTTGCTAGTCGAGTTGGTTGAGGTGAGAGTTGGGTGATAAGACCTATGTATAATAAATTCGGGGCCCACCCAGGCTATAAAATCCTTCCCCTCACTCCATTCGAACACAATTTCTCTCCCAATCCAAAGCAAATTTCGAGGAGATTTAAGGGGAGAAAGAAGAAATAGTGTGAGGTGTTAGTTAATTTTGAAGGCCATTATTATGGAGAGAAATAATTAATCCCTATTATTATATTTTAATAGACATTATTTTGAAGAGGCCCTATTATTATTTTTTATAGGCCATTATGGAGGAAAAACCCTATCTAATTAAATAGGCACATGATGTATAAGTCCTATATTATTTGTTATAGAAAGATGAAAATAAGTCCTATTATTTAATAGGAACATTGTAATGATTTGTGAGTTCGTATTTTAATTCATCAATTAGAGTATTCTCATGTAAGAGCACTGGAGACGTCGTGAAGCCGAGGGACGTGACAAAGCATCGAAGAAGCATGTACACATATTGGAGTGCATTACGGGAGTTATTATTTGTTAACTCTTTGTCATTACAAAGGATAAATTGACATCGTATTCTCTTGTTGGAGCCCGGAGACGTCGTGGAGACGAGGGACGTGAAGAAGCACTAGAGAAGCACTAAAGCTCAAATCCTTAGTACGTTGGATGATTTGTCTAGATCATTTGTTGCGGAGGAGGGTCAT
The DNA here is from genome assembly GCA_018340775.1 of Taxus wallichiana var. yunnanensis. Taxonomy (NCBI): domain Eukaryota; kingdom Viridiplantae; phylum Streptophyta; class Pinopsida; order Cupressales; family Taxaceae; genus Taxus; species Taxus wallichiana. The sequence continues at coordinate 539,566,864 of CM031241.1, read as the reverse complement.
TATATATTGAGATTGTTGGCAAACTTTGGATCAATTTGAGTTTGTGAAGAGGAATAGTTTTGCAGTGTAAAAGAGTAAAGGAGGCCATCATAAACAACATTCATTGGATCAATCATAGCTCTGCATATCATGTAGTTACCCTTAGACTAGTTCGAAGTCTACAAAATCAACTTGAGGTCGGGACTTGTGCTATAACAAGAGTGAAGGAGGATCATTTTTGTTTAATGATTTGGAGACTTATCACGGTTTAAAGGTTAGTTTTTCATGTAGTGGAAGCGTTGAGGTCTTTTGTGGATATCAAATCCAAAAGCTCTATGTGAAACCTTCTAGTTTCCTTGGACCGCCTTGGATTCTACGGAATCAACTCGGGGCCAGAGCTACGCTATAATACCATACTTTCTAATACCGGTTTGGATCTAGAGAATCAACTGGAACACTAGGTTTGGTTTAATGCCCATTAAAGTAATGTAAGTTTATGATGTACTTATATTGGATTGTTATAATGGATTGGTTCAACTAGTTTGTGAACCAAGAGACATGGGCATTATGGCAAACTTTGTTATCAAATCTTGTGATCTTTGGTTCTTATTCTTGCATGGCATTATTTTAAAGTTGATTTATTTAAAATGGGATGAATTCGGTAAAAATAAGTAATTTCCTATAAGTGTAAGTGGTCAAAGAAAAAAATGGTCGATTTGCGGATCAAGTTTGGTATCGAGTAGGCATTGCACTGTAAGCTTACTAAACACAACAAGTTGATATAAAGAACTGGATTTTCACTTGTGGTAGCAATAAGATGGACATGTACTAGTTCACACTACAATTGATGAAACATCTACAACTTGTGCAAGCAGAGAAGCGCAAAAAGCAACAAGATAGGTTTAAGTCTCTAACAGAATTTGGGTATTATTTGTACTGGTATACTAGCAATTGTAAAACCCTCGTGCGAGGGCTAACATTTTGCTACAATATATTGAATTTTCTTGTTGACTAAGTTGTCTAGGCACATCAAGAAACCAATGTCATACTTTAGAGAGAGATTTATATAGTAGAGAAGATGACAAGTGTGGACATTCAAAATCTACACCACTCATTTTCCTTCATCACTTACACTATATTCACTATTATATTAATCAAAATCACTATTTAATTCATACATCCCTATCCTAAGTCCAAAACCCTCCACACTATTTAATCCATGTAAATATTCTTCACAACTATAAAATCTTATCTTTACCTCTCCTAAAACCATCTAAAACCACTTAAAAACAAAAAACAAATAAGAAAAAACAAAATCAAAACAATCCTATAACCATCTTAACCTCTTCACCTCATCCTCCAACATCCCCTTAGCCATTTACCTGCACCTTGAACCAAAAATCCATGATTGGAAGTGATTTCAACCACTCTACAACATTTCCCTATAAAAACTAGATGAAATGATTCAGTTGAATCGTCGGTGATTATAAATAACACTTTTGTGCTCTCCCTTAGGGATCTTCAATCTCGAATCTCTACCATCCTTTTCGCTCCTACACTTCGTTGTTTGGTACTCAAAGCATCCAAGACATCATCAAGCAATACTAGACATCTACACTAAGAATTTTTAAGCATCTTCAAGGTCATTTTTCATCACTCAAACATCAAGCAACATCTCTATCCACAATCTCTTGTTGAATATTTGAGGCAAAATTTAGCTCCAAAACTACTCAAAGGTATTCCTCAATCTTTATTTTTCCTTTTTCAATCATAAAAACTCTTAAATCAGTCATAAGCATCATTTTATAGCTTCAAGCTCTCGTTTTATCTAAACTATCAAAAATCATAGCAATCGTTAGTGATTCACCCTAATCGCCAACGATTGGCTTAAATCCTTTGGTGATTCTATCAAAAATATCATTTTATCAATTTATCATCTTTTTATCGATTTTATCAAATCCTTTAAATTTAACATTGTTGTTTCCAAGCATGGTTCTTTATTAGATGGCAATTCTGGTAATTCACATCCAATTACCAACATTTATGACCTTCTTATAGTCCAACACCCCTTTTTTGGGAACAATATAACATTTTACACGAGCTAACACTTTGTGCTATCCGATTTGTTGTCGATGAAGAAGATATTAACGATCAGTTCAAATTCCTCCACAAAATCCCATAGGAGAATGAGGATTTATAATACGACTATTTTGAAGGTGTAAAAATTGCATCTACCCTCGCTTGGGTCACTTTGAAGCCGTAGAAGACTTGCCCATCCACTTGGAGTTCTAGAACTTCTCATCTTCTATCTACATATCTAATTTGATTGCGTGTCTTTATCTTCATCCATATCATTATTGTTAATTCACTTAATTGTTATAAAAAATGATCGACATCCTCCGAGGAAGCCTCATTGGATTCACGGGACCATCCTTTGTCGGGTAACTCATCTATCCATTTTTCTAATCCTTTTTATTTAGTGTCTTTGAGCGCGGAGTTGCTTTGCGGGACGGAGGACTTATATTCATCCAAAATTGATCAACTTCAATCAAATGCCGGCTTCAACATCAATTCGCAGGTATCGATAAAACCCTTCGTCTTCCGAGGTCAATTTTATTTTTATTGTTTCACTTCATTAACTTAAAGTAGAAGGTAAAAACATCTCTCGAACATTCGGCACACCTAATGGGATCAATTTTTCTTTTCTTCATTTTATTTTTATTAAAAAGTTTAATTTTTGGCTTTATGCTCTGTAATCTCCATTGATCCAGATAAAATCTCCAGTGATTGGGTGAATCACCAATGATTCTAGCAATCACCAATGATCTCTATGACTGCTTTTGATTACTCGGTCGATCGACCTCTAACATCATTATCTTTTGTTATCTCGTCTTCGCTAACCCTTTTGCAGGTTACTTCGTTGTTTGGGTTTTTGCTTGTTGTGTTATTGCATTGCTAATAAAATAATGAGAATAAAAAATTAAAAATTAAAAAGGAAGCATTTTTCAAGTGTGTTTTCCCCTTTCTTTTTGTTTTCAAACATCACATTTTGTTGTTTGTCCTCATCAAATTCAATCATTATTTTGGTTTTAAAACAAACCTTGTATCCTCCTTGATCACATAGATTAATTAAAAGGTTAATTTATTACATTCACATTATCTTCCCTCACATAGCCAAATCACGTCAAATATTAAACTTGCATCAAACACTCCTACCCAAGTGATAACTATGGGATTTCATCACCCAATAAGGAAACCAACTCGGTTTTTGGCTAGAGTATAAACAATTGGTTGTCGGTATATTGGCTAAGCACTTGACTCCCTTATCATTGTGGGACTATGAAGTGAGGGGTATGCCCCAATACTAGGCCCCGTCTTGGTACCCGGCATAGATTTGGGACTCACGTACCTTTGGGTATATCAAGGACTCCAGCCTTAAAAATTCCCGAAACCATCCATAAATGGCCATTTCCTAGGACCCATAAGTCGTTTTAAACATTCCACCTTTCTAAATTAATCAAGATAAAAATAAAATTCTTTGTGACTTATTTGTTGCTTGTAATCAACCCATTTAGATTTGTTTTCATTTTGTTAGGTGATTTCTTGTTTGTCATTATGGTGCTTATAAGACAATAATCTCGTATCCATACTTCAAAAGACATGTCGATCCATTCAAAATCCACACCACAATACCACTAAACCTTACAACATGTTACGCCCTTAACCTATTGCTTGCATTAGGATATGAGTAGCCGAGTTGTGGCTTACCATATCATTTTATTATATCATTTATACTTTCTCATGCTTAATAGGTTGGTCTAGGTGATGGCCATAACATATGAATAGTATATATATGGGATTGTAGGTAGTAGTTCATCATCATTTGAGCATTTAAGTCTTATTATATGGTTTAGAGGATGCCCCCTCAAAGTGGCTAAGTTATTATAATTGCATATTGAGATCATTATTCTAAAATATTGTGTTATTTGGTGTTTATTATTGCTGCTCATAATCTGAATTATACTAGTAATTTCATTACAAGTGGTATCGAGAAGTGCAATGATCGGGCCAAAATTAGGGAAAAAACCAAATTTTTGTTTCCACGATATATTTTGAACCAAAGTGAATTGGTGTGAGATATTTTTACCATAGTTGAAAAACATTTCAAGTAAGGTTCCCTGAAAATTTCAGACTTTTTGATTTATTTTGCACAAGTTATTACAAATTTAGGGTTTTTCATAAAATCACTCTCTAAGGTGTAAATTGTGGAATTTTTTCAAGTTCTTTACATTTTGGAAATATCAAAAAAATAGTATTAGTATCTTCTTTGTGTTTTTCTATTTGGCCTGAATTTATATCAAACCCTAAACCCTAAGGTTTGATATCATGGCGGGGCCTTCCATAAGAGCAAAAAAGAATCCGGTTACTCGGGTAAAACCCTAGATAAAGATGGGATAGTGATTGAAGAGATGGATTCAAAATGGGTAAATACATATTCCTCAACACTAGGGTTTACTTCAGTTGATCATAAGGTGAGCCAACTTGAGTATGAGTCATGAAATGTACAATTGAGATGGCTCTCAAAGGAGACAACCCAAATCAATCATCGGTTGGATGATATCATGCAACATGTACATGGTATAAAATGTTTTTAAATCCATCCCATATCAACCAAGGAGGATATTTAGTTCAAAATCATGGAAAAAATAACCATGTTGATCACTTTTCCAGCCAATCAAAATCCAATTATTCGCGACCATAGAACATGGTGTCGAAAGTGGATATGTGCAAATTTGATGGTAAAGATCCCCTGAATTGGATAAATCAAATGGAGAAATTTTTTGAGCTACATAAAACACCATTAGGAAAAAGGTGACATTGGCATCCATGTATCTTGAACCAGACCAATTTGTTTGGTATCGATGGTTATGTGCTTAGAGGCAGAAGAATGGTCTCGGTGTCACTTGGACAGTTTTTACCGAGGAGTTACAATTGCACTATAGTTCCAGTGTTTCAAAGAACTACTTTAGTAAATTAGAAAATTACGACAAACAAGATCAGTCAAAGATTATGTGCATCAATTCCAAAACCTATCCTTAAGGGTGGAGAATATACTAGAAGAGAATTTGAATGACCTATTTCTTGGGGGTCTTAAGGACCACATCGAGCATGAGGTACGTATGTTTAATCCACTCAATATTTTGATTCTATTATCATGGCATGTCGAGCAAAGGAAAAAGTTCTTTGTAGTAGGAGGCCACCTTTCATTAACATCAAAGACCATAGTATCTCTTCCCCTTCATTTTATAGGCCAATTAGATTGACTCCTCAACAAATGGAAGAAAAGAGAGCAAAAGGATTATGTTTTAAGCGTGATAGCAAATATGGACCGGGACACAAGTCTTTGAGAAGAATTTTTCTATATTGACGGAGGTAATGAGGATGATGAGGACGCTGAAATTATAGGAGAGGCTGAGGAACCAGTAGAAGAGGAAGTAGAGGATCACCAACCTACAATTTCTTGCCATGCATTATCAGGTATTAGTACTCCTCAAACACTCAAGGTTATTGGCTATCTCAAAAAATAGAAGGTGACAATGTTGATTGACTCGGGGAGTACTCATAACTTCATAAATAGTAAGTTAGCTACTCACCTCAATTGTTTTATTTACCCAGCTCCATAAATGCAAGTTATGATTGTGGATGGTGGGACATTCAAGTGCACATGAAAGTGCCATAGTATCAAGCTTTCCATGGGAGACTACATGTTAGACTCACCTATGTTTTCTATTTCTATGGGAGGGGCAGATATTGTTTTGGGTGTCCAATGGCTCACAACCTTAGGTACTATAGAGATGAATTTCCAAGAATTGTTCATGTGATTTCATTTAGATGGAAGGAAAATACAATTGAATGGGATGGTAGCTAAGTCTCCACAGATTATTAGCTCTCATCAGATGCAGAAGGTTCTTAGAAAAGGAGTAGATGGATTTATAGCAAAGTTATTTTCCATAGAAGTACAAAATACAAAGTCTTCAATGCCACCCGATCTTCAGAAGATTGTTGATGCTCACTCATCTATTTTTGATGCAATTCCAAAGGGACTACCACCAGTTAGGGATCATGATCATGCCATTCAGTTGATTCCAAGGAGCCAAACACCTAACATCAAACCATATAGATACCCATATTCCTAGAAAAGTGAGATCAAGAAAATGGTTCAGGAAATGTTGAAGGCAGGTATCATCAGGCCTAGCCAAAGTGCATATTCTTCACCAAGTGGTCATGGTACATAAGAAGGATGAAACATGGAGGATGTGTCCAGATTACGAGAACTCAACAAGTACACCATCAAAGATAAGTTTCCTATTCTAGTAATTGATGATTTACTTGATGAATTGCATGGTGCTATTTATTTCAAAAAATTAGATCTTTGTTTAGGTACCATCAAATTAGAATAAAAGAGGAAGATGTTCATAAAATGGCTTTCAGGACTCATGAGGGCCATTATGAGTTTTTGGTAATGCCTTTTGGTCTTACAAATGTGCCTTCAACCTTTCAAAGCTTGATGAACACTATTTTTAGGCCATTTTAAAGGAAATTTGTATTAGTTTTCTTTGATGACATATTGATTTACAGTAAGACATGGGAAGAACACTTACAACATGTAAATAAAGTGTTGGAAGTTTTGGAGAAACATACTCTCTATGAAAAGCCATCTAAATGTTCTTTTGGTGTATAAGAGGTAGAGTACTTGGGTCACATTGTATCCCATGAAGGCGTCAAAGTTGATCCTCAGAAGATCAAAGCTATGGTGGAATGGCCAAGGCCCAAAACTCTCAAAAATCTTCATGGGTTCCTAGGACTAACAGGAACTACTGAGAAGATTTTTGATTGGGATATGGTAGAATAAGCAACCCCCAATCACTACATTGCTAAAGAAGGATGCCTTCCATTGGAAAAACTTAGCCACTAAATCCTTTGAGCAGTTGAAGGAAGCCTTGTGTAGCACCCCAGTTTTGGCTACTCCCAACTTCTCAAAAACCTTCATTGTTGAATGTGACGCTTCAGGATCAGGATTGGGAGCAGTTCTAATGCAAGAAGGAAGACCAATTGCATTTGAGAGTCACCAATTCAAAGGAAAAGATCTGCTCAAACTTGTTTATGAGAAATAAATGATGGCTATTCTTCATGCGGTCAAGCAATGGAGGCCCTATCTCATGGGTAGACACTTCAAGGTAAAAATTGATCATGATAGTCTCAAATACTTTTTGGAGAAAAGGTTATCATATGAGGAACAACAAAAGTGGGTAAAAAAATGTTGGGTTATGATTTTGAAATCATATACAAAAAGGGTAAATAAAATGTAGTAGCTGATGCGTTGTCCAGAAGGGATACATCCGCAGATGCCTTACTATGTGGAATGTTCATGTTGACGGCCGATTGGGTGGATGAAGCAAGATTGGAATGGGATCAAGACAAAGATACACAATCTCTAATACAGAATATCAAGCAAGGATCTATGACATCTAACAAATTTGAGTGGAAAGGTAATGCCCTATGGTACAAGGACATGTTATACTTGAGTAAAGATTCTGAGTTAAAGCATAAGATTCTTTGCGAGAGCTACATGCCTCGCTTTGTTGGAGGACACTGGGTTTTGAAGACATATCATAGAATAAAAAGAGAATTATTTTGGGAAGGACTCAATGGGGATGTATAAAAGTTTGTATTAGAGTGTTTAGTGTTGCCAACAGAACAAAGGGGAAACAATTAAGACACCGTGTTTATTCTGTAACCCTTACCAATTCCTAGCGAAGATGGGAGGAGGTCTCCATGGATTTCATCACCGGATTACCTTGTTCGAGAGGGTAAGAATGTTATTTTTGTGATTGTGGATAGGCTCACAAAAATGCCCATTTTTTTGCCCTATCACATCCATTTGTAACTAAATACAGACCACATCTATTTTTTTAGAGATAGTTCAAAGGCTACATGGAACCCCAAAGATAATTGTAAGTGATCGTGATCCTATTTTCACAAGTAATTTTTGGACGGAATTATTTTCATGTTTGGGTACTTAGCTAGCTCACAGTTCATCTTATCATCCTCAAATTGATGGGCAAATAGAAGTGGTCAACAAATGCTTAGAGGGGTATCTACGTTGTTTTGTATCAGATAAGCAGGAAAGATGGATTAAATGGCTACCACTTGCAGAATGGTGGTATAACACATATTTTCATACCTCTTCTCAAATGACCCCATTTTTAGCATTATATGGTTACCATCCACCTTCTATCACTTCCTCCTTGAGGGTGCAAACTAAGGTCAGAGATGTTGAGGAACACATTCAACATCAACAACAGGTTTTGGCTAGTTTGAAGGAGAATTTAGCATTAGCACAAAACATGATGAAACAACAAGTAGATCAACACCGTAGTGAAAGACATTTTGAAATTGGTGACTGGGTTTTTGTATGTCTCTCAGCCTTACAAATATATGTCTCTAAAGCAACAGAAAAAGGACAACAAACTTGTGCCTAAATATTATGGCCCTTATCAAGTTCTATAGAAAATTGGTAGTGTTGCTTATAAACTAGAGTTGCCTCCATCTTCACACATACACCTAGTATTCCATGTTTCATGCCTGAAGAAGGTTATTGGATAGAAATTTGAAGCCCAGAAAAGAGTTACAGAACTTGATGAGGAAGGAAGAATCATTTTGGAGCAGAGAAGATTCTGCAAGCACGTACTTAAGAGGCTTTGAGAATAGAGACATTAAGGAATATATGATCAAGTGGAAGAATCTAAGCATAAGAAGATACAACACGGGAGGATGAAGGTTTTCTACAAGACAACATCGAGATTATTCAACGTTGAGGACAACGTTGGTTTGAAGGGGAAGGGCATGCTACACCCTTAACCTATTGCTTGTATTAGGATATGAGTAGCTGACTTGTGGCTTACCATATCATTTTATTATATCATTTATACTTTCTCATGCTTAATAGGTCGGTCTAGGTGATGGCCATAACATATGAATAGTATATATAGGGGATTGTAGGTAGTAGTTCATCATCATTTGAGCATTTGAGTCTTATTATATGGTTTGGAGGTTGCCCCCTCGAAGTGGCGAAGCTATTATAATTGCATATTGAGATCATTATTCTGAAATATTATGTTATTTGGTGTTCTATTGCTGCTCATAATATGAATTATACTAGTAATTTCATTACACAACAAGCACGAACCCAACAAGATGAAGCTCAATTACTCATTGATTAATGTCAAGTACTTTTATTAACACCTCATCTTGAAAATCAAGAAAGCATGGCATACGACCTTCAACACTCTGTTGAAATAATCCGAACATGCCTCTGAACTCCTCACATCTATTATAAAGGAAATAAGCCTCTTTATCACCTTGATTACAAGACCAAGAACAAGCGCATTCTCCCAAAAAACAATCTGCTTCATTTGAGATTCTAGATCCCTTTACTCCACATTATATGATAATGAGGATCTTGTGTTTTCAGAGATCTTATATTCAAATCTCATAGCCCTTAATGCCCACTTTACCTGCTAGGGGTGTTCACCTTCAAACTTTGTTACATGAACCATGGCCTTATGTCCCCGATCCCTCATGCATTTTTTCCATCTTATTGATCCTAATCACAAACTTGTTATCTAGCATGATTTAGTCTTACCCCTAGTAGCTGAATAGAAACATCAAAGATTGTGTCTTCGGTTCCCATTTTTGATCTTAATGTAGTCTCTTCACAAGACATAATCACTCAACATCGAAATCTTCACTAGACATATCCACTAGTTCCACTCCTCCCAAAACAACACAATTCCATCTTCTTCCACACACACCCCTCCGGCCTCCTCTATTGTTCGGACACCTCCAGTGAGTTCTTTTATTATTTATGCTAGCATATCCCAACCACTATTCTCTCAACAAACCACAACACCTATTTAAAACATTACCATGTTTATCCCCACATCCATGCCCCTAATCAATACTAGTGTTATTGCCGGTACTCACCTTATTTCATTATAGTCCTTGACTCCCCTCATTTCACAATACATGCCTCAACTATCCCAACCACTTGCTTCTTCCCAATACATACCACAACAATCCATGACCCTTTGTTATCACTTCTATTCCATTTCAACAACCACCCCCGTATTCACAACCCCTTATCCACACATCCACCCCTTTTTCAACACATCCCTCAATAATCAAACCTCCCATGAACACATCTATTCCTATCCCTATCAATATATTCAACCATCACAACCATTAGTATCACAACCCACTTACAATATCCCTCAAACATCCCTCAACAAAACATCCCCTTCCAAAAAAATATCTCTCAACAATATCAAACTAATCAATATTCAATCAATCAATCGGCTCATCCTCATCCCGGTCTGCAAAATAGCCATCACAAATGGACCCTCTTCAGGCTTTAATGAACATGATATCCAGCCTCAAAATCGCTTTCATGGGCTCTAAAAACACACTTTCATATAAACAAATTTGTAATGAGCCCATTCACCCATATGTGCACATAATATCTTATCCACCTCTTTGGGAGCTTCTAAAATTTCTCAAATTCTATAGCAAAGAAGATCCCCAACAACATATCTGAGCCTTTCACCACACTTTTTATCTTATAGCTCACGATTAAGATCTAATGCTTAGGACATTCCCTACATCTGCGGTCGGCCTTGCCATGGTGGTACAATAACATCCCCAATACTCTTTGTTTTCATTCACACAACTCGCTCAACTCTTCCTAGAACAATTTTCTATCAACATCACCCACAAGATCACCGTTAGACCTTCATGCAATTAAACAATTTGAGGATGAGTCTATCACGAGACTTTGTTACTGTTGGAGGGGTATAATTAATCGAGAATGTGTTGCGTAGCTAATTCAAAACTGATATAGAATATCAACAAACTCGATCTATTAAGTGAGAAGAAAAGGAATAAGGAAAGGGTATATAATAATTTGTGGAACAAAATAAAACTAAACCAAAAAAATTCTCCTTAGAAAATGTAATGCAAAGACGATTTGACAAATTTTAAGAAAAGCAAGATATGAGTATCATGATGTTGTTATATGAAAACTATTTGTTTTTGTTAGGAATAAAACTTGCTTAATTCATCTTTAGTTTATATTTGAATAAATGTAATAAGTTAAAGTATTTAATTTAACTACTTTAAACTTATGTCAATAAGTATTAGCTATCCATAGTTATTAGTTAACTAATTGATAATGTTCTCATCCCAATGTTTGTGGGATCATGTTCTATCTTGCATATTTTGTCCCCAGATGATTTTCATGAGGGCGATAGGGGCGATTAGGGAAATATGCTATTTTTGCGTATTTTCTCAGATTAGTTGATTACTTCCATATATTGTGGATGAGATATAAGTTGTCAATATCTATAAATATTCTGCAACTCTCTCATTTGTTTGTAATGCTTTATTTTGATATTAATAAAATACACAAGCATCGTCTTGTTTTCATGTAAAGCTTCTATGTCAAATATTGTTTTCAAGTATTCATTGCAAGAGTTTTCATGTTTCTCATATGCGGAGTTCTGCTCTTTGGTGTATTTTTTTGTGAACCATCACATTCTTTTAGTTTTCTTCCATCACAACAACAAATGGTGTTTCTAGTGACCGTGTCTCCTCTTCTTCGTCCTCTGAACGTGCGGAGCGTTCTTCATTTGAACGAGTTACTCAAGATGTAGTCTTAATGGAATGTCTAACTCTTCTTCCGAGAAAGCGCTTTTAGGAAGGGGAAGTCTCAAATCACCGAGGGGCGTTTCTTCTTCATGTCTTGTTTGATGTGGTACAATATTTTTGAAGTCCATTAGAGTTTTCCGGTTGCTTGTTTGGAAATGGACTAAAGTTGGGAACTATGGGTCATGAAAAAACGACCTTATTGGCCCTTTTGGATGATTTTCTAGGCATCTGCAAGCACAAAGACAAACATAGACATATTGAGGTTAGAGAGGGCATGTTTTGTTTTCCTTTGTATTTTGACTACATTTATAAACAATTGCTATAAATACTGCCTTATGCATTACACATCAAATGCCTTATGCGACAACTCATAGACCTAAGCAAATAGGCTATTGGCATAATCAAATGTACACATATTTATTCTATAAAGTAAATGTGCTTGCTTTGTAGGTAGGATGCATTACCAATGTAATTAAAAGTTGTTTGAAGCGTTGACTCGAAAGTGGAGTATTAATGTTGTGATTTTTTTGCATAATAAACATTTGTAATGGTCAATAAAATATTCATCTTCGTATGCACCTTTTGTTGTGTGTTATAATATTTTAAATGAACAAAAAAACGCAGACCCTACTTCCGCACTTGCTTGGGAGGTTGGTCACTGGTTTCCTGATTCAAGTATGTACTTTATAAGCTACAAGCTTTGGAGAAATTTCAAACAAATTTCAGTGCACACATTTAGGGTTTGATACAAAGGTCTTGTTTATTTGTAGGAGGGGGAAAAATAATTTCCAGCAATTTGAGATTGGTCCATTGGCAAGTGAATCAGAGGAAGCAAAAAAAACTAAAGCTGGAATTTCTTGTTTGATGGTGGACACGTAGTTTCAAACAATTAATCAATTTTTGTCAATTTTTTTATCAAAAAATGGATTTCAAGTATTGAATCTAAAGATTTAAATGAAAATTTGGAAGAAAGCAAAAAACTAGTTATCTAAGCAATGAATGAGATTCATCAACAATTAAATTTAATTTAATCATGTTTAATTCGATAATGAGTATTCAACCCTGTTTTAAGATTGACGAGGGGATGCATTAAAATAAACTTCAAAATAAAATACATATCATTGAAATGGGTATGAAACACCTGACATAAACATAGTGAAATTGAATAGTCATTTGGAAATGTGGTATTTGGATACCATTTCAAATCAAGGTAAGGAGAGTGATATACTTGTGTTTTGGGGACCTGAGGTTTATTTAACAACTAGTTTTGATTGAGTCAAGATTTAAGCAAGTTAATCCGAACTGAAGAAAGTAGTGTTCCTTCTTGTTTGGAAATAAAATGTCTTTGGAAATCTTGAAATGTAAGTAGAAAAAATGTGATATGGAGAAATACCTTCTAGGGTGAGAGAAAATGTAATGATGGATGAAATCTTGTAGCATAGTTAACAACTTCATAATAACCTATGTCTTCACTCGGTCTTAGCTATGCTTTGGATCACATCGGGTTCACCTACGAGAGAGAGAGAGAGGTTTGAGTCACACTTGATTTGTTTCAAGTGGAATTAGGTTGGAGAAAGATGTAATAGTTAATAATACAATTTGAAGGGATTGTTGAGTGGGCAGAGCAATGTTGGCCCTTTAATGTCCAAAACGCCAACCATCACTTTAAATCCTTGTTTTAAGAGTTGAGTTACAATCTGCTTACTGTTTTCCCCTGCACCACTGAAAAATATTGTCTTAAGAGTATTTTGCATTGAGTATTTTAGTTCATTTTGAAGTTATCATGTTAGTCTTTCTGTAAAAATAAATTCATGAAATGGAAATAGACACCAACACAATCAATAGAAGTGCATTTTAGAATCTAAATAGTGGGCTTCGCATATGTCAGAGACACACAATGTTCCGATGAGTAGTCAAAATAGAATTCGACAAGTTCTTACCACTACTAGATTATATGTATAAAAGTAGGACATTAACATTATTTCATACTTAGAATAGGTATAAATTGATTACAAGTAGAAGATGGTATGCATGTCCACACACTTGACTCAAGGTATGTTAGCATGATTCTCATGAAGAATAGGTATAAAAGCATCGATGTTTCAAGAGATTATGTACGTAGGTGTAATATTGTTATAAGCAAAAAGATGGCATACATGCCCAAAACTTATTTGGATATATCAACATGATTCTCATGAACAATAACTATCGAAGCATCCATTATTTCAAAAGATTGTAAGTAAAATCACTAAACCGCATTAATATATACTGCATATGGTAAAGGTATGAATAACTATTCCATTGCAAAAAAAAATTATTTGATACAACTCAAGCACATAAGAACATGTTCAAAACTTAAGCATTGCATTCTCAACATTCATACGATAATTTTAAAAAAACATGATCAATTTCATATATGATAAACCTTCAAGTGGTGTTCAACTGTTTTTACACCAAAAGTAAAGAAATAGTCCATAATCCCACTCATGCCTAAATAGGTATAATGGTATTCAAACTCATCTTTGGCGTGTTTAAGATATAGGGTAAAATGAAAGCCAATTAAAATTTTTCACATGAAATAAGAGCTAAATTGCAAAGGGGCTACATAATTCCTAGTACGCATTCAATCCTCAAGCAAGAGTTGTTTTTTCATGTTTAAAAAAAAGATTAGATTACGATGCATGATCTTTCGCAAATCCCATTCATGGCTTTGGTCTTCCTGCCCTGACCCGACAATCACTTTAGCTCTTTAGAGATTCAATATTCAATCAAAACAAATTTACAAGTAATGGAATGTTAGGACTCGAGACTCTTACCACCGCACTGATTAAGGACTTCAAATTCATGAAATGGAAAAACTAATATAGGAGTCTAGGAAAAACTAACACAGGAGTCCATGTTACTCTTATTTTTTTCAGATGCTTGACAACTTTTAATGTGGAAATATTCAGTATCGAGTCTCGACTAGTGAAAGGAGAGTGGGAGTTAGAGAAGGAGAATAAAGGAGCACATCTACCTGATACGGAGTTAATTTTGTTCATTGTAATTCAGAAACAATCTAGGTTAAAGAAGATAATAAAAGATGATATTCGACTAAAGGCAGAAGAAATATCCCATTTAAATAAACAACTAAAGGATCCGCAGGAGCAAAATGAGGAAGAACATCGATTCTTATTTTAGAAAACTCTTGAAATCTTGCGTTCCAATTCGTGATGACATGACGAGAGAGATGAAATTAAATATGTGGAAGATGAGATTGTAAAATTGGAAGAGGATAAAATTGTCCCCTACATTATTGCGGATGGATGAAGGTTCCTATTAAATGTAGCTTACATGTCATTTTTTAAAGGAGTTTAAAGTGGAGACACCCACCAAAGATGCCATCAATAAAGAGTTTTAATTATTACAAGCTTTATTTGGAAAAAAAGTGGCATTAACCATGACAACAACTAAGTTTATGATGAGTCTAATGAAATATCCCTTTTAGGATTTATTTTATATTTAAGATTTCCAACCAAATTTTTCACAAATAAAAATATGATTTTATGACAAGACAGTATATAGAAAAATATGACAACAAAGTACATTTAAGGCAACAAGGTATAAAATCAAAAATAACCAATATCTTCACTTTTATTGCAATAAAACTAACATCCAACATGCATGACATGTAATGTAATATGCATCAACATGCGATGAAAAGAAGTTCCAATGATAAAATAAATGATCTCTCTTCTTGAATATGGTTTGTCTTCTCTTTCTGGACTTGGCTTGGATCAACAAGCCTCTAAAACTCTAAATTGACAACACGATCTGAATAAACTCCATAATAGAAAATTAGATCTGAAAACCCTTGATTTTCTCCACAAAAGACCCAAAAACTTCCAAAACCCTTCACTAAAACCCTCGAAAATATCTCTAAAGAACAATTTCGATTTCAGCTCCAAAATGAAAACTAGGGTGGATCTTTTCACCACCGAAGAGTGCCCTACTAGCTAGGGATGGATCTCTCATCATTGAAGAGTGCCCTACTATTTAGGGATGGATCTCTCACCACCAAGAAGCTAGGGTTCCGTGGGATCTTACTCCACAAGCTGGATATTTGCAAACAACGATTGCACATGAAAGAAAATATGAGTGTATGCATGAATGTTCTCCATCACTCCCCAAACCTCCTTTTATAACATCTCATTACCTTTTTCCAAGTTGGGAGCTCCATGTGGGACTAAAAATGACTTAAGTGACCCCAACAAAGAAATAGAATAATAAAGTACCATAAGTGACCCCAACGAAGAAATAGAATAATAAAGTGTTATGGCCCCCTAATGACAAAACATAACATCTAGTCCCTCCAAATCACTTTATGCTCATGTCAATGAAAAATTATAACAAATGAACTAGATATTCACACCCAATAGCTCCCAGCGTCCCTAGCCCCTTGGGTATGACCAAGGCTGGGACTCGAATTGGCCCTTAGGCCTTTGGCGTAGGAAAGGGGACATTACAATCCTCCCTTCCCAGAAATGCTTGACCCCAAGCATTATCCTGTCATGTTGCAGAAGTTGAATACCACAAAGTAAGTTTCTCCATCTCACCCTACGTCAACCAAAGATCGGTGTAATCCGAAGTAACCAAGAAACCCCATGTAGTCATCATGACCTCCATGTTGTATAGAGAACAATGTTGTTCGTGAAGTAGAATGATACCCAAACCGACTCTCCACTGGTACCCACATCGGGATTGCCAATCTGTCCAATCCCTGCCAATCTGATGCCATCATCATGGGACCGTCACTATCTCTTCGATCAACTCTTGGGTACACAAGTCCACTTTGAATCCTGTAGAATCTCTGGATCAACCTGTGAAATAACCTGTATACGCACAAAGCATGCTAACCCTCCCACATGACCCACATTAGTGTGAGAGTACAACTCATAATGTATCTCAATGTGTCCCGTGGGGGAAAAATCCCAAGACTCCAGTAAATGGTCAACCGACAATGTCAACTCTACATAGTTCACCTCCTGTGATGAGTGTGAACCTACTAAATAACTAGGAAACTGAGTCAACTCCATCCCTCCACTGACTAGCACATGGGTGAAATGCCCTTTGTGCCTAGAAGCAGTAAAATACATAGGAGTGCTATCCCATGTCGACTCAGAACATGATGAACCTGTAAGCTTTGATTTGTTATAACGACAAACCATACATCCCTGTATGAAGTTGAGGATATCCTCCCTCAACCCATGCCATCTAAATCTCTCTGATATGAGCCTGTAGGTCTCATCGAAGCTCAAGTGTCTAGTCATGAAAGAACAATGCACATGTCGCAATATCTCCATCCTTAACCATGAATCTGACACAAGGTATAATCTTCCCTGATAGAATATCATCTCATCCTCCAATCTGTAGGTGTCATCCTGTATGTGACCATCCAAAATCTCACAAGTGTGTCGGTTCTTGGAGTACTCAACAAGAAAATGAGATCTCCAGTCTACCGAAACCTTAGATAACCAACATAATGATAAACTTAGATGATTTGAACCTGTAACCCCAATCTCTGTGACTATCTCATGTGCAACACTACTGGTCACACCCACATCCATCATATTCCACATCGATCCGCAATAATAAAGCCCCTCATCATGTCGGAAAGTCCTCTCCATCCCCTCAGCTGCAACCACCCTAGGTGCCCCTGTAGATAATCCCCTCAAAATCACATTCCTGTCCTCGGACTTAAACTTTAGCTCCATCATCTGAAAGTTAGTTCGAAACTCACCAAGAGAGTGAAGCCACTGCACTCCTAGCACTATGTTGGTCACTCCCATACCAACAATGTGGAAATCATCGGTAACTGTGTAGTTACCCATGGTGATGCTCAATTGTGGAACTTTCCGTGTGCATCTCATATACTCCCCATTGGCTACAACAATGTTGAAGCCCTCAAAGTCCTTCATCTGCAAACCTCGTCTCTCAACCAATGATGCATCAATAAAGTTGTGGGTAGCCCCACTGTCAATGAGTACCACAACTCGCTGACCCTGCATAACTCCTCTAATCCTAAATGCCTTGTACATCAGAGTACTAGACAATGTGGCTATAATCTCCCGAGGAAAAGTCTCCTCCTCCTGCACCGCATCAGCACTATCCAACACAACTCCATCTCCATCATCCATCTCGCGAGTCTCTAACTCCTCACCTCTGTCACCCTCACTCTCCTCGAAGACCTCAATGAATTGGGCCTTCCCTCTACCTCTGCAATCATGTCCTGGAACCCAAGGTGTGCGGCAATCGAAACATAGTTTCTTTCACCTCAACTCATCTCTGTCCTCTCGGGAAATGATTGGCTTCTTAGCCACCTCCTGCCTCGGTGGAGGCTCCCTCTGCTGAAGTTCATCTGATCCAGATGGAGGTTCCCTTTGCTGAATGTGAGGTGGAACCCTCGACTTTGGAGTGGATAACTCCACGTCTCGAGATCTCATAATAGCCTCATCACAAAGAAGAAGGCTCAAATTCCTTCATAAACCCAGCAAGAGCATCTGTCCGAACTGCTTTGTGAGCAGTGAAATCAACCTCATCTCCGTAACATTAGGTACCATGGTGATAATCTACGAAAATCTGCGATGTCTTGATCTAGGGAACGGTTTGTCTCAAATGAGTCAACTCCTAAAATACTGTCATGGTCCCTCTATCAAATCGCTCACTTTAGCCTCTGCGTGAACTTCTGCATAAGTAGTAATGTGTATGTGTCCTTGTGTAATCAATCCATGATGCCACCAATCATGAGCATCTCCCTCAAGATGTAAGATTGCAAACTTAATTGCATCTTCCTCATGCATAGGATTCAAGTCGAAGTATGTCTTCAACTTCGAACCCAAGATTGTGCAGTACACTTCTTAGAACCATCGAAGTGTGGAATGGAAATTTGTCCCAATCTCCTTTGCAACTCAGGTACCTGTATCTGATGATCTCTCTTGGGCTGCTTTGCGATCTTCATTTTGTAATATTCCTGGAATGGCATGTTGTCATGAAAGCCATCACTCAAGGTCTGGTACCTTTCCTAACAAGACTCCTCATCTAAAATATCCATTGGCTATTGTGCTGTGAAACTTCCGGATCCTTCACGAAAGAAGGTTCGTGAATCCCCAAAGGCCTGGTAGAAGAATGGGGAGACCATTGCCCTGAATGTCCACCCTCACCTCTTTGATCATGTTGTCCCATATTGCTATTTTCTCCTCTCTTCGTATGAGCATCAATCCTGCCATGTGCTAATCTCTCCGTGAGCTGGCTTAAATAGAGATTGGTAGTCTCTGTTGCTTTACCATGTTGGTGAACAATTGTTTCATCAGATCTACACCCATATCCTCACTGTCTTTGTCTCCCATCTTTCAACCCCAACAGGCTGGAGAAACAACTGCTCTGATACCTTTGAAATATCCCCTTTACGGATTTATTTTATATTCAAGATTTCAAACCAATTTTTCACAAATAAAAATATGATTTTATGTGTAGTATATAGAAAAATATGACATTAAAAAATACTGATTAAGGCATCAAGGTATAAAATCGAGAAAATAACCAATATCTTCACTTTTATTGCAATTAAACTAACATGCATCACCATCACCAATGACATGCATGTAACATGCATCAACACAATGACATGCATCAACATGACAAGAAGTGAAAGAAGTTCCATTGATAAAATAAATGATCTCTCTTATTGAATATGGCATTTGTCTTCTCTTTCTGGACTTGAAACTGGATCAACAAGCCTTTGAAACTCTGAATCTGACAACCCGATCTGAATAAACTCCACAATAGCAAATCAGATCTGAAAACCCTTGATTTTTCTCCACAAAAGACCCAAAAATCTTCCAAAACCCTTCATTGAAACCCTCCAAAAATATCTACGAAGAACAACCCGATTTCGGCTCCAAAAATGACAAACTAGAGTGGATCTTTCACCACCGAAAGAGTTCCTACTAGCTAGGATGGATCTCTCACCACCGAAGCTAGGGTTCCCATGGGATCTTACTCCACAAGCTGGAAATTTGCAAACAACAGTTGCACATAAAGAAAATATAAGTGTATGCAAGAATGTTCTCCATCACTCCCCCAAACCTCCTTTTATAACATCTCATTACCTTTTTCCAAGTTGGGCGCTCCATGTGGGACTAAAAAATGACTTAAGTGACCCCAACGAAGAAATAGAATAATAAAGTACCATAAGTGACCCCAACGAAGAAATAGAATAATAAAGTGTTATGGGGTCCCCCGCCCCCCCCCCTAACGACAAAACATAACATCTAGTCCCTCCAAATCACTTTATGCTCATGTCAACGAAAAATTATAACAAATGAACTAGATATTCACACCCAATAGCTCCCAGCGTCCCTAGCCCCTTGGGTATGACCAAGGCTGGGACTCGAATTGGCCCTTAGGCCTTTGGCGTAGGAAAGGGGACATTACATCTAAGCATAGTTTATTCGAGTTACATGAAAATAGGGAGCTCCTCCATGAAAATAGGGATTTGTTCCACTAAAATAGAAATAATTATGACATCATTTTTTTGCACGGGAATAAGGAGAATAAGTAGAAAAATAAATCAACCAATCACATACGAGCAAATTCATTAAAACTATTGCAAAAGAAAAAATAGCTAATTGTGATTGGTTGAAAGGAAGCTTAACTAATAGGAAACCGATTCCTATAGTTATATTGCCTTACGATAAGGAGAGTTACATGAAAATATGGAGCTCCACCATGAAAATAGGGATTTGCTCCACTAAAATAGAAATAATTATGACATCATTTTTTTTGCATGGGAATAAGGAGAATAAGTAGAAAAAAATCAACCAAACGGATACGAGCAAATTCATTAAAACTATTGCAAAGAAAAAAATAATTGATGTGATTGGTTGAAAGGAAGCTTGACTAATAGGAAAACGATTCCTATAGTTACCCTGCCTTGGGGACTAATAATGAGGAGAGACCTGAGGCCACCTAGTTTTTCCTCTATCAGTTATAATAACAAACTCTTATCATATTGAAACAAATCCCACTTTTAAAAGAATAAAAAGTCATCGAGTTTAAAATTTGTTTTCTTAACCCAAAAAAGCATATAAGAAAACATTCTTATGCTGTTGGACTGTTCTTAAATTCCAATAGGAGAGTTTTTGTAGTATGTACCATAAATCCTCGTTTCTACAGAGAGAAAAAACAATCCTCTATTATTGAGGAGAACACAAGGCAGGGTGGCGAAGATGACGATGATGAACACTACGTTCAATAAAATTCATATGCATTTCTGGTTCTATCATCATCAACATCTTTCTCACCATATTCTTCTGTTTTATGCCGCCGCCGCCGCCAAGATTGGCTGATATATTTCGCACCAGTCGAAGATGAACAGGCTTTTCGGTCGCAAGGTATTTTTGCAATCAAATTTCTTATAGGTGTTTGCGTTAATTATGGGATTGTTTACTTCGTGCATTTATTTATGGTCTGGGATTTTCGGCTTAGATGCCGCAACAGACGATATCTCTTAATTCTCTCTCTGGGGTCACCTTGGTAAAAACCTTGTGCATAATTTGTATTTAAATTGTTTGCATTGGTATATCTTTGACGAAAATAGGGTTAGCTGTGTAAAAGAGGGTCTCAATTTCAAAATGGTATACGGGTAAATAGTGCAGTAGTTTCTTTGAAAGAGGGTGCCAATCACAGGGCTATATAGGTAAGACAAAGGTGAAGTAGTGTAGAAGAGGGTCACAATTGTCCTGCTACATGGGTAAGATTAGGGGAAGCAGTGTAAAGAGGGTCACAATTGTACTGCTATATGGGTAAGAAGCGCTGTAGTTCTTTGAAAGAAGGTGCAAGTTGCAGTGATATATGGGTAAGATTAGGAAATAGTGTAAAAGGAGTCCTAATTGCATTCATAAATCTCCAAAATATAAATAAGGGAATATTTAGAATCTTGTGATTGCACTTTTTGATCATTTTTATCAAGTGATACCCTGTGTGTATCTCTTTCGTCAAGCCACTTTGAACTTGCTCCTGTCCTTGTCAGTTGGGGTGCATTGCACTCAGTTTATTTCGTCCAATTTCAGTACCTGACATGTCTCCTTGGATATGAACTTGAGGTAATTTCTTTGGAGATTACATATATTTTCCATGTAATTGGCCTCAAAGATAACTCATGAATAAGTATATTTTCCCCAAGCAATTCATATGCAATTTTGGCTTATTTTTCTTTACCTCAAGGCCCCAAACTGTCCCGCATTTGGGAATCGAGACTACCTTTCCCCTTCTGAAACCAGGGCAAGCACGGTTACAAAATTCTTTTTGAACACTGGATAGGGTACTCAATTCCATAGAGCACATATATATCTTCATATGGAGTCCAACTAGAACATAGATATGGCGAGCATGCTTGCACAACATTTTAACCTGTTGGTTAAACAATTATGATACACAAACAAAAAATAATATTTATAGGAAAGAATTTCCTTTTAACCCTCATGTTAGTTTGATTTAAGTTTTTGTATCCAGAAGTAATATAAGATACATTTCTCTCAAAAAAGTTTATTCGTTATATTTTTATGTTACATAACTCTAACCATATGAGAGTTACGTCATATTGCAATTATACAAGCACTACAGAGGAGTAGTAACCTCTCTACTTTTCCGCACTCAATTTGCGACAAAACCTTAGGCTTAGACATGACAAGATGCTACAAATTTCATTAATACAATAGCCTGACACACAACCAAAAAAAGGTTAAATATACTATTATGCTTTCAAACAAATATCGAGTATTGGCTGATTGCTTATGTTAATTAGGCCCCCTGTTTTCTGCATATATCAATTCAAAGAAAAACTTGGTTTATTTTGGTGACAAGTGCTCCATTGTCTTTCACCATAGCACAACCTGAACCACAGTTAGAACATAAATGTTCAATTTGTTACTATGCTTTCAAACAAACATTGAGCATAGGTTGGATTCTTGTGTTTTATAATTGGGCTAAGATGGAAAATGAGTTTGTTTATACGGTTGCATTTTCTTCCCGGACCTTTGTTCTGAGTGCTCCTAATAATACTTTTCTGGCAAAGGGATCAAATATACTCATCTTTTAATGATTTTTTGCTAAGGGTAGACTAATGTCCTCCGGTTCCATTTTTGGGACTTAGATGGGGGACATTCCCGAGCGTGTAGCACATGCGCGTTTTGCCCTGCATTATTGTGGGGAGCTTGGCTCCGCAGTTCCTAAGTGACATTTAAACCTTGGGTCTTCATCATGGTAATTTCTCCGTCTTACCACTCACCCACTACCGTTAAGCTGCTCATTTTTTTATGTTTATACAAGTAAATGCTTTTTATTTTCTGATGGGATTGTGGTTTGAGGGTGAGGATGATGGTGTGTTGGTCACACACCTATGCTTGATATCCACATGCATGTTTGGGGCCAAGTGCAAGTAATGGATGATTCTGATGGAAGAGTATCCCCTATCGTGGCAACTTACTAGAATGAGAGTTTGTTGGTTCAAAGAATTTAGAACTCATGGTTTTGTTGTGCATCGCTCAAGGCATGCAAGAATCTTGTGCTTGCAGGTCAAATGAATGTAATGTTAAACTTGTCCTATAATTGATAGGATTACGTAAACATGCCATTGCAATGGAATTTAGATGATGTAATGGATTTTTTTTCTCTCAGGTAAAAAAAGTGTCAAAGAGAGTCCCAAAATTAAAATCGTGTGGTGTCAAGTTTAAAAAATAAGGGAATATTTAGAAGCTTATGATTTCACATTTTTTTATCATTTTTATCAAGTGACACCTTGTGGGTATCTCTTTCGTCAAATTCACTTTGAACTTGCACCTGACCTCGTTAGTCGGGGTGCATTGCACTTAGTTTATTTCGTTCAATTTTAATGCTTGACATGTCTTCTTGGATTTGAACTTGAGCTAATCTCTTTGGAGATCACATATATTTTCCATTGTAATTGGCCTCAAAGATGATTCATCAATAAGTATACTGTCCCCAAGCAATTCATATGCAATTTTGGCTTACTTTCTCTCTACCTCAAAGCCCCAAACTGGTGCGCATATGGGAATTGAGACTGCGTTTCCCCTTCCCAAGGATGTTTAAAAATTCTTTTTGAACACCGGATAGGAGTACTTAATTTTATTGAGCACATATATATCTTCAAATGGAATACAACTAGAACATAAATATGGGGAGTATGTTGCACAACATTTTAAACTGTTGGGTAAATAATTATGATACACAAACAACAAATAAATTTTATAGGGAAGAATTTTCTTGTAACCCTCATGTTAGTTTGATGTAAATTTTTGTATCCAGAAGTAATATAAGATACATTTCTCTTAAAAATTAAAGTTTTGATTAGTTATATTTTTATGTTACATAACTGTGACCATATGGACAGCTATGTCAATTGCAACCACAGAGGAGTAATAATCTTTTTACTTTTCTGCACTCACTTATTTGTCGCATTTCTCAATTCCCAGTGGAACCTTTAGTCATAGAGGCAACAAGGTGCTCCAAATTTCACCAATATGACAGCCCGACCCACAACCGGGAAAAAATGTTAAATATTCTGTTATGCTTTCAAACGAAATATTGAGCATTGGTTGATTGCTTGTGTTAATTAGGCCCCTGTTCTCTGCATACTTCAATTTGCATATCAAAATTTGGCTTATTTTGGTGACAAGTGCTCCATCGTCTTTCATCATAGCACAACCGTGCTCCATTGTTTTCATCATAGCACAACCGAACCACAGTCAGAACATGAATGCTAAATATGATATTATGCTTTCAAACAAACATTAAGCATAGGTTGAATGGTTATGTTATATCATTGGGCTAGGATGGAAAATGAGTGTATTTATACAGTTCCATTTTCTTCCCTGAACCTTTGTTCTTAGTGCTCCAAGTCCTCAGTGCTCCCAACTTTACTATGCTGGCAAAGGGCTCAGATGCACTTATTTTTATGATTTTTGCTGAGGGTACCTGGAGACTAATGCCCTCTAGTTCCATTTTTGGGGACTTAGACGGGGACCATTCTCCAAATGTGTAGCATATGTGCTTTTGCCACTTTATCATGGAGAGCTTGGCCCAAAGGTTCCTAAGTGAGATTTAAACCTTGGGTCTTCATAGTGGTTAGTTCTCTGCCTTACCACTCTGTCACTACCATTGAGCTACTCATTTTTATGTTTATACAAGTAAATGATTTGTATTTTCTGACGGTATTGTGGTTTGAGGGTCAGGATGGTGGTGTGTTAGGTCACACACCTAGGCTTGATATCCACATGCATGTATCAGGCCAAGTACAAGTCATGGATGATTTTGATCGAAGAGTGTCCCCTATCGTGGCAACTTACCCAAATGAGAGTTTGTTGGTTCAAAGAAGTTAGAGCTCATAGTGTGTTGTGCATTGCTCAAGGCATACAAGAATCTTGTGCTTGCCAGGCCAATGAAAGTAATGTTAGACTTGTCCTTCCATAATCGGAAGGATTACTTGAACAGGCCAATGCAATGGAAAAATTTTCTCTCAAAAAATTAGTCATATCACACATGCACGCGGGCAAGCACATCCACACACAATCTACTGAACCTGCACTGCTTTTGTGTTCAAACACAGAGGAATAAACCCATGATAGGTCAGTTCAAGAAGTGATTGAAGAATCAGGTCATTGCTGGTGGGTACAGATACTTGTGGTCTCGGGATCTATCTAGTGTTTTACGTCAATTTTTTAGGGTTAATGATTACTTGCTGTTGCAGTGCTGACAGCTTGGTGCCTGCAGTTTTGATTAGGTAGTTTATGGCTTGGTTGATATGAGATAGACTAGGGTTGCTCTACCCTCAAGTTATTAAACAAAGGCTGCATATGTTTGTTATTGGTCCTTGTGAAGATCATCCAGTTATATCACTTTGTACTAAGATGTATTGGGCATAATTTAGTATCCTATTATATCTGTCTCTTATTTGTGTGGATTATTTTGTTTTGTGTGCTTACTGAGGTTCAAACTAGCTCCTTGGTAGAATGTAGGAGTAACTTCCTCATGGTACCATAGCGAAGGCTTGAATCCTTTGAACTGCTTGGCTCTGTGTATCCCATGTCCATGACATCCCATAAGCACACACACTTGAAGGGTTTGTTGGCAGTAGAAATATTAGAACCTTAGACAGCTCCTACTTCGACAATGGTTTATAAGACAAAACAAAACCTTTGTTTCTTGGTGACTGACATGGTATTTGGTTGCTTGTGATGACATTGTGTGTGACTCCTTGAGGTTATAATAGATCGATTGTGGTATGTGAAGTTGCTAAAATATGAAATTCTTTTTTGTAGCGATCCTAGTTGCAGAAAGCTTCAATTTTCTTTAAGACCTTTGTCGCACAATTTTGTTGGTTAGAGATTATTCCTTTTCTGGGCATCTTGGGCAGAAAATATTTTCAGTTTTTTTGGTGGTAAAACTTTCTTGATGCAATAAGATGACGTTGGTCCTCAATCTGTATTGCGTTTATTCTGTAAGGCTGTTAATAAAACCCTCGATGTAGTCCATTTTCTTTTGTGATTATTTAGAGGCCTTATCACAATCTTATATGTTTATTTCAGAGTTCAGAGTTTATAGCATTAAGTTTAATTGCAGATTATCCGTTGATATCAGAGTTCAGCATGCAACTTAAGGTTTTCCAGCAAGATTTCAGAATTACAGTTTCTCAGTGCAAATTTTATCAGCTGTAACAACATGTTCTGTTAGGAACACAATAGCCCATTGATTGCCTCAACAATAGGTTAGATATAAAAAGACAAGACAGGGTTTATAGGCAACCTATGTATGCATCTTCTCCATTTCTATAGCATAATTATAATTAGTAAAATTTGACTTGTGGGCTTGCAGTAAGACCTTATGCCTGTCAAAGATAGGACAAATTACTAGAAAATAACTTATAGGTGCAGCTGCTATGATTGAAATATTTAGATTCATGGCTTGTTTAATGACAGGATCTTAGTACATACCTGATGATGAATAACTAAACAGACTATGCAAAGATTGAATCCTAGAATTAATGTTAAACACAGCTCTTAGGGGTGTTACAAAGGTCTTCTGCCCGACCTTGTGTGTTTTAGGAGGATTAAGAATGCTATTTTTAACAAAATCTGGGCCAAAATCTTGGCATTTTGTATTCGTTCTTGCTCTGGTTGCTGTGTCTGGCCATGGAATAATAACTTAGAAGCTCTTTTTGTGACATTTCTGTTCATTTTCTATGGTGTACTTTTTTATCATTTTAACCCGGGTTTCTGTAACTTTTGGGCTGCCATTTATTGTGTATTTTCGTTGTGGGTATTTTAAGCTATGCATGGGCATTTGTGAAGATCACCGAGTGAAGCAAATTATGTGGCTCTGGCATGTTGTCTTTTCCTTCTGCGGACGGGACATTGTTAGAGGGACAAAAATGGTGGTGCTTAGGGTCAATGCTCTAGCTATAGGGCAGAGGAGTTCAAAATTCTAAAACATCCCTACAGTTTGTTTTTGACCCTTTGAGTTGGAAACTACAAAGATGATGTGCACTTTATGCTTGTTAGGTTCATGATTTTGATGGTTTTGGTTCATGGTTTTTATAGTTGGACTAGAAAACTTGACTCAACTATTGCGCTGTTAAGGTATCATGGAAAGTGTATGGTAGTGTGATTTTTCTTTTCACTTGTTGGTAATGGTGAACATGGAAGAAAACCTTCTTTTCTTTGTTTGCTCTCTACTTTGTAGTAAGCAGAGTTTGTTGTCCAGCCTTTTCGACTAGAGTATCTTCATGATTACTTTTTATATTCACAAACTTGAAAAAAATTGCCAAAACAGGAAAAAAACGAAATCGCGCCAAAAAAGGAAAAAACATGGAAAAAAATTAAAAACGCGTGGCCCGCTCCTAGCCGCTCCCGCGCGCGCTCCGCTCCCGCTCCCGCTCCGGCCGCCTAAACCGGCATTTCCGGTAACGTAGAGTTAATACTTAACAAACTATTTGTTATCAACTAACTAATGTTTGGTTGTAACCTCCTCAACTATATTGTATCTACAATTTTACAAATAGCACAGTAAAATGACAGATGCTTAAACACCAAAGTGTGCATTCTGATTTCTCTTCATTCTTTCTCTGTTCACATCTTCTAACATTGGTATTAGAGCCATTGGTGCTTGAGAAATTCACAGTTCGAGGAAGCCCAAGCATTGGGTACGAACTACGGGGAGAAAGAGGAGGAGGTTGTGAGGCTATTTTGATAGTCACCATTGCCAATTGAGGGTTCATGCACTTACGTTACAATCAATAGTCACCATTGATGCACATAAAATCGCAAGGGTAAAAATCATGACACAACAAAGTGTTTAGGGCAAAGGAGGAAGGCTGTGAAGGAGAATCACAATGTCATAATTCACGTGTAAACCATCATTCACCATTGCCGACTTCAATCCATATTCAAAGGGCACCGTCTTGAGACTCGAGGGCACGTTCATTGACTAGAATGAAACAATCATGAGAGACTGTGTAAAGTCTAAAAGCATTCAAGGGCACGTTCATTGACCATAATGAAACCATTGCGACAAAGGGAGTTTCAAACCAGTGGGTTAGGACATGGGATTCATGCAAACATACAGTCAAGCGTGATACTTTGCACATTTTAGTTGCTAGAAGAAGATTTCACAATTTACTTAGGTATGTTATCTAGCAAAAGGAAATTTTTCTAGTAGATGATTGTGTAAAAGATAGAAATCAAACAAGGGCACAAGTTCCTATCTTTTGCGACATTTCAGTCACAACCATTCATCTATGGAAAATATTTTCCTTTGCTCTGAAAATTCAGATATTTAAAGTTCTTTGTATTGATTTCTGAGCGAAAATCAGAATACAATACTTTTGCATTGATTTTGGGTCAGAACTGTACATTTGCTAGTCGCATGAATAATGGAAAATATTCAAAATACGGTGCTGCCTAAGGTGCAAAAGTTGATGGGTCAGAACTATAATGTATAGAGTCACAAAATACTGATCATTGCAAAATTTTGGGATTGTAATAAAATCATATTTGGCGAGGAAGGAAGGTCTATTGCTAATTTTGCAGATTATGACAAGCATCATCAAGAGGCCTTGTTGTTAAAGTTGTTGTTATAAGATGATCTGATACTCAAGGTCCGGAACCCCCTAAGGCGAGGTGTGCTATGGACCAATTTGAAGAACAAGTACATGACTTCCAAGAAGATTAGGGTGTTATACATAAAAAATTTGTTGTTTTCAGAAAATATGTAAGGGTGGGTCCTTGTTGGAACACCTTCGAATGAAAGATCTTCGAGACTAGCTCGGTGCCATCAATAAAAAGGTGGATGACGACGACTTGGTTGGGCTTGTTCTAAACAATTTACTGCCCTTCTATGAGGCATTTGTGGAGGCCTTAGATTTAATGGTGGAAATCTAAATTCTAAAATTTGATCGGTGAGTTTCTATTTGTTGTAGAAGGAATACAGATAGACAAGCAATTGAGTCAGTTTTGGACAATTAGAGAGTGCATTGACTGCTTTGTCAAGGAGGAAGTGGAAACAACACTCTAGCAAATCTTCCAGATACAGGTGAAATGCCATTACTATTATAAGGTTGGGCGTTTCAAAAATGATTGTTTGAAGGGACTATATGATTTTCCCAACAAAACAAAAAGCCACGGGATGAGGCAAATGTGATAGTAATTGTAGATGAAAGGGATTCTGAAGAAGAGTGCACTCTTTATGCTATCACAACATCATTCTCAAATGACAGTGTTACTTAGTTGTTGGATCAACTTTGGTGCATCCAAACATTTTCCATGTCGAAGGGACTGGTATGCAATATTTACAACATGCTAATTCAATTTTATAAGTAGATGGAGAGTCACTTGCAATAGAGGGGATATGAGATGTACGCATTGTGATGAATAATGCTAAAAAACTATTAGTAAGGAATGTTAGGTAATGTTCTAGCTTGCATAAAAATCTTCCATCTGTTCATCAGTTAACAGAGAATCCCAATATTGTTGTAAATTTCTTTGGGGAGAAGTGTCTTGTGTTAGATTTGAAATAGAGATGGGTGATTTCCCAAGGCATTGGGCATTGGGCATGGTGGCTAGTATAGGCTAGTTGACTCTACTACAATCAACTTAAAAGCATGTGTGGAGGAGACTCCACCATATAAGATGTGTTGGAACTTGTCATTCCTCATAAGCATGTTGACTCTTCTTTGGTCAACCTACATGCACTAGTTGAGGGAATATCCACTAATGTGCAGGAGGCTGAAATACTTCATGTGCAGGTGGATAAAATGCCCAAATTACAAGATGTGGAGGGGCACATGGTGAGACGGTAGGAAAAGCCACTCATGGTGAGATGATAGGAGTGGTCACTCAATCAAAGGCACTAGTTTGAAAGTCAGAAGAGCATGATCAATTTGCTCATGTTGTTGTGAAAGTGTTTTCCTAATAGAAGGGAATAAATGAGCAACAAGAGGGAGTAGATGAGAAAGAGTTGGTGTTTACTCTTGAGGAGTTAGTTATTTCTCCCTTGCCACTACGGAGATGGTTATTTCTTCTACTGTAGAGTTGGTCGTTACTCTACTGCAAAGTGGTCACTTAGTTGCTTCTCTTCATAGCAACTTAGCTTGGTTGGAGCACATCTCAAAGTACTTTTGAATGACGTTTTAAACGAGGTCTATATGGTCCTACCTAAATGTTTTCAGGTACATGATATAGATCATCTAGGTTGCAGATTGATCGAGTCTCTGCATGGACTCAAGTAGGCTCCACAAGCCTAGTACACTCTATTCAATCAATATCTCCAAGATTCTAAATTTAGAACTCTAGAGATTAGGCTGAACTTCTTAGCCATTGATGATTCATCACTGGCCAATGAATCACTCAATGAACACTTGGTGGACAACCTGCTATATCTTATGCCCATGCGATTGGATCTTTGTTGCTACCAATTATCTTTTCGGTTTTTGTCTACACCAAAGCTCCTACATTGGACAACAACAAAACATTAGAGGATTGTAGCTTTCAGTGTAATATCTAAGAAGCATTTTGTAGATTTAATGACTAAACTTCTTGGTTTTATTGTATTTGTAAAATTTTGGGACAAACATGTTGTCTCCGGTTTAGTCATTAAGGAGGGTATTAAAATATATGAGTATCTTAATACTTAAAGAACTATTGGTTATTGACTAATTAATGTTTGGTTGTAACCTCCTCAACTATATTGTTAACTGCTTCTAGCATAATAAAATGACGGACATACAAACTCCAAAGTATGCATTCCAGTTTCTCTTCATTCTTTCTCTGTTCACATCTTCTAACACAAAAGCACATAGTTCTCCCACATATGCGAGTGTGAATGTTCAAAATTATGTGCAATCTAGATGCGATTGTTTCTTTAGACTTTGACAATTGGCACCATGCGACTTTGACTTCTTTGTAGTTAGATTTGGCTTATTGGACTGCCCTTTGAAGATTTCAGACGTGTCTATGCCCCATGTGTAACATATCCAAGATGTGTGAGAGTGCCTTAGGTGATAGGGGTGCTCCAAGAGATAAGAATTGGCCGATGTAATAAAGATGTCCAAATTTGAAAAGTAGTTGTTGGACACTTCTGCACACTGCTGGTAGATGACAACATCCAAGCTTGCCAGTAGTGTCCAAAACCAAGGAGCAGGGATCTAATAATTGGAGATTGTCTGTTTAGGATTTTTAATGTGTTCCTGTATAGATTGAGATGATCCTGAATGAATAAGACTGGCAGATGAAGGTGAGTAATATTAAATATATTTATACATGACTATTAGTTGGTAGTATTCTAACATGTAATTGGTTATAAACCACCCAACTATATTGTAACCTCCTCGACTATATTGTAACTGATTCTATTTCTAACATAATAAAATGACATACACACAAACTCTGAAGTGTGTATTCTGGTTTCTCTTTATCAAAATATAAGGCTTATTTATTAGTGTTATGTTAATATTAGTTAAGTGTTAACTAATAAACGGTTGTAACCACGTCAACCACTTTGTAACCATCTTTCACATAATAAAATGATGGACACGCAATGATAATGTGTGCATTCCGGTTTCTCTTCATTTGTTCTTTGTAAATTCTAATCTTTTCTCTCTCTGCATATTATTCTAACATTGGTATTCGAACATGACAAGCAAGGAGAAAGAATAGGAAGAAGCATTCTGTATATTTTTGAATGCATCTAGGGAAACAATGTGAATCACAAAGTCGTGAGAGGAGAAAAAGGGAAGAATATATACAAAAACGTGAATCACGAAGTTGTGAGGGCAGAAAAAGTGGCTGCGAGTACCAACTAGTGCACGGGACAAAACTATTTTTACAAAGTTTAGAGTTGCGGAAGGGTTTGAAGGGATTAATAATTAAAATCATTGCTGCCATTTCAAAACATACAATCACGTGAGGTAGAAAACCTAGTCGCAATACAGTGGTTTCATGAAGGATGCAGTTGCTTAGGCAGAAAATCCAGTCACAAAAAAGGTAGAAATCCCATTTCCGCCATTACCAGGGTTGGAAAACTTAGAAAATCGATCACAGGGGCACATGAAATCTTGTCTTGAAATGATTCATGAAAATGCCATTGAAAGCGCATTATTTACAGTCACAATGTCTCATGTTTCGGGCACAAAATCCGCTGCCATTTCCACCAATTCATAGCAAGTGAATTTGCAGAATTTCATAGGCGAAAAGGGCATTTCGAAGTGTACAGGTTGAAAGGTACACCAGTCATTTAATCTCGCAAAATATTTTTGTAGATGACTGTGACATTGAAAAAAATTGAGTCAATTCAGACATTAAAAATTCCTGCATTAATTGCCAAAATCAGAATACAAAATTGTATTTCTTTCTGTTGACTTTATTTCCGTACCTGAAGTATAGACTATCACTTTTCATTTTGCTGCATTAATTTGCAGTTCAGAAATTAAAATTTGGAGTGAAAAATGGATGACAAAGTCACTATTTCTAGCCTCATATACAATCTGAGGTCTCTTATTAGACAACCAACAGAAATCAATGCTACAGTAAATGTCGAATATGCCAAAGCTATTTTATTAAAAAATTTGCCTTCTACAAAAGTTCAAAAACAAACCAAATGGGTGAAAATTTTGATGATGAAGACTATGTATTTTAAAGAAGCCCAACACTTTGAAGACAGGAAAGAATCCAGTGTAGGTAAAACTCGACATGGATGGTTTTCCAAGATAATCGGGAGTCTGTGAATCTCGAGAATTTACCCTTACGAGGGTCATGAGACAACTTGATGGAGCACTATGGGAGTAGCTCAATATGGATGGTTGTCCAACAATTTGGGAGATTCTGTAATTTGAGAGTTCGGGAGGTGGAATCGAGAACTCGGGAATTCAGCTCGGGAACTACACCTTTACGAGGGTCAGGGAGGCAACTTGATGGAGTTCTACCTAGTCAAAGCATTGTTTTCAAAAGGGAAAGCTTCTGAAGAATGTGTGGTCTTGTTTGGTTCTGTTATTTTAATCTTCTGTCAATATGTTCTATAGAGTAAGCCTTAAGAGGGGGTATTAAAATATAAGGCTTATATATTAGCGTTATGTTAATATTAGTTAAGTGTTAACTAATAAACGGTTGTAACCACTTCAACCACTTTGTAACCATCTCTCACATAATAAAATGACGGACACACAATGATAATGTGTGCATTCTGGTTTCTCTTCATCCGTTTTTTTGTACATTCTATTCTTTCTTTATTCTCTCTTTGCATATTCTAACACTCTTCACTCTTTTTTTGTTTACATCTTCTGACATTGGTATTAGAGCCATTGGTGCTCAAGTAGTTTGAAGTTTGAGGAAGGCCAAGCATCGGGTACGAACTACAGGGGAGAAAGAGAAGGGGAGGTTGTTTTTTGACTTTCGAAGTTGGTCGTGAGGCTGTTTAAACTTTCGTGTTAAAGAACAGGCTTGACCAGGAGGTTTGAATACCAAAAATGAGAGCCGTTCGAGGAAGGTAATGACAAAACTAGACTGTTGTATAACTGCAAAATGCGACTGTAAAAGCTGTTGTAAACGCGAGCTGTTTGAGGAAGATTGTTGAAAAATGTGAGGGCACGAGATCAACAAACATATACAGACCAGGAGGATCACATTTTCAAAAAGAAGGCTTCAGATTTGTGATTTCCATCAGTTGTCTAAGGCATGAATGAGACTGCAGCGTAGTCAGCGAGATCTGAATCTCGATTTTGAATAATAAGAAAAGTCCAGATCAACAGAAAGAAATGAGGACGTCAAACACAAATGAAATGACTGCAGATGTCTAGGGCTCGAGTCAGCAGAAAAATTTCCTTTTATTGCCTAGTATTTTTACTTTTGTGTTTTTCAAGCCATTGAATGGTGAAATCAAAACAACACTGTAATTTTTTCTCTTTATCCCTGTATGAGATTGTACAGAATCATTTTTTTCTACAACTTGGTTGTTTTCAAGACTGCATTTTTTTTTGTTGCATTCAGTTGCGCGCTAGAATTCAAATTATGTGTGAATAATGGAAACTATTTAAATTTTAGTATTACTGGAGGCACAAAAGTTGATGGGTCAGAATTATAATGTCCAGAGTCACAAAATTCTGACGATCCCAGAATTTGGGGCTGTAATAAGATCATCCTTGGCAGTGAAGGTAGGTCTATCGCGGATTATGACAATATCCTAAACTCTCCTTGCATATCTATCTATAATTTGCTTCTTATTCAACTTGAAAATTGAGCCTAATCTTTGTCTCGTCCTAGACTTCTTGAATTAAAACATTTTGATTTAGTTCCAATGTCCTACCATCTCCAAGTGTGACAACTATCATGTTGCATGTGCCTTCCTCTAGATTGTAGAAACACTTCTACCTGCATGTTATGTGCTTGTTTGCATCAAAGTTCCATGCAATGACTTTAGTTCAAGCCAAGCTTCAATAGATGTTTAAACATCCTGCACATTTAAATCCGCCATCTGCAAATTCTGAAATTATCATCATGAGAGTCTCCCTATCCTTGTCAACACAAGCATCCTACAAAGTTTGATTTCAATGTCTTGAGTGTTTTCCATCTACCAAGTTGCATATCTTATGGTAAATCAGTATAGCCTTAATCTATTTCCAAAAAAATGAGAATCTATCAAATTGATGTTTTACATGTGTAGGCAATTATGGTCGTTTGTCAGACATTAATATATCTATCTTATCTACCTAAACATTTATATACCTTGGTTTTATGAACTCGACTATCTCTCTGAACCAATTTTATCCCCTGAAAGAAACATTTTGCACCCCTTGCTGCCTACACACAAAAATAATCATAGGCTTATCACTTAGGCACAATATATGAACATGTCACAAGACTCCCAATGGCCTCCCAAGACCTAACATGAATATTAAAATATTTTCGTGCAAAAACCCTCGTCCTTCGAAAGATATGTAGAAAAGCACTGTACTTTCACCTTAGAAAAGCTATAAACAAACTGTGGTGTTTATAAACTGTTAAGCATGTGGCAATATGCAACCATGTGCATGCCCATACAACTACATACATGCCCATGCAACCATATACATGGCCTTGCAACAGCATGTAACTATAAAAATGTATATACATTAATACACAACTATCTGAATGTGCATGCAGCAGGGTGCAGCTAATCTTCTGAGTCTTCAACAACAATTTCCCATGTTACATCATCAATTTTCTTAATCATCAAAGCTTCTCCGTTGCAATATCATTCTCCATGAGATCTCCCTCTCTCAGCTTCAGTTCTCATTGACTCCTTGATTGCTCCTCTATAAGCTTGAAACCATGCAAATTCGAAAACTATGTCAACAGATCAGTAGGCGAAACACAAAGAACTTGTCTTGACATCCTGTGAACTCTTCATTCGTAACTTGCAACATGCACATGCCTTGCATGATGCACATCATTCTCTACATGCCACCGAACCTTATAACGAAGCATGCCAATATTTCTATGTGTTACAGAAATTTTTATCACCTATGGTACTAAAAGTATATACCACTAACATCATGTATAACAAAAATATTGGTATGATTCTAAAACTCCCCCTTAATGATCACATTGTTGCCTTTATTTTGTGCCATGTTAGATGTTGGTCATCAACCTATGCATTTACTATTATACACTTCCTCATTCTAGATCCAATGCTCTTCTTGCTTGAAATCAATGTTCCCATTCCACCCTCTAAGGCACTCTGCTTAAATTGTCCTCTATGTGGCATTACTTGGTAACCATAGTAATGTAGACCTCTATTTCAAAACTCGGCAAGTTTCGCGATTACTCGTGAGGAAGGCATCAATTGAGAAATTGACATCAACTTGCCAAGCCGAGTTGACAGACAAAACTTGGCAAGTTTTGCCGAGTAATTTCGCCATTAATTGGCAACACTCATCGAGTTGTGCCTGACGGCTCGACTTGTTGAGTATATAACATGCTGCTTAGAAAAAGACATCATTTTTGACTTTGAAGCCTGCATTTTTCTGATTTTTCCTTTGCAAATATAGTGAACACTGAATACATTACAGTATATACAAGAACAAGTCAAAAGGAACTCGCAGAAGTAAATAGAAGTAGAACATCAACAGATAAAGATTCAACACCTTGCCTTTATTCATATATCAATGTGCAGATTTTGCAGACTGCAGCATACATAATACATATATTCTCCGAATCTCCAGACATTGAACTGAGTTTATACTAATGCATTCTCTACATTCATTGTCGACATCAACATACCGATCCGAGTTGACAGACAAAACTGTAATGTCCCCAAATGGACATATTTGACCCCCACTTGGATTTTAGGCAAATCCAAACACCCAAATGCAATTTATAAAATATGTAGCACTTTATTTATCTGCAGATCTGTATTGTCTAAAAATGTAACTAGGGCATGGCATGAAACACATAAAAATCTGCCTTAATACTGCTGATTTAAACTCAGAAACCAGACCTGTAACTGATTTAAAACTCTTGCAAAACACCCTTAATGCAGCTGTAACTGATCTCCAAAAATGGCGACTAGGGTTAGGTGGAAAACCCAAACAAATTAGGCAATATGTTTATAACTTTCCACTTAAATCTGATCTACCAATTTTATTAAGCCAAAATATGAAAGAACATGCAGATTTTGATGCATAACAAGGCTGAAAATTAATTTATAAATCTGTAAACTGGCTGCCCATTAAAATAAATAAAAATGATATCTCTTATATCCCAATTTTTTTGAAAATCAGCTGATTTGATTTATAAAATCAGATTTATGAATAACATTCCAAATCAGATTAGAAATACCTTCACATTGTAATGTCCCTTTCCCTCGCCGAGCACGAGGGCAATCTGGGTCCTAACCCTAGTCATGCCCAAGGGGTTACGGACGCTATGAGCTATTGGGTATGAATATCTAGTCCAGTTATTATTTTCCATTGACAGGGTTATAAAGTGTTTTGAAGGGACTAGATATTATGTTTTATCATTGGAAGGGGCCACTTAACTCCTAATGTTCTAATTTTGCGTTGGGGTCACCTTTTTGGGCCATGGCGACTTGAAGGGGAAAAAGTAACTTTAAGTTACTTTATTATTTTGGTCTTCCCTAGGGGAAAATGCGACTTGGGGGTTTTAGGGTTTCCTTGGCGTGGGAAAAGTTATAAAAGGAGAAGAGGGGTGAAAGGAAATTCATTCATGCATACACTTATATTTCTTTTCATGTGCAACTGTTGTTTGCAACTATTTAGCTTGTGGAGTAAGATCCCACGGGAACCCTAGCTTCGGTGGTGAAAGATCCATCCCTAGCTAGTAGGGCACTCTTCGGTGGTGGAAGATCCACCCTAGTTTGTCATTTGGAGCTGAAATCAGGGCTGTTCTTCAGAGGTATTTTTCAAAGGGTTTCAGTGAAGGGTTTTGGAAGATTTTGAGCATTTTGGAGGAGAGATTTCTGGGTTTTTCAGGGCAGATCTACGGCAACATCTTTGCAAGGTCTAGCGTCATTTTGAGGGCATTTGCAAGGGTTTCCAACCATTTCCTAGGTGGGGCGACTTGTTTTGAAGATTGCAGGTCTGTTTTGGAGGGTTTCCACTTCCTCAAATTCTGATTTGAAGGTTGGGATATCATCTCCTATATTTATAGATAATATTTCCAAAGTTTCATAAAATTTGCATCTATATTCCGGGAGATATTAATTTTAGAAGTTTTCAGCTGTTTAGGGCACGCTGTAATTTTCTGGCAGCTTTCTGTTATTTGAAAAATCCCAAAAACAGTTCTATAATATCTGTTATTGTATTAGCAAACTCCATTTAAAATTTCAAGTGATTTGAGCAAGTATTTTTGGAGTTATTCATATTTTACTGTTCGCTGCCCTAGCTTTAATTTTCTGCAAAAACCAGATTTCTGTTTGGCTGCGATTTGTCTATCTTTTGCATATTTTACAGTGGTATCCTATAAGGGATATTTCACACATACATCAGATATGCCATAAAAGTGGGTTGCTCCACATGGATGAAGGGCATAGAAAATGATAACAACTTTCTCTCCCAAACCCTTGCCAAAAATCTGCAACCTTTATTCCTTCAACTGCTGAAAAGATACTGAAAATTACGGCTAACTCAATGATGCCCAATGGAATCCCTTGTGTAGAGAATCCTCACAAACTAGAGGAAGGGTTTTCGTCCTTCTCTAGGGCTCTTGGAGGGTTTTCGTCCTCAAGAGTAAAAATGCAAGCCAAATGCTTAACACACAAATCTGAAATTTGATAATAAACAAAGTGATGCCTCTCCTAAGCAAGTCGACTTGCTTATATAGAGAAAATGGCCCAACTAACCTCCCTCAACACCCAATCAGATTTGTCCCTTCATTTAATATTTTTTCCCACCTCTTTCATCCTCCAAGCAAGTCGCATTTTCTCCTAGAAATAATCATTTGGCCCATATGCTCTTCTTTATGTTGCCCTTTTTAATCACTAACTTTTGCTCCCTAAGCTAGTTGCACTTTTCCATGAGAAATACATTTTTGCTAAGTGCTTTTATCCTTTTATTTGCTTTTTCTATTTTAATTTATGATTAAGTCCATAATAATTTATTATAAGTGCTTTTATAATGTTTTATTTATTTTTTGCACTTTATAATAAAATATTAGAACTTAAGTCACCCTTGTGTTCACCCCTTAGCCGTCGGGTAGACAAAATAGGCTAAGGGTCTTTGATTGGGAAGGGGATAATACAAAAACTTGGTGAGTTTCGTTGAGTAATTTCTCCATTATTCGGTGAAACTCGCAAGTCGTACTGTCGACTTGGCTTAGTGAGTATACACTGATAAGCTGCTTAAAAACAATGTCATTTTTGACTTTAAAGCTCTGCATTTTTCTGATTTTTTTTCTTTGCAAATACAATGAACATTGAATACATTACAGTATATACAAGAACAAATCAATAGGAACTCGCAAAAGTAAATAAACGTAGAACATCAACAAATTCAACACCTTGCATTTATTCCAAGTGTTATGCGAGGATGCGTACCTCCCATTCCCAAGCCGTCCGGGATGTCCCGGTGCTTGGGGACGGGAGAAACGAAATGTTCCCCCATGCACCCCCAAATGCAAAAATGAAGGGGACGTCCCTAACTTTAGGGAATGCACCGAGATGTCCTGGGTGCTTCGAGACTTTGGGGACTCCAACGGGGATGCCATGATGTCCCCGAGACTTCTAGGGGACGGCTAGGGGACGTCCCGAAGTCCCCGGAGTCCCAAAAGTCCCAAAAAAAAATATAAAAACATGAAGGATTATGACTTTGAAAAGAGGAAAATGAAAACTAATCCTTTTCCCATGCAAACTTACCTTCCCAAGAAATGGATTTTTGTTGTCTTATGTAGGTTCCAAAAGAAGATATTCTAATGAGAGGTCGCTGTTATTTTACATTTTAAAGCCTTTCTTATACATAGCAATAGGATCAATAAATTCACATGCATATTTTTAAGGATTTCTTTAGTTTCAAAATTTTGTTGTGCAAGTCTTTCTGCCTCTTTTTGTATGATATTGGAGGCTTTACCAAGTATATTAGGATGTTCTAGAGGCCAACTTTGTATTAAATTTTTAGTGTTTTTAGTTACCTTAGCCGGTTTTGTCTATGGATGGCTATTAATGTAGTTTCTACTGTTCCAAAAAGCTATTTTTTTAATTTGAGGATATAATCATGTAAGTGACATGATAAAGAGATGTTGACATGTTACAGGCCCTTTGGTAACATTATTGGCTATGGTGCTGAAATTATAACCTTTCATGTTTTTTTCCAAGGTTAGGGGACCCATTGTATATTTTTAATATTTATATATTATTTTAATAGCCGTCCCCTCACCGTCCCCAAAATCTAGGAATTTTTGTCGTCCCGAAAACCCCGTCCTAGAGTCTTAGGTAACTATGATTTATTCACATATCAACGTGCAGATTCTGCAAACTGCAGCATGCATAATACATATATTCTCCTAATCTGTAGACATTGAACAAAGTTTATACTTATGCATTCTCTACCTTCATTTCTCATGTCACTTAACAGTGTTGTTCATGCTATTCAAGTTTATTTCTTGAATTTGTATGTTTTTTAAAGCAGCGATAAAGCTTCCGAGGAATGCCGAGGAACACCGAGTCCCGAGTCAAAATTTGTGCTGCTGAGAAATGTTTGAATATGAGTTTTGAACTATGGTTATCTTGCATTGTGTCCCGATTGATATATTTCTTTTTCTTTTTACCTTTTTTGATGATGTGGTCCAACATGTGCATTCTTCCGAGGGTTCACAAAGGCTATTAGATGCTCTAGTTCAACTTTGAGCTTTGGTAACTAGTGGCTAACCTTAGTAATACTAAGGTTATGGTCTTCAAATGATCTTCAATACCTTCAAAACTGCTCTCTTCAAATTGCTATTTTTCCTACGGAGTAGAGCTTGCAAAAGTCACAACATTCTATACCTAGTAGTTCAATTTACATGTCCATCTCTTAATGTTAAACCTACTTCTCAATTGTGGTTTGAAAGGGATATGCCTCCTTTTCTATTTCAGAGCATCTATGTTTTCAAATGCATTTCCAAAGTTTACGTATGAAAATGTGGCTCTTTGATGCTATCATTAAACCCGTAATGCTTTATGGGTTTGGGATTTGGGGGCCAAGTTTAGGGCCCATTGGATTGGCAGATATTGAGAGGGTGCGGCCTATCTCTCTTCAGTGTATGATCATTTGCAAATGGTTAGTCCCATAATGCATTGTCTAGGCTGCACATAGCTTTTTTGTCTTGAGAACATCTTCGGGCTCACTTTCCATCTTCATAGACTTAGGTCCATGGGAGGTCTTCCCTTGGGCTGAGAGAGATCCATTTTTACCATTTGTTGTTTTGAGTAGGTTGCTTCCTTGATTCTCCCTAGATGCTGATGGTGTTTGTATTCTGAGATCAGTATGCTTCTTATGCTATTGACATTTCGCTGTCTAGTTTCCTCCCTTTGGATAAAGAGCTTATTAATAAAGTGTTAAGATGAAGAGCTTATTAATAAAGTGTTAAGAATTATATTAAGGTCACTTTGGTGTCTCCCCTCAACCTCTTAGTCCTAAGTGTGTGTTCCATGCTGAGCTAGTCTTGCAGATTTTGGATGGTACCATCATCTGCTTAAACTATATATTCAATGCCATTGGAATCATAGTCTTAGGATTCCTCTTGATCCGTTGAAGGTTTGTTCTCATCAGTTGCTTGTAGTTACTAATCAGCACATCCCCAGGTGATAGGATTTGTGCAATTTTTCCCTTCTAGAGATGGTGACAGTGGAGTACTTTATTTTCAGGTGCCCCATGTACTACAATTTGTGGGAGATACTCTTTCCTGCACAAAGATTTATCACCATTTTTGCCTTCCTAATTGGAGGCTGCTTGGCATTCCACCTCCAGGGAGCAACCACATTTAGCCTTTAGGTGTCAAGTTTTGCAAGGGGAACTTGAGGACCACTAGATTGATTACTTCTTTCTTTCATCCTATTTCAGTGGTTCGCGGTATTAAGCAACATTTTGATGCTATAGCTACCTAGATGAATGGTGATATATTATTGAGGTTGTGCCCTCTTCCACGTGTAGCTTTTATGCTACCTTCATTCTCCTTTTCTCGGTCCAAAAATTGTAGATTCGATGCTTCTTGGTCTAGAGGACCAGCCACCACCTCTCGTTTGTACTCTAGAAGCTTCAGCCATATATGTATTGTTAATGCTTTGACATATCTGAATGTACGCTACCTGCAATATCAAGATAGCATGGAATGTTCTAAAGTGTGGGGCTTAGGAACAACCTCAAAAGTCAGCTGGTTCTGTCTATCCTAGTGCCAATGTAAACTTGCAGGGGAAAAGGGGAAAAGGGGAAAGAGAAATAAATAGAAACGAGGTGATACACCAAGATAGTTCGATCTACTCTTTTGTTTGAGTTTAACACAAGTAATCTCAGATATGCATGATACTTAGAAACACGGTTCAACACTTATATAAGTAGTTAGAAACAATTTGAATATGAGAATGAGGTTGTGGAGCAAGAAGAAAGATGGCAAATTCACAACACCCTTTATCTATTGCTGAAAATATATGCTCTTACATTTGCCTGAAGAGGTACGACACTGCATAAATATGAAAACCAAAGCCAAGCCAATGCATAAAGAAAACATAATCAAGCGAATTTGAAGAGTAACGATGCATAATTTAGAGAATCTCTATCTATAACAAATCTAGAAGAAGATAAGAAGTATGCAACATGCACTAGCTTTGAAATTCTATAATTATACTTAGAAAATAGTATCCATCCTCATCCTGAATAAAATATTCTTTTAATTCTTCACTCAAGTTCCTTTGACTACTTTAATATAAAAGCTAAAATGGATTTTAAAAACACCAAATTCTAATTAAAGGAAATCCTTTAATATTCTATTTTTCTTTTATCCTCACAAGGTTCTCTCTTTAATAAATAAAGCAAAGCCTTATTATCTCCTTTATCTAGTTTTCTCCATGCATTCATCTGTAAGTTATCTTTTTCTTGTGTTTAATGTATGCATGACTTATTTGTAGTTAGTGGGTGAGCAACTAAATAAAAATAACTTTTATCTCTAAGAATTACATATAAAGATATCATATGCTTATAGCCTAGAGAATAAAATTTGGGCATTTTAGCCTAAGAAAACATTTTCGAAAGAAAATACGGATGAGAAATGATTAAACTGAAAATAATAGAATTTTCTTTGGAGTGTGAACTTTCTCAACATTTTGATGGCTCTTGGGGAAACATGCCTACTTTGTGTGTTGAATATGGATTGTTTTGTTCGTACCCATTGAGCTTGGGAGTTTGTTGGAGCTCTGAAACAAATTTGAAACCTCTAAATTCTTGGATGTTTCTAAGTTTAATAGAGAT
The DNA here is from genome assembly GCA_018340775.1 of Taxus wallichiana var. yunnanensis. Lineage (NCBI taxonomy): Eukaryota > Viridiplantae > Streptophyta > Pinopsida > Cupressales > Taxaceae > Taxus > Taxus wallichiana. The sequence continues at coordinate 539,523,585 of CM031241.1, read as the reverse complement.
TACTCAATAATATTTTATTTTCTCTTCATCTGTCTCAAAAGCTGAAAATCTCTCATTTCAATTGACACTTCCTGCAATTGCTTGAACACCATTGAGAAGTGTATACACCTAATTTTTCACTTTTCATCTTTCATACTTGTTACTAACAATTTCCTTTGTGCTAGATAAGGGTCATTGATGCATCTATTTCTAGAGTGGGTGCCTTAAGGGGCCTTAGGGAATGGGGAATGGTTATTCACGTAACCATTATGGGTTAGAGACAATACACATAGAGAGAGTGTCGCTATTTGGTCTTGGCCTTAGTTTTCCTTGCACTAGGTATCCTTGTCTTCCTAGGTCTCATGCACATCACATTCACAATTTCTTGCTTACATCTCATCACTTGGCACTTTGCTCATCCACATCCATGATCTACAACACCTTTCTTTCACTTTTCATGACACCTTACCTCTTTTCAAAGCATCTATGGCTGACACCATCGCCCGTGGGCGATGGTGTCGGTGTTGTATTTCCATGGCCGACACCATTGCCCGTGGGCAATGGCGTCTATATATACCCTCACCTCATTTGACACTCATAAGAAAAGGAAGCTAGAATCATTCGAACTGCCATTAGCTCTGCTCTTTTGCGCCATCTTCGCATTTGCTCGCCTAGCTCTTGGTTCATCTTGCATCTTGCTTGGATTGGATTGGATACTCTTCTTCTTGGATGGTTGCTTGCACTATTAGGTCACCTATAGTGAGTCTAGGACAGAACGATGTTCCCTTCTCCACCTAATAACAACTCTCTCTCGGTGTGTTGCTTCTTTGGAGAGATAGATGCATTAGTGACCACCCTATAGGTACAAGGTGAGTGCTCTAATTGTCATTTTGCATAGGTAAGTTCATTTCCTTCTTCATTGTGTTATGTTAGCTTAGTATTTGATATGTTTGGATGTTAGTTAACATAGTACTCTTATCCATTATCAACTCCTTAGTTATCATTACTTTCATTTCAGTTATTTCATGCATGTTTATTTCATTTATTGTTGATCTATACCTCTCCACATCCAACTACCGATATCTCAGTAGGGTTCCTTCCTCTATCTTGACCGTGGGCCTTGGAAACCCTAGGTTGACCTAGTGTAGGGATTACTGCCCTCTAGATATGCGACCCTAGTGCTCACTGTAGCCCCTTTAAGTCTATCCCCTTGTATGCCGGTACATGTGTGTTTCCTACTCATTGCCTCGATACCCTTGTGGAACGGATGATTTAGGAGTGCATGTTATTGAGACACATTTTGGCCTCCGCGCCTTCGACTGGTGCGCCTGCTGCCCGTATCCTACAAGGTCGAAGTTTTGGTACTCGGACCTTTGCTCCCGCAATCTCCTTGGCATGAGGACACCTGGGTAGGGTGGCAATGGTGGTATCACCGCCAACGCTGGTCGCCCAAACTGTCTTGGGATCTCATTTAATTGCGTGGGTCTCCACCCAATAAACACGGTGTCCTGTCACCTCTATCACATTATCTAAAAATCTGCCCCGGGTGATGGCGTCCTATATATAGCCTCACCTCATTTGACACTCATAAGAAAGGAAGCCAAAATCATTGAACTGCCATTAGCTCTACTCTTTTGTGCCATCTTCACATCTGCTCGCCTAGCTCTTGGTTCATCTTGCATCTTTCTTGGATTGGATTGGATACTCTTCTTCTTGGATGGTTGCTTGCACTATTAGGTCACCTATAGTGAGTCTAGGACAGGAACGATGTTCCCCTTCTCCACCTAATAGCGACTCTCTCTTGGTGTATTGCTTCTCTGGAGAGATAGATGCATCAGTGACCACCCTACAGGTACAAGGTGAGTGCTCTAACCATCTCTTGTCATTTTGCATAGGTAAGTTCATTTCCTTCTTCATTGTGCTATGTTAGCTTAGTATTTGATATGTTTGGATGCTAGTTAACATAGTACTCTTATCCATAGTTCAAAAAATCGTTATCGGCGATTAATCGACAAGCCAAATTTTGACTCGGAAATCGGGAATCGGCAATTTATCGGCATTAATCGACAACTTTATCGCTACTTTTAAAAACATTTAAATTCATAAAATAAACTTAAATTAAATGTAAAAACAATGTTAAATGATGCGAGAAGTGACTCTATGAATTTTTTTAATCTATAAAAATACTTACGAGTTACAATTAAATACATAGAGTCACTATTACAAGTTAGAATTTAACAACTAAGTATTTAATAGAGTCACTTAATATTAAATTAATATTACAAGTTACAATATTAATCTATTAAATACTATACAACTAAATTAATATTACAAGTTACAATTAAATACATAGAGTTAATATTAGAAAATTCATTGTAAGTTAATATTACAAGTCAGAATTTTAGTTACAGGTTACAATTAAATTCTAGTTATACATTAAAAAATTAAATACAAGTTACAAGTAAAGTTTAAAATTTACAAATTGGACTGAGAAATCACGGGAATGACTGTAAATAAAAGAATCGAAATCGCGAGGGCAAGGATTTTTTCTTTTGCGAGTTAGGATTTATTGAAACGAGTTAGGATTTATTGAAACCACCTCGGAATGGCAAGAAACGAGTCGCAGGAGGAGAAACGAGCCATGCAAGAGAAAATATAAGTCGCAGGAGGAAAAACAGAGCCACGCAGGAGAAAAAATGAGTCAGATTTGGGCGTTTTTGGGAAAATTTTTGCATCTTTTATAAATTGTATTTGGGGTTTTGGGATTGGCCTTAAATCCATTTGGGGTCAAATATGACCATTTGAGGACATTACATTATGATTCAATTACTTGGTGGGAGAACTCCTCTTGAGACTTATAGCACTACTATTACAGTTGATACTAGTCTATTACATGCTTGAAAGCTTGCTCCTATATCTATTGTCCCTCCATTTCCTGAGATATACGATGTCCCAAATTCCCAAAACAATTGTGTGCTTATCCAAAACCCATCACAGCCACCCCAAGTTCAGTCTATGAATTCTAATTCAATTACTGAGATGAAAAGCTTTGTCACAGAGTTTTCCAATGAATTTATTTCTTTTCAAGAATCAATTAGCAACCCAAACTTTCAAAATCAGGTTGCTGCCAAAAAAATCAAGAGATGTTTCTCATCTGAATTCTTAGTATGTCCATAATCAAGGACTTCAGGCCAAAGTATTGAAAAAACCATCTCCCACATATCATCTACAAGCAAAAGAAGCATCACGTTATGTCAATACAGGTTTCTCTCAAGTTTCAGCAGGTACTGAAGTGAAAAGAAATCAGCATATAGTGGAAAATACAGCTTTCTCTTTAGGAAATGACCCATCCGAGAATGGTGTTTTCTACCAGCATGAAGGAAGGAAAAATATTGAGAATCATAAAGAGACAGATGCATATCCAGAGGTAGAAATATCAGAATGGACTGATTTGGATGAGAAAGAGGAGTGTATTTTTGAAAAAGTTCAACACGGAAAAACTTCCACAAAGCAAAAGAAAACTGTGCATAGAAAAGATAATCGAAGAGTAACACTTGGATAGATTCTTGGACGCAATAGGGAATGCTTATGAAGATAAGATCTTATCTCTTCTTGAAAAAATCCCATGGCAGTTATTGAAAAGCCTTTGGAACCTAAAAAAGAAAAAAAATCGAATGAAGAACATAAGCACGAAAAAGAAAGAGATCTACATGATAACTCTAAAATGGATTTATTCTCTATTTGTAAACAAGGATATACTCTATTTGAAGATGGAGGAGTAGCTCTCTTTCTTGAGGAAGGCCATCAAGATGATAGAGAATTGAAGGATGAAAATAGAATGGATTTATTTTCCATCTTTGAATAAAACTATGTTCTCCTTGATAGCGACACATGGATTCTTTTTCTTGATAAGGTTCAGCAAGTGGATACAAGTTCTACAGAGAGATGAGCATATACCTGCAAATTTTGATTACAACATAGAAAAACCCAGTTTTGGGGGAAAATGCATAAGTTTTTGTGTACAGATGGGTTGCCCTATAAGAGTTCAGACTTCTTTGGGATCTACAATAAGCCCAATCTTGACAATTTGGAGTCCATAAATCATGAGCAACAAGAAGAGGATGCATTCAGTTGGAGGAAAACATCATGTGTTCCTTTTAGAACATGGGAACCACAACTCCTGAGAAATCGGCCCAAATCAGAAAGGGCGCGGCAAAGAGAATGGAAAGAGTTTTTTACTAAGTTTGATTTTACAAAGCACAGAGAGGCCCAAAGGTGCAATATTATTTTGTTTTTCATTATGCACTTGATCTAGGTGATTATTGGTGTCCCAAAATTAATTTCATGGCAGAATGGGATCAGAAAAGGTAGTTATTTCTCCATTCCAATGAATGGCTTTGTTTAAAAGTTTTATTCATGGGCTGTTGGTGTAAATTTCATCTTTCAGCAGTTATAGTAGGTTTAATTCCATCAAATAAGGTGTGTGACATCACTATACATGGTTTCAGCGGGTTGTGTGCATATGTGTTTCTTTTTGTATGCGGTTCATTTAGCCGAGGTGGGCCCGAGGTGATGTGATATGGCAGCCCTACATAGGGAATGTAGATCAGTGGCCCAGCTAGCCTAGGGCAGATTTTTTAGATACTATGACAGAGGTGACGGGACTGCTTTATGTTTATTGGGTGGAGACCCACATTTGATTAGCGAGGTCCCAAAGGCGGTTTGGGCGGCCAGCGTTCGGCGGTGATACCACCATTACCACCCTACTAGCATCGTCATGCCAAGGAGGCTGTAGGAGAAGAGGTCGAGTAGCACTTCGACCCCGCCAGGATACGGGCGAGTGAGCGCACTTGGTTGGAGGTAGCGGAGGCCAAAATGTGTCTTAATAAACATGCACTCCTAAATCATCCATTTACTGAGGGTATCGAGGCAACAGTAGGAAGCACACATGTATTTGGCATACATGGGGATAGACTTCAAGGGCTACGGTGAACACTGGGGTCGCATATCTAGAGGCGGTAATCCCTACACTAGGTCGGCCTAGGGTTTCGAGGCCCAGCGGTCAAGATAGGAAGGAACCCTCTTTGAGATATCGGTAGTTGGATGTGGAGAGGTATGGATCAACAATAAATGAAATAAGCATGCATGAAATAACTGAAATGAAAGTAATGATAACTAAGGAGTTGATAATGGATAAAGCTCTTGTTCTAAAAATCACGATTAATCGGACGATAATCGCGATTTATCTTTTTGAACATGCAAAACGATTAATCTTTCAATAAATCGCGATTTTTTTAGTGCCGATAAATCGGCAATTTCCGGCGATAAATGCCCTAACAAATCGTGGAAACTCACCTGAAAAATCGTGGAAAATCGTTTAGCTTTAGGAAAATTTTCGTGAAAAATCACTAAACTAAACGATTTTCCACGATTTTTCAGGCGAGTTTCCACGATTTGTTAGGGCATTTATCACGGAAATTGCCGATTTATCGGCACTAAAAATAATGATTTATTGAAAGATTAATCGTTTTGCATGTTCAAAAAGATAAATCGCGATTATTGTGCGATTAATCGTGATTTAGAATTTGAGAGATCTTATCCATTATCAATTCCTTAGTTATCATTACTTTCATTTCGAGTTATTTCATGCATGCTTATTTCATTTATTGCTGATCTATACCTCTCCACATCCAACTACCGATATCTCGTGCAGGGTTCCTTCCTCTATCTTGATCCTCAGTGGGCCTTGAAATTCCTAGGCTGACCTAGTCTGTAGATTCTTGCGCCCATTCTATGATATGCGATCTCGAGTGTTCATTTAGCAATTCAAGCCTTTAAGTCTATCCCCCATGTATGCTCTGACATGTGTGCTTCCTACTCGTTGCCTCGATGGCCTTGTAAATGGATGATTTAGGAAGTGCATGTTTATTAAGACACATTTTGGCCTCATTACCTGCCTCCAGGCTAAGTGCTGATTCTGACCGCCCATCTCATCATCCTATTTCTAGGTGCCAGAAGTGCTACTGACCTCTTCTCCTACGAACCTCCTGGCATGACGATCATTTGTATCTTGCAAATGGTAGAGGTGGTAATGGTGGACTACATATATCACCACCAATCACTCGTGCGCGCGGAAAACCTCAAATACAAACTTAGTATAAAAGCCTCTTGGGACCTGAATTTCGCTGAAAAGCGCGATTATGGGTAAAGTCTCCACCCAAATAAACATAGTGTCTGTCCACCTCTATCTGCCAATTTTATCTATCTAAAAAATCTGCCCTAGGCTAGGGCCACTGATCTACATTCCCCTATGTGGGCTGCCAAAATATCATCACTGAGGCCCCTGTGACATATTGCTGAATCCCGGATTTAAGGCCAAAAAGAAACACATATGCACACACGACCTAGCTGAAGGCCATGTATAGTGATGTCACACTCAGCTTATTTGATGGAATTAAACCTACTATAACTGCTGAAAGATGAAATCATACACCAAGAAGCCCATGAATAAAACTTTTAAACAAAGCCATTAATTGGAATGGAAGAAATAACTATACGATCCCATTACTGCCATGTCCCCAAATAATTTTGGATTTAAGGACACCAAAATCACCTAGATCAAGTGCATAATGAAAAACAAAATAAAATATGCACCTTTGGCCTCTCAGCGAGAATTGTAAAATCAAACTTAGTAAAAACTCTTTCCATTCTCTTTGCGCGCTCACCCTTTTGGACATATTTGGCTGAATGGATTTTGCTGGAAACCCAAACAAATCAACCAATAAAATATAAAATCGATCTACGAGTTTATAAAGCTCTTGATTTTCGATGAGTTGTGGTTCCTCATGTTCTAAAAGGAACACATGATGTTTTCCTCAAACTGAATGCATCCTCTTCTTGTTGCTCATGATTTATGGACCCCAAATTGTCAAGATTGGGCTTATGTAGATCCCGAAGAATCGAACTCTTATAGAGCAAAACCCATCCAAATACAATTTATAAAAGAAAACTTATGCATTTTCCCCAAAAGTGGGTTTTCTAGGGTATGTTGTAATCAAAATTATAACTTCTATGCGATCTACCAATTTTATAAAATCTCTGAAAAGAACTGATGCACAAGAAGTATCCACTTGCTGAACCTTATCAAGAAAAAGAATGTGAAAGCCTTATCAAGAGAACATAGTTTTATTCAAAGATGGAAAATAAATCCATTCTATTTTCATCCTTCGATTCTCTATCATCTTGATGGCCTTCCTCAAGAAAGAGAGCTACTCCTCCATCTTCAAATAGAGTATATCCTTGTTTACAAATAGAGAATAAATCCATTTTAGAGTTATTTTCTGCCTGAAATTTTTTCCTCTGTAGATCTCTTTCTTTTTTCGTGCTTATGTTCTTCATTCAGATTTTTTTTTTTTCATTTTTAGGTTCCAAAGGCTTTTCATTATAACTGCCATGGGATTTTTTTTCAGAAGAAGATAAGATATTATTATCTTCATAAGCATTCCCTTGCGTAGTCCAAAATAGAATCTATCCAAGATGTTACTCTTCCTTATCTTTTCTATGCAACAGCTTTTCTTTTGCTTTGTGGAAGTTTTCGTGTTGAAGCTTTCAAAAAAATACACTATCTCTTTCTCATCCGAATCAGTCCATTCTGATATTTTCTACCTCTGAATAAGCATCTGTCTTTACGATTCTCAATATTATTTCCTTCCTTCATGCTGGTAGAAACTTGCCATTCATTCTCGGTCCTGGCATTCATTTCCTAAAGAGAAAGCTGTATTTTCCACTTATGCTGATTTCTTTTCACTTCAGTACCTGCTGAAACTTAAAGATGAAAACCTGTATTGACATAAGCGTGTGCTCTTTTGCTTGTGGATGAATGATAACTTCCTTTTTCTTAAATGGAAATAATGCTTGTTTTCACCTGATTTTTGGCCTAAAGTTCTTGATTATGGACATACTAAGAATTCAGATGAGAAACATAAGGTGTTGTTTCTCTTAATATCAAATTTTTTGGCAGCTGAACCTGATTTTGAAGTTTGGTTCAACTCAATTGATTATTTTGCTTAATGAAAATCTCCCACCTTTCACATATGAATTCATTTTTCTTCTCCTGGCTGACAAGCTTTTTCATCGTCAAATACAATTTATAAAAGACTTCATGGGTTCAATATTAACATGCAGATCTGAATTTGCACATTAATTCATAGTGCGACTTGGGGAAAGTGTGATGGGTTTTGGACAAACAAATCATTTTGAATTTGGACATCGATGATCTGAGGGCATCTACCAAATGGATAAAGATAGGTCTCAATATAAAGCAAGATCTCGAGATGTTTTCGGTTCCATCAAAGAAGGACTGGGTATCAGCTTCATGTTTTCCTGTTTGAGTGATGCAGTCTCATTTGATTTGAGGAGTTCTCTTTCACCAAAATTGAGGATTTCAAGCTTTGATACCATGTAATGTCCCCAAATGGACATATTTGACCCCAAAATTTAAGGCCAATCCCAAAAACCTCAAATACAATTTATAAAAAGATGGCAATTTATCAACATGTAGATCTAAATTTAAAGCGAAAAGTGCGACTAGGGTAAAGTGGGAAACCCAAACAAATCAGCCAATAAAATATAACTTCTCACTCGATCTGATCTACCAAGTTTATAAAGCGAGAATAATGAAAGAACATACATATTTTGATGCACTGAGAAGACTGAAATTAATTTATTTTGAAAACCTGATCAAACCCTCAGCATGAAAATTATGGCAATTTAAAAAATTCATAACTCACCTAGAGCATCGTGTAATGTCCCCAAATGGACATATTTGGCCCCGGGAAAATGGATTTAAGGCCAATCCCAAAACCCCAAATACAATTTATAAAAGATCGACAATTTATTAACATGCAGTTATAATCTCAACGCATGCATCTGAATTTAAAGCTGAAAAGTGCGACTAGGGTAAAGTGGGAAACCCAAACAAATCAACCAATAAAATATAACTTCTCCACTCCAATCTGATCTACCAAGTTTATAAAGTCAGAATATGAAAGAACATACATATTTTGATGCCAAGAAGGCTGAAATTAATTTATTTTGAAACCCTATCATTTTACATGGGAAAATTATGGCAACTTACAAAAAAATTCATAACTCACTTAGAAACCAACTGTAATGTCCCCAAATGGACATATCTGACCCCAAATGGACATATTTGGCCCCAAATGGATTTAAGGCCAATCCCAAAACCCCAAATACAATTTATAAAAGATGCAACAATTTATTAACATGCAGATCTGAATTTAAATTGAAAAGTGCGACTAGGGTAAAGTGGGAAACCCAAACAAATCAGCGAATAAAATATAACTTCTCCACTCCAATCTGATCTACCAATTTTATAAAACTAGAATATGAAAGATCATACATATTTTGATGCACAAAAAGATTGAAATTAATTTATTTTGAAAACCCAGTCTGTAGAAAATTATGGCAACTTCAAAAATTCATAACTCACTCAAATATGCTCTGATCCACTTAAATAAACTATGCGCAGATTCATAAAAATAGGGAGAATGCAATGATATTACCCATTCATGCAAATGACCACCACAAGTGCCTAAACAACCAAAACACCAATTTGCCCTTAGGGTTTTGGGTTGGAAAAATTCTCATTAAAATTGGCTAATTTAATCACAAAAAATCAGACTCTTAAACAACAATAGAAATCAGCTTCGAGACAACTCCAAAATCTCATGAACCACCTCCACTAGATAGGTCATTCCACCCGAATCTTTGCTTAGAAAAATGATAAAAAATACAACTCCTTGATGCCCAATGGAAATCCCTGTAAGTATGGAGAATCCTCTCAACTCTTGGAGGGTTTTTGTCCTCGAGAGGTATTTTAAAGGGTTTCATCCTTATAAATGTTATAGACAAAGCTGAAAGCTTCATTACAAAATCAGAAATGGATAAATATTCAAGTGTGTCTCTCAAGCAAGACCCATTGCTTAAATAGAAAAGTTGGGCCTAATGGCCACCTCGATAGCCAATCATATTTTTTCTCCTCATTAAATGATTTCATCCACTTGCTTTCTCTCCCTAGGCAAGTCGCATTTGCCTAGAATAAATCATTTGGCCCTTATGTTTTTTCTTTATGTTGCCCCTTTTTTATCACTTACTTTTGCTCCATAAGCAAGTCGCACTTTTCCATGTATAATTTTTTTTAAAGTGTTTTTCAAGAATCAAGTTTTTTTTTTTTCTTTCTATTTTTAAGTTAATAATAATTTATTATAAGTGCATATGATATTTTTCTTTTATTTTATTTTCACTTTTGCACTTTATAATAAAATATTATAACTTAAGTCACCCTTATTTTCTTCCCTTAGCCATTGGGTAGACAAAATAGGCTAAGGGTCTTCGACTAGGAAGGGGATATTACGGTCTTCCCTTCCCAAAATTGTTTGCCCTCGAGCAATTCCAAACTTGCTTTGTCCAAGTGTCATGCACAAGAGACAAAACATCGTTGAAGTGATCCAAAATCCTTGCACCTATTCTTCAAATGAGAGAGCTCTTGCAAAAATATGTAGCTCTCATAATGCCCATATTCATAAATTTGGAACAAGGAATCCACATGCTTTATTCTACAACTTGCATTACCGTACACCTCATGAATAAAGCAAATCTGAAATGGTTTACTATGCAGCAATAAATATGACCCATTATTATTCCTTTCATACCTTTGAGTATCATCAAGGTCTTCACCATTCTTTGTTTTCATGATATTTGACTTTGTTGTACCAATTCCTTAGCATTCTTGTCAACAATGGGTTGAATATCATTATAAGTCAACTGCTGCAATAAACAAGATGACATACCTTTTCCACACAATTCTCAATCCGTGCAATCTGCCCTCTTTGAAAAGAGATTTCCATGCGATCAATTTTTCTTGGCTGGCACAACAATAGCTTCCCTTTTTCTTGTCAATAATGAAGAGCTCTTTGCCTTGTACTCTTGTAGGTGTTGTTTCCCTTGAGTGGCTATCAATCTAGCAGCTCTAGCTCTTCTTTGCCACTCCTCACACTTTCTTTGAGTTTCCATTACATCCTCCTTGCTTGCATATATGAATTTCTTCTCTGTCTAATATCAATATTTGGTTCTCTTTGGAGCTGAAATAATTTCTCTAACAAGCAATGTTTCTTCCTCACTAATGCAATTATTTTGCTCAATGAAAATCATACCTTTCTCTCTATAAGCTTCTTTTTTCTTCCTTTGGCTGCAAATCTGATTTGTCCTCCTTCGTGGATGTAGACTTCATGGGTTCATTTCTTTGCTTACCATTACCATCCTGCACATCAAGATCTTTAAAGGAGCGTTTGTGAGAAATCGAGTAAGTGATGCAATGCATTCAGCCCCCTCAGCCCCTTGGGTCTTCAACAAATGATGCCACCATTTATGTGCTACTCCATCCATGTATCTAGAGATGAGCATGAGGGCATCATCTTGACACATAGGATTACAACACAAGAAGGTCTCAAATTCTTTCAACCAAGATCTCGCAGAGATTTCTCAGTTCCATCAAAGAAAGGGACTTGGGTCCACTTCATCTTTTCCTTGGATTGCATTCAGATCTGATTTTTCTTTTCTTTCCTCATAGTTAGAAATGGGGATTTCAAGCTTTGATACCATTGTAATGTCCCCAAATGGACATATTTTACCCTAAATGGATTTTAGGCAAATCCCACAACCAAATGCAAGCTTACAAAATTAATATCAGATTTTTACTATGCAGATCTGAATTTTAATCTGAAAGTGCGACTAGGGTAAAGTGGGAAACCCAATAAAATCAACAATTATATTTATATATTTCCACTACAATCTGATCCAGTATTTTTGTAAAGCCAAAATGTGAAGAGAAACTCAAATTTTATTGATCAACAAGGCTGAAAATAATTAATAAAAATCTGCAGACAAGCTGCCCTTGCACAGGTCTGAAAATGGCACTTTAAGTCACCCAAAAATACTGAAAATTGGCTGCTTCAATTCATAAAAATTAGAATATGATATAGCAATACAAACCAGATCTGAAACACCTTCCAACAACTCAGATTTATGCAAGAGATAGGTCGCTCCAGGCTGAAATAATGCAGGAAACACAGCTGCACTCTCTTCCCTTCAAACCCTTGTACCAAATCTGCAAAATCTTCTTTATTCACTGTTGAAATAAACTAAAAATCCTTGCAAGCACAATGGAAACTCTTGTGTAGAGATTCCTCACATACTCTTGGGGTTTTCGTCCACAAGAGGGAAATTCTAAGGGGTTTCATCCTTAGAAATAATTTAGACAAAGCTCCAAGCTTCAGATAAAAATAAGAGATTATAAAATGATCAAATGTGTCTCTACAAAGGCAAGTCGACTTGCATAAATAGAGTTAGTGACCCAAACTAGCCACTCATGCAACCAATCACCTTTCTCTGTATTAAATGCTTCTTTCCCTCCAAAAGTTCTCCTCATGCAAGTCGCATTTTCCTTGAGGGAATAACTTTTGACCCAAAAACTTTTGCCTTTCTCTATGCTCTTTTGCCTCCATAGTGCAAGTCACACTTTTCTAGAAATAAATAATTTTAGCTAAGTGCTTTTACCTTTGTTTGCTTTTACAATGTTTTAATTTATCATTAAGTCCATTAATTTATTATAAGTGCTTTTTATAATATGCTTTTTTATTTTTGCACTTTATAATAAAATAATAGAACTTAAGTCTCCCTTTTAATTTTCTCCTTAGCCGTCGGGAAGACAAAATAGGCTAAGGGTCTTTGATTGGGAAGGGGATATTACACATAACTACAATATCAAAATCAAAAGCTTTAAGATACTACCCAATAAGACATACTTGATACGGGTCTAAAATCAATAGGTATCCTTTTCCATGTCCTTTTAAATATGAAATCGAAGTCAAACATGTATTTTGTTGGATCTCTCTTTACTATGCCTTTGAGATGTTCTATAGGGGATATATTATCTTCATTTTCCTTGAATCAAATGTATAATTTTTCACCCAATTGATCCCATGTTGAAATTGATTGTGAATCCAAACCTCTAAACCAGTCAAGTGCCTTATAGCCCTAGGGCCACATCTTCTCGTAATATTATACATCGCATAAAGATTTGCCACATCATGGATGTGGTCTATTGGACTGTAGAGCCATCTCCGGTGATGATCCTATGATGTAGCTGTAGTGGGGCCACCAAAATTCCGGTTGCCAAAAGGGTGAACTCTGGATTTGCCATGATTTTGATTTCTTAACATCAGTTCTTGCAGAAATAAACCTTCTTGAAAAGATTAATACCTATATTTCTTTTCAAAAGGGGCAAGGTCTTATTTTCCTTTGAAATTAAATCTTTGCAAGTAGAGTTGCTAGGTGATAGAAATTACTTCAAAAAACCAAGAAAACCAAGATTCTCATGAAAACCTTAGTTATAAATTCTTAGATTAGGAGCATTTGCACTCTTTTAATTCTATGAAAACAAAAAGAGTGAAATCTGATCCCACTGTGCATGTCAAAACTATTAATGCTTGATATGTTGGAATGTATGCTATCCTCGATATCAAGCATAACATGGGATGTTCCAAAGCATGGGAGCCTCATCTTAAGAACCTCTAGAGTTAGCTGGTTTTGTCTATCTTAGTGCTAATCTAAACTTGCAAGGGAAATATAAATAAATGGAAAAGAGGTGATACACCAAGATAGTTTGATCTACTCTTTGTCTCGAGTTTAACACATAAGCTATCATAGATATGCAAGATAATTAGAAACATAGTTCAACATTTATATTTGTAGTAAGAAACAATTTCAATATGGGAATGAACATGTAGATGAAGAATAAAGTTGGAGGATAAATAAAATCACAACACCCTTTATCTATTGCTGAAAAGATACACACTTACAATTGCATGAAGAGGTACTTGAACATTTGTATAAATCTGAAAACTAAGGCTAAGGCATTGCATAAAAGCAAATTCAAATTCAAAGAGTAATGATGTATAATATAGAGAAACTCTCTATTTATTACAAATCTAGAAGAAGATAAGAAGAATTGGAGTGAAAGAAGCGCAACATGCAAGTAGCACTGAAATTCCATAATTATCCTCGGATAATAGTATCCATCCTCATTTTGAATCATTTTGAATAAAATATTCTTATAATTCTTCACTCAAGTTCCTTTGAATATTTTAATATAAAAGCTAAAATAGCTTGTATACTAACCAAAATCTAATTAAAGGAAATCCTTTACTTATTCTATTTTATTTTTATCCTCACGTGGATATTCCAAAAATAGGTTTTTTTTTTTTTTATTGGTAAACAAGGGTTGAAAGGTCCCTTTCCTTTGTTTTGCTTTTATAATCACCGGAGCGACAACTGTCCTGGGACACAACCGGGGCCCCGGATCCCCGAGACGACACAACCTTTTGATGAAACACTTTGTAACCCATGTACTACATACTGTGCCAATCTTTGAGTGTTACTCACAATTGAAATCGCCTCCTCCATCACGGAATCCACCCACACGATCCATTGCCGAATACTCACGGCCACAACCGGCCTCTAATACCTCAGCGGGAATCAAACCTTGGTGGGCATAGAAACATCCAAATGACCCAACCAACTCACCCCACCTCATTGGCTCCAAAAATAGGTTTTAATTCTTATGTTCTCTTTAATTAATAAAACAAAGACTTATTATATTCTTTATTTAATTCTCTCCACGCATTCATCTGCGAGTTATCTTTTCTTTTGTTTTATTATATGCATGACTTAACTTTAGTTAGTGGGTGAGCTACTAAATAAAAATAAATTTGTATATTTAAGAATTAAAAATAAATAGGAACATCTTTTAGCTAGAGAAGTAAAATATGGGCTTTTAGACTAAGAGAACATTTTCAAAAGCAAATAAGGACGAGAAATAAATTATTATTTGACTGAAAATAATATAACTATGCCGGAGTGCGAATTTTTCTCACACCAACTTCCTCTTTGCTGTTAGGAGAGTTTTGGAAGACGCAATTTTACTTCCCCTAGGATCACATAACCAAGCCTTTTTAGTCATGGCCATTCTCCCATGGATATAGGTCTTGTATTGGCTCTTTGAAATGTCCCTTTCTCTAAAATAACAGGTCGAAGACCCTTAGCCCAATTCTGTTTCCCGACGGCTAAGGGAGGAATAAAAGGGAAACTTAGTCATAATGAATTAATTATAAAGTGCATCATAAAATATTATTATAAGCACTTTATTAATTTATTAATGACAAAGTTAAAAAAGAAAAGAAAAGTGACAAAATGAAATTAGAAAAAGAAAGGGTCACTTTATTTTATTTTCCCCTAAGGAAAAATGCGACCCATGTGGAGGAGAAAAAGGTAAAGAAAAATATTAAATGCGGGAAATAAATCTGATTGGTGGTTGTGGGTGGCTAAAAGCCAAGATTTGTTATAAAAGCAAGTTGACTTGTAAGGGAAGGATATCTTTTTGCATTTTGACAAATTTTGATTTTTGGTAGAGCTTGTATGCTTTCCATAAAAACTCCAAAGGACAAAAACCCTTTGAAGTTGGCTTTAGAAGAACGAAAACTCTTTTTTCTTTTGTGAGGGAGCTCTATTTATGGGTTTCCATTGAATTTCAAGTTCTTTTTGTGTTTTCCAACAGTGTTTGAAGGCAAGATTTGCAGATTTGGGCTAGGGTTTGAAGGAGGATAATTGTTGTTGTGATCCACCTTTATTTTCCAGCTTTTTCATAGTGGAGCGACCCATATTGTGAGCTGTTTGGAGTGATCTGGAGCTGATTTTAGTCAGATCTGAGTTGCCGTTCATAAATCAGATTTTTGGAGAATAGATCAGCCACTTTGCATATTTTTGGGCCAAAGAAATTGTATTTTCAGCTGTCTGAGGACTGTCATCTGCAGATTTTATAATAAAGTTTCAGCCTTCTATTTGGATCCAATCTAGTATTTCTTAAGTGTTTTTGCAATAATAAAATTAGCTGATCTGTTTTTTATGATAAAAGAGTGGTTTTACATCTATTTTGTGGATAAATCAGTCCTAGACCAAGTCGCATTTTTCTATATAAAATTCAGATCTGCATCATTTGTTTCAAGCATCTCTTCTATAAATTGCTATTTTGGATTGGATTTTGGCTATTCCATTTAGGGGCAGAAATTTGTCCATTGGGGACATTACACTCTTTCATAGCGATGAATGATGAGGTGGTTGAGACATGTGATTTAGATGAAGCTCAGCTGATATTTCCAGCTTATCTTTTATCTTCTTTAGCAACTGGTTTCCCTTTAAAGTGTCAATTTGTGATGTTTATAATGCATTATTTTTGTACCCGCTTTGGGTTCACCCCCCGTGTTAGCTAGGCTCTTTCATTAGTGTACTTCTAACTGTAGTTCTACTCGTATTTTCTTCTGCAGCATCTTTTTCCCTTCAAGTTATTTCTGCCACTTGTGCTTTCAAGTTTCATTGACCTATTTTGGTTGTCCTCTTTCTTTCCTAACCTGGATAAGGAAAATTTGAGTGAAGATCTGCTAGTTCACTTTTCAAACTTTGTATCTTGGACAAGCCTGTAAATAGACTTGCATTGTGAATATCTATGTTAGCTAGAAAGCTGCTGATTACATAAAATATTAGTCATATATGATGGTATACTGGCCTCATGTGGGACAGTAAAGAAATGCTTTAATGTCAATGCTGGATGATCTTTAGGTTTTTTGAAGTTGAGCTATTTGTTACTGTTCTTTCCTAAAGTCGAGTTACAACTATTGACATAATTTCTTTTCAGGGTTCTAAGAAAGGAGAAAGTCCTTATTATCGTGGTCATGGATATAAGCAGTCAAAACCTTCAAGTGAAAATAGCAGTGTGCAGAGTAATAGTACCATCCAGAAAAGTCTGTTATCCTGTATTTCAAGTGAAGATCAGGAAATCCCGCTCAGGAACATTGGTGCAACAACTAACGGGCATGGATCAATTGGGGAAACAATCTCTTGTGGATCCTGAAGTGCCATCTGCCACTGGAAGTATCTTTTCGAAATCACCTGTTTTTGTGTTGTACCAGAAGTTTGTGAAAGCCATTTATCTATGACAGATTCAGGCTCTTCTAGTTTATTGCCTATTATAAATATAAATGATGGTTTGTCTTCAATGATGGCTGGAAATCTGTAGCACCTAAAAGCAACTCTTTGGATTCAAAAGCAAGTTCAGATCCTTACTACATAGATGAAACCACCAAGGCTGTAAGAGTTTTGGACAAATTCCAGGAGCATAAAATAGAAGAAACTCGAGCAACAGAAGATAAATATCTCATTAACAATAATGAAGGATTTGTAGAGAACCCTTCTTTAATAACAAGAAAAGGACATTCAACTAATGTTCAGGCTCCATATAAAACAGGCGTCCGTAATGTATTACTTGTACATTCTGCTGCATTTTTTATAAGCCAGAATCAATTCAGTCAGAAGAAAATATGGTTTGTGACAGTATTATACATCTTAACAAGTATTTAAAAACTAGCAAGGCTGAGATTGAAGCTGGAGTCCCTGGGAAATTCCTCAGCATTGTCATTGGAAAAGAATTATCAGGTATACGTATACAATATGCTATATTCAATCTTATGTGTAGGAGAAGTTACAAATTTTCTCTATGGCTTGCTGGTCCTGGACCTAATTTTTCTATCCTCTTTTTTAAGGCTTGTTTTTCTGTTTAATATTGTTTTTCTGTTACACATGCTATTTATTTTTTGCTAGAATTAGGCACTTCCTTGCGCTTCTGTTGTATTTGCGTCCACCTACAGTACCATTGACTTCATTTACATCATTCCTAGACATTAATAGAATTGAATTTAATCTAATTTCATTTGAGTAATGTGATGTGACAGCTTGGAATCTCTATTTCCACAGTATTGTAACCTCTTGTAATTGATAGACCATATTGACATGCTTTCCTATGCATATGCCTCAACCACTTCGTAGTATTCTTCTATGAAGAGTGAAATGCTTTAAGTTGGACCTACTCTTTTAACTTCCTCCTACAGGTACTCTCACTATGTTAATATTGTCTATTTTTCATGGTTTTTGATTGTACACGAATCACAATTCTTCTTGCATATGCTAGTTAATGAAATAATCACTCTTTTAGTTCCCATTATAGCAAGATCACAATATATTGGTTATTGATAGTACATGCTTTGGATGGACATGCGTAGGAAGAGATAAATTGCTGTTTTGGGCTACAACTTGTGGCCCTTCATCAAGATGAGTGATGAAGATAAAGAATTGGAGCTCCTTATATAGTTTAATTTGTTACACAACATGAGGTAGGGATACAATACGTTATAGGAGTTATAATTAATACCTAGCGACATTATTAATATTGTCTAGAAACTAATTAGAAATTAATTAATAAATAATTTGCATAGCAGTCAATAATGTGTCCTGGCATAAATTTCCGTACATTCCTCTAGTTTATGAACAATCTAAGTAAAATTAAGAAGAGAATTAACACATAGGAACATATATATTGCATAACACCAGTGTTACATGGGCACGCCTCCCCCAAAAACATGTGTTTGAGATGTCCTGCGGATGACAGGATGGCAGCGGGAGCATTGCCCCCGTTCCCTTTTAGCACATTTCAAGGGGATGTCTTCAGGCGTTCCCCCGTTTCCCTTTTAGCACATTTCAAGGGGATGTCTTCGGGCGTCCCCCATGTTTCACTATTAGCAATTAATAATGATGGCTAGCTATTAATTATTTACACGAAGGCTTCTTAGCTTGTAGATAATTGGTTTTCATGAGTCACTTAGTTTCCCTCCATCCCTGTTGAGATTGTTGTGATGCTTCCCAATTAGTTATTGTTTTGTATAGTGATATCCTTTACACTTGTCTAGTGGAAAAGAGTTCATATATTCCCGATATCTAGTGACATCACATGTAAGTGCTTATCTTGGAAGGATATTGGGGACATGAGTAACCTCGAATTAATCTGTAGCAGCTATCACCGAGGGTGAGCATTGAAGCTTGGAAATTATCAATGTGGATATGAGTAACTCAATTGAGCCATACATTCATTCGTTGGGGACATGGGTAATCTTTATTGAATCTGTAGCCCTCATTGTTCAATGTACAATGGAATTTATAGGAAAAACAGCTCATTTTCTCATAACCATTCATTACAAAAGCTATAGTTCATCATTAAATGAAATTAAGTATAAACAATCAAATCCATAAATAGTGAGCATACTCAGAGTTTTCTTAGTCAAACAACAGATATGACTCAAGAGTAGAGAGTTTTGGTCAACATAAGTATAGTAGTCAAACTGGTCAACATATAAAGTACAGCAGCCAAACCTGTGAACATAATAAAGTACATCAGTCAAACTGATCAATGCAGTAGATTACCTTGGTCAATGCAACAGACTTGAATCAAAGTGCAGCTGGTTGGAAACACAGATTAAATTGAGTCGACAAAGATCAAACAGATCATGATTACCTTGGAAACGGTTTGGTCTTGCTAATGCCAGTACTAAAATAGACTGTACAAAGCTGCCTCCAAAGTCCCCTTCCCTCAAGGTCAGAGCAGGTGAATGGTGATTTAATGAGGCTAGGTGAAGGTATTTATAAGATTTCCAATAAATAATTAATGCTAACCTTGTTACCAAGTTGGCCTAGTCAACCTTAGTAATTATTTAACAATTAAATTTAAATGCTAGGTTGGTCCTGTCAGCAGGGATAATCAATGAAATATCATAGTTACCTAAGACTCCGGGACGGCTATTAAAATAATATATAAAATTATAAATATTAAAAATATACAGATAAATTTTAAATTTTTTATGAATAGCAATTCATATTTATATATCAGTCCACCATGTGCATACAGTCCACATTCAGACGTCCATATTAAAAACTCACAGCATACATATAGCTATACTAATGTTATATGTCCATATAACTTTTAATATTAATATGTATGCTGCTGGTTTTCATAGCATGTTGTTACAGTCCATGTGCATTTGTGCTTGAAAATTTCTGTATTCATATATCACTCTTGTTTCTTAATATGTCTTTGTAATACAATACAGTCGGGTTATGGTTAACATTTATAAAGAGAAAACAATAAACAAATTAATTTTAAATTTAAAAAAAAAAAAAACCAGAAGTCCCCGAAACATTTCGGGGACGCCCAGACCTCCCTCCGTCCCGAACAGTCCCCACGCCCCCGAGACGCCCCTCTTGCTTTGCCAAACGTTTTGAGGACATTTCCTCTGCCCCCACCTCTTTGGAAATGTGGGGGAAATGTTTCCCCACATCCCGGCGTCCCCAAAACGTCTAGGACATCCCGGACTTAACATTTCGGGGGACGCGTTCCGCCTAACACTGTAAAATATAGAACAATTGTCATTTTTAGGGCTTTGACTGAATATAGTGTGTTGTATATTATTCAAAAGGTTACAATGCATGCTTTCACATGGAATAGGTTCCATTTTTGATTTTCAAATTGGATTTTCATTATTAAAAGTTTCTTCTTTCACATTGATGCTTATGTGATGTTGTATAGGTATGAATGTTGTTACAACAAAGTCCTTATTGTGATGTCATTTTAGGTTCTCAATGGGTCCTTGTTCCTAAATGCCGATTTTTTTTATATGAGTTTGAGACACTTGAAATGGTGTAATGCCTAACTAGGGCTAGAGTAGAATGGTCTTAAAAGATCCATCACTCTTGATGAGTATACTCATAGAAAATTATGAAAGGTAGCATTACTTGTGATTTTTGAATACTATTCATCAATCTTTTGTGATTTGATTGACTCTTTCTCCTATTAAAGTTTAATGTCTTCTAGGTATTTGAATGCACTTCTTGGGTCCTTGTTGTTGAAAAATAGTTCGGCATCAAGGGCCTTCCCTTGCCTACAACTTGTGTCACAAAGGCAGGCATATTTCTAATTTTTTTGCTAACAAAGGCTCATTTGCGTTGGGTGTTAGGAGACGTTCTAGGAGTACCCAATTTTCTCTTAGGATTGGCCGATCCACACTCTCAGATATGGAGATTCTTCTATAGACATTATTGAATCCCACATTGGTCCTTTTGTGGTGGTAGTTGATTATGTCGATGGTTCTTGTAGTCCAAGCCTTGATGCAGACATTCGACTATGCTGGTTCCCAGTCATGGTTTGCCATTTTGATCCTCATCAACTTTGTGCTTCTTTTAAGGGGTTCTTCTCTTACACGGTGATTTGTGCATGTATTTAGATCATGTGCATTTGTGTTTAACTTTAGGTTTATCATCTCTTGGTATGTCTACATATCTTTAATTCTTAGTGGTTAGTTGATTTTCATAACCGAGGATCCTTTTCACCCTTGTACTTGTTCATTGTAGCATACTGTATTTTCGATTCCGATTGTCCTATTTTGGTCATTTATGAACACTAATATGATTTCTTTTCTTCTTTGGTAATCTCTAACTAACAAATGTTTTGCTATGAGGTGTAAAGCTTTACTAGCCATTTGGCAAGGAAAAATCCTAGTCATTTTCATGTGTTTATCTATGGGTATCATGATCTGATTATGATGTTCGGAGGTTCCCAATATGTGAATGATGGCATCTAGGGCATTGGGTTTCTATAGGCGGTTCTTTTATATCTTTGTTAACTTGAAACATATTGTTTAAAGTGGTTACATACTCGTTTGTCTTTACTTAAATTCCTCCGACACATGAATTTTTGGTAGCTTTGTAAGTTAGACTCCTACCCACATGTTTAGCTCCCTGGGTTGTGGAACTAATAGAGGATTTTGTATTTGAAGGGGTCATTATTGATACTACAATTGTGTTTTTGTAATAGAGAGTGTCACCTAATCTGTCCTAGAACAAAGCCATTTTCCTCTAAGAAGTTTGATGATGTTTAAGCATTCTTGATCTTTTGTTTGTTTGTTTGTTTGCAATCTTGTATTGAGTTTCCTTCACTATCAAGATTGATTATATTTGAGGTAGTGTGTCGTCTACCATATTCTCTTTTCATAGTTTGCATGTGCTTTGGTTTGAATTTGTCAATTTTTAAGAATCATCTATTTTGGTTGTTGCTAGTTAACTCTCCTTTTGATGGTCAATGATGCTTGTGATCTGAATATACCTAGAAATCTTAAGTTTAGAATTGTAGGATGCTAAATTCCACAAACAATACTATATTGTACAAAATGAGCATAGACACATTATTATAGGAAATATCACATCACAAAAAGAGCACATACTGAAATAAGAATATAATCATTTCCATTAGCTCCATGATGTATTGTACAACTTCCATCCATGTTGAACAATGTTCACAACCATGCAATAAAATCCAACGACATGATATCAATATCAAGCCCTAGGAAGCCCACATGTTATATAGCATTCTGGTGAGGTGTGACGATGGGGAACAATCACCACCACCACCACGAACCACCCACTCACCAAAAAAATTAAATAAACCATCCTCTTACCTATAACAGGGAAGATTTAGCATCATCATCCTATGTGCTCCTAGAGCTTGACCATCGCCTACTTTGAATCCCTCTCCTACAACGTATTCGCTTGAGAGTTTAGCACAAGCTCTTTGTCACCTACTAATTCCCAGCGTAGTTTTTGTGAAGGACGATCACTCGTATTGAACGGGGGCAAGTGGTGAATCTCTTAGGAAGTGGAGTAATATGTGATTCATTCTCTATTTTTGATGACCTTTGTGTCGGGACAAGAATTAAATGATGGAAATGACACAATATTTGGTGTAAGCCAAAATTGTATTCTCATTGATCATTAAATGAATGAAGAAGATTACAAATCAATGAGCTAAAGAATGGCTACTTGATATTCCATGATGTCTCTTCAACTACCTATGGGAACTCTTCAAGTTCCAACTACAAGACAAAAGCTCTCCTAAATAACACCTAGGATTATCTAATATTATGTACAATAATATTACATCCTCCCTTAATCCGCAGGGGTTATGGTGAGACAAATCATGCCTCTAAACTTTTCAACATTTTCTTTTCCAAGTGCTTTTGTCAAGATGTCTACTGGTTGCTCCGTAGTAGGACAATGGAGCAATTTGACATTGCCTTCTTTCACATGATGCCGAATCAAGTGGAATTTTGTATTGATGTGCTTGGTTTGGTCGTGAAAGATTGGATTCTTTGCCATTTGAATTGTAGATGTGTTGTCAAACATCAATGGTGTTGATGAAACTTGTCGTTCATGCAAGTTTGAATGAAACCTTATCGAGCCGTAAAATCTCTCTCGTTGCCTCCAAAGCGGCCATGTATTTGCTTCGCCGAAGAAATTGCCGACACGGATCACTTTTTGATTTTCAACTGACAATTGTTGTTCCTAAATTCATTAGAAACCTTGATGTAGATTTCCCATCTTCAAAATCACCAAAGCATAGTCAGAATTTGAATAGCCAACTAGTTTGAAGTCTCCTGCCCTAGAGTATTTGAGCCCAAAATTGTGTGTTCCTTTGAGATATCAAAGGACTCTTTTTGTTGCTACCTAGTGACTTTCTTTGGGTTGTTGCATGAATCTAGACAGACACCAACAACAAAAGAAATATCTAGTCTAGTTGTGGTCACATAGATCAAACTTCCAATGAGCTGTTTGTATTTGGTTGCATTGACCAAATCAGTGGTATCTTTTGATGTCAATTTTAGATTTTGTTCCATGGGTGTATTGAGAGGCTTACAATCTGTCATTTCAAATTTGCTCAAAATTTCACCAATATACTTTTGTTGAGTTATGAAGATGTACTTTGATTTCTGAAGCACTTCAATACCCAAATAGTAATGAAGATAGCCCAAATCTGTCATTTCAAACCCTTTCATCAACTTTGCTTTGATTTTTGCAAGTATATTTCTCATTATTCCTATTATGAGTAGATCATCCACATACACCACTAGAAATACAACTATTTTGTCAACTATTTTGACAAAAAGAGTTGCATCTTCAAACTCAAATCACTTGAAATTCATGTTTAGGAGGTGCTTAGTAAGCTTTTCATACCATGCGTGGGGCTTGTTTCAAACCATACAACGATTTTTCAAGTTTGCACACTTGTGCTCTTGGCTGTTCACTGCAAACCCTTCTGGCTGAGTCATATACACTATTTCTTTTAGATCACCATTGAGAAATGCAGTCTTTACATCCATTTGATGAACTTTCCATCTGTTTTGTGCTGCCAAAGCCAACAAAGTCCAAATGGTAGTCCACTTTGTTGTAGGTGCAAAGGTCTCATTGTAGTCTATTCCTTCCTTTTGAGCATAACCCTTTGTGACAAGCCTTGCTTTATGTTTGTCAAGCGAGCCATTAACCTTGTATTTGTTGCGGAAGACCCACTTGCAACCAATTGGTTTACAACCAAGTGGAGGATCAACCAACTTCCAAGTCCCATTTTTCACCAATGCATCATACCATGGCTTTTCTCTAGGACTCATCCTTTTTAGCTTGTTTGAAAGAGGTTGGTTTTGAATCGAATGCAACATTGAGTTCTTTTTCTAGAGAATCATTCAAGGTGAGCTTTTCAATCTTGTTTTGAATTTCTTCTAGGACATTTTCTATTGGTTGTGCAGCTGCATGTGCACTTCATGTGCTAGTTTTTCCAACTTCATCAGCACACATCTTTCAATGTTTGTGTTGCCCATTTAGGCATCTTCTTCTGTGGTTTTGGTGCCTCAATCTCATGATTTGAAGCTCCTTCACTTTCTGTCCTCTGTTCTTGTGCCACTTGTTCATTTTCTGATGAAGTTTCATTTTCTTCTTCAGGAGGAGTTTCAATCTCTGTTATAGGAGATAATACGGAATCAAATGACTCCCAACTGCATGTCACCCCCTCATTGTTTGGAATTTTCAAATTACTTTGTATACACATAATTTTTCACTTTATTGACTTTTGTTCTTCGCAGGCATCATTGGCGCATTAGCTTCCCTAGAGCGGTGTCCTCAGGGATATTGCCGAGAGTGGGTAGTGCATTGGGCTGGTCAACAATGGTACTTATGAGAGAGCTTTGATGTGTAGTTTGATTATATCACATATTTCACATATTGTCACACCCTTGCAGTCATCTTTTCCAGCCTCCTTGCGATATCACCTTGTTATCTCCTTACGATCACTCTCACACCTACTTTCAACACACTCACACCTTTGTCATTTCCTCCCTATGATGCCCCCTTGCTGGACAAAATAGAAAAATATGGATTTTCTAGCAAACCCTTTTATGAAAATATATTATAATCTGAATTTTTCAAGTAAAACCCTTATAGGAAAAATACAAAATTCTGAGATCTGATTTTTATATAAAACCCTTATAGAAAAATAACAGAATTCTGGAAATTTCTGTTTTTTTATCAAACCCTAGATCTGAAAATATATAATTTTGATTTTTGCAACTTCTGATAAAGATCTGAAAATAGCAATTTTATGGAAATAAATTGCAGAATAAAGTGCAGAAATTGTATTTTATTTCAATGCAACAGTTGAATACAAAAATTGGAGATTTGACCCGAAAAATGGCTGCAAATGATGATATCCAGGCCTGGAAGTGTGACGCCAGCCCTAGGGTGATGATGTCAACCCTAGGGTGATGATGTCAGCTCTGAAATGATGCCCAAAGAGTGACACCAATTCTGGAATAGCCTGAAATGATGCCCTAGCTGATTTTCAATGTAGATCTGGAATTTTCCTTGGCTGAATTTGATTAAAAAAGATCTGAAGTGCAATTGTAGCTCTTGGATGGAACCACCACAAAGGAACTGGAGGGTTTTTGTCCCCAAGTCTCAATCCACCAGAGGGTTTCTGTCCTCTAATGCTGAAAGCTGAAGCAAATGCTCAAACTCCACAATATGAAAAAGATGAATGGCCAAATAGAATGCTTTCCAAATGAGCCCCAATGTCCTTTTATAATTTTCCTTTCACTTTTTCCAAGGAAAAGCACCCACAAAGCAACGTCCCTCTTCTATTTTGTCGTTGACTTGCTTTTACCTTTAAATATAACAGACAGGAGTTACGGAGGCTCATTTTGTCTTTGACTTGCTTTCCAAATGAGCCCCAATGCCTTTTCATGATTTTCATTTCATTTTTCCCAAGTAAAAGCACCCACAAAGCAACGTCCCTCTTCTATTTTGTCGTTGACTTGCTTTATTAAAAATATTACCTTTAAATATAACTTAAGTTCTTTTTATAATATAACATAAAGTTACTTTTTGGCCAACTTAGTTAAATTATTAATTTATTTCCCTTGCACCACCCCTTTAGCCTATGGGAAATGAAGGATAGGCTATGGGTCTTCTGATTTATTTAATTTGAAAAAGGGACATGACAGTCCCCTTCCCAAAATTGCTTGCCCTCAAGCAATTTCAAGCTCAACTGCTTGAGCTCTCCCCAAATGGCCATCTCTGTAATACCTGGATCCCAATTCATCCTTGGGAACTTACAATCCCATGTTCCAAATAAACTCTGCTTCATCAGGTTGTTTGACTGAGAACTAGCATGAAATTGTTCCTCTAGCACTTCTAAAATATTCAGTTTTTGCTGCATGTTACCCATAATGGCCCCTTCTGATACTGCACTCTCATTACCTACATTAGGTGCCTTTTGTTTGCAATTTCTGGTTGCCTCAGAGAATCTGAAACTGAACTGTAAATCAGCACTCATGAAGTTAGAATGACTGCCAAATTCATCCGATTGCACTTGGAATTTACCTCTAGTATTTGGTCTTAGCGGTTCTGTAGAGCTTGAGGTCTTTATTTTCTGTTATGAGCACAAATGCCTGCTGCAAACTTACTTATTGCAATACCAGCTATCCATTCGTCTTTCAGTTTGCTCAATGCCATCCCCAAAGCTCCCTTGACAATCACTACTTCAAAAAATTTATTCTTGCTCCTTTTTAAGCCAAGCATCACAAAAACTGACTTTACCTCAATGCCTTTCATATTAAAACCATAATTTTTCCAATCAACACTCTTTAAAGCTTGTACCATGGAAACTGTGACAGCACTTGGAAAGTGTTTTTCAGATTATAAGACCTTTTCTAAAGCCTCAATTAGCTGCTGTTTAGAAAGTACAGCAGGATACTCTGTATCAATGTTAAAAGACTTCGGATCATAATGAACAATATCAGCTTCTTTGCCGCAACTCTAGTACAGAGTTTAACAAGTCCATCAAATGTGATAGCTCGGTCCCAAACAACATTGAAACTACTTCCATGGGCAGCAAACTGTTTCTGAACAACAAGAACAAGCATGCTTGATAGGTCTTTAACATGAGCAATATTTGTCACTTGCTTTCCAGAACCTGGAATTGGGACTGACCTGTCTCGAGCGATACCAGGATCCCATATTCTTATGAGTAGACAACCCTGAGCAAAAGGATCTATGTGCCCTTTGCTACGAGTTGTGTTCTTCATCTTCTCCCCCTTCTTGGCTTCTACTTGGCTGCTAAACTCTTGATGCTGCTGAAATTTGACTTCTGCAATTTCTCCTTTGTCTCTATCAACAACAACAAAGCATATGGGATATCCAAACTATAAACAACCGGCATGGTGTACCCTTCATTTGTGAGTTGAATTCTGAATGAGTTTCTTTGTAATGACCTAGTGTTGTTAGCACTCTTGCAATGCCATGCTGAACTTGCATTGAACTCAAAGGAGCAGTTGGTGGCCCTGGTATTCTCATAAGCTGATACTGCTGTTCTAGCAAATGATTGAATATTGTAATCTGTTTCTTTGACTTCAGCCTTGTGTAATAAGCACTAAAAAGGTCACAATTTTGCTCATCTAATTTCTCCCAGACATGACTTGTAAAACCTGGTTCTATTTTTGCTTGATTCAATAAAGTTTTTAGTACTTCTCCCTGGTTCATATATAACTGTAGACACCTTTCTATCAAATTCTGCACAAGCTGAATGCCTTCACAGGAAACATTTTGAGAATTGGCCTTTGAAATTACTCTGAACTTGATTTAGTCACATCAGCTTCATAAGTAGAAACATTTTCAGACTCGTCCATTTCCACAGAACTTTCAACTACTTTATCCATCCATATTGCAATTAACTCAAAGCCCTTAATTGGATCTTCAACTGAGTACCACTCAGACCACGGGAAGTCATCATCCCATTGTCTTTTGTTGAAAAGATTAGTTTCCACTCTTGTACTAGTTTCTGTACTTTGAGACTGATTCTCCTCATGTTGTTCAAGTTCATATCCCATCACAGGTGTCCTATATGTCAATCTCATTGTATAATGTACTTGGACAATTGGTGCCAAAAGCTCTGATGAATCCAATACAGCAGTAGTAGTCACATATTCATGGACCTGCTGAAGCATCTTCATTTTACCTTGTTATCATTTTTAGTCCATAAAAAACTGAAATAATAATACAAAACTTGAATCAATGTTCAAAACACAATTTTCAATATACTTAAGACTTTGCATTTTTATTGATCATACGTGGCTGCCATATATATATATATATGATATACGAATATCATGTCAACATGAATACTGAGTAACAAAACTTGAAAATTCAAAATTCAATATACTTAAGATCCATGTTCAAATTTTCATGTCAAAATACATAATATACAAATATCAAATTTTACGAACAAAACATTTGAAAAATATACTAGGATCCATGTTCAAATTTACAATATATAAGATTTTACATTTCATTGTTCATGTGGCTGCCATACATATGATATAGGAATACAAACAAATCTAGAATATATCATCTAGATTTTCCTCAAAATCAAGTTCTTGTGTGCCACTTGCGCTAGCTCCACTCTCATTAACTCCACTCTCCACTCCTTGCGAACTCCCTTGAACGTCATCTTCGCCATCAAATAATGAAAGTTGGGCAAGCGTGGCTACGGAGGCATCCAAGTCTGTGGTCTCTGGAATAAGATCCCAAAGTTTGTGAGGCCCTCTAGCATACTCCTCAGACTTGTGTGACAAGAGGCGCAAATTGGAGTGCACATATACCAAATCCTCAGCTTTTTTAGATGCCAACTTGTTTCTTTTAGCTGAGTGGATAAAGCTATAAGTACTCCAATTCCGCTCTGTGGAAGAATTACTAGCCACCTATTACAACAAAGTTAGAAAATTGAAATTCAAAGACAAATTAGTAACATACTAAGAATGTGTAAAAAATAAATTAAAATTTAAATAATCCTAACTTAATAAAATTTAAAATATTCAAAATGATTATAAATTTTAAAATTTATAAATGTTATACCTGTGAAAGAACTTTTATAGCAATAGGACGTAAGTACTTGGCATCATGGCCATGTACACGCCACCATGTGGTTGGAGTCAAGCTGCTCTTGTCGAAAAGAGCCTCAATCGATCCCATGTTGCCTTCTGAACCAATAAACATGCCCATTTCACTTCTGACCACACTGGCTATAGATGGATCAGGAAAAATTCTTCTGAATGCTGCCCTGGTTCCATTTCCAACTTCGGAGTCAGAAAATGGTGCTTGCCTGTTTGGTAGCCCAAGTACATCAGAGCTATAGTACTTTGGGGTCAGTGCATAAGCAAGGAGATGTAATGAGGTGGTCATTTTATTCCACCTCTTCATGACCACACTCTTGACCTCACCGTAGAAGGTCTCTTCTGGATCTTGCTCTTTTTTTTGTATTATATCTCTGATACGCTCAAGCATAGAATCTATGCCATCATATATCTCTCCCAAGCATGCTTCATCAGTATCTACATATCGGATCATGGAGAGAATGGGTTCTGTAAAACTCAACAAGTACTCAACCTTGGCCCACCAATCCTCATCAAGGACCCATGATTTTACCCTTGTAGCTTTCTCTGTATTTGACTGCCTCCACACTGACCAAACATTGCTGATCACCATACTGCTTAAAGCCTCTCTCACCTTCACAAGCCGTCTCAAAACGAGCGTGTGAGAGGCAAATCTAGTTTCTGCAACCTTCAACAACTCTAACCTTGAGAATTTCTGAAAATGGCTTGTGACATATGATGGTTTGTGATAAACATTTGAATGTCATTTGCCTCAGAATAAATTTGCTCAATCCATGGGATTTTCCCAATCTTTTGGAGCATCAAATTAAGGGAGTGGACAGCACAAGGGGTCCAAAAAATGTGCTCATATCTACCCTCTATGATCATTCCTGTTGCTTTACAATTTTTAGCGTTGTCCGTGATGACTTGGACAACATTATGGGGGCCCACCGACTCAATTGCCTCTATTAAAATGTCAGCAATAAATTGTGCATCCTTGACTTCCCCTTCACAGTCAATGGCTTTAAGGAACATTGCCCCTTTAGGGCATACTGCAACAACATTTATGAGGGGTCTATTTCTAGCATCTTTCCATCCATCTGAAATGATGGAAACCCCTGTTTCCTTCCATGAGTCTCTGATTGGCTGCAAAGTCTTGTGAATGTGTTCCACTTCCTTTCCCAAGAGTGTGGTTCGAACTTTTTCGTAACTTGGGGATTTGTACCCTTGTGGAGCTTCATTGATACCCTTCACCATTTGATGCCAATATGGAGATCTCAATACATTAAAGGGCAGCCCACATGCATAAATGCATCGAGCAACAACCTCATCAACAATCTCCCTCTTTTCAATATTAAATGCTTTCTCCAATGCTCCTTTTGGCCTTTTTCGTGAGCTCTCTGGACTCTCTTCATCAAAAGGGGAATCAAGTGGTTGACTTTGAGTTTGAATGAAAGGATGAGAAGTAGGTCTAGGTGTGGGTGGTAGTGATGAAGGCCTTCTTTGCAAAGGAATTATTCTAGTTCTATTTCTTTCAGCTTGTTTATCAGCCTCCTCTTGCTCTCTTAGGTACTCTGCCATTTTTTCATTTGATATTTTTGGGCACCTCTTTATCCCCACACCTCCAACACCAGTCAAATGGATTTTCACTCGGCTATATGAGGATTTGTACTGAGTTTGGCAACCATGACATATCCAAACCCGACACCCACCACCAACAATGTTGTCTACCACTGTCACATGTCTCCAAAGAGGGGAATTAGGATCATGTCTCATAGGAACTGATGTGTTTTCAGCTTGGCCTTGCACTCCACCCGAAGCAGAACTTGATGCCATCCTAATCTGTTTTTGATCACCAAGATCACCATAACGGCGCGAGGTGAGAGCATACACAGAGTTAGGATGTTTAAAAAATTAAAAACATTTTGCCTTAACATAAATAAATTAGTTATGTCATCCTAATCTGTTTTTGATCACCAAGATCGCCATAAAGGCGCGAGGTGAGAGCATACACAGGTTTAGGATGTTTAAAAAATTAAAACACAATTTGCCTTAACATAAATAAATTACTAATTAGTTATGTCATCCTAATCTGTTTTTGATCACCAAGATCGCCATAAAGGCGCGAGGTGAGAGCATACACAGATTTAGGAAGCTAAAAAATAAAAAACAAATACATTAACATTGAACAATGCATTTAAAATTAAAAAAATGATTTTTTACCAATTATTAAATTAAATAACCCTAAACTATGCCATCCTAATCTGTTTTTGATCACCAAGATCGCCATAAAGGCGCGAGGTGAGAGCATACACAGATTTAGGATGTGTTTAAATTATAAACTTTAAAAAAAATGCAACATAATAAATAAATAAATAACCGTAAAAAAATAAAACAAAAGGATGAATTAAAAATAAAATAAAAATTAAAATACGGTATACCTGTAGTGTAGAATCGTAGATCCTGGTTGCCTCTAAACAAAATTACAAATGCTACCTCTTCCTCTCAAGTCTACTCTTCTAGTTTTGATTCTTGAATGAACAATAAATAAATTTAAAACAATCTCTTCCTCTCAAGTCTCAACAATGGCTTCTTCTCCTTCTCCTCCTTGCAATGGTGGACTCCAAACAATAGAAGCAATGGCTGCCCCTCCTTCAAATCTTTGCCTCCTCTAAGCTCTTTGCAAAACCTCCTTCCAATCTTTGCCTCCACTAAGCTCTTCACAACTCTTCTTTGGCTCTTTGCTCATTCACTTGCAAAAAGACAATGAAATTGTTTGTGTGATTTCAAATGAGAGGGGTGGGTGCTTTTTATAACTTTTTGTGGGGGAGAGGGTGTATTATTTTATTCATTTAGTGTTTAGGGTTCGGTTTTAGGGAGTAGAAAAGTCAAAAACTCATACGGTGTAATGTCCCTTTTTGGGGACTCACAGGAAACTATGCAAAGCTGAAGATAAACAACACCTTTCAGATTTTTAGTAGGTTGTTAGTGACTGAAACATATATGTAAAAACCCTTAACTGCTGTCAACAAACACCCTTCTAGGGCAGCAACCCTTTTGGGGTTTCAAACCTACTTTTGTGCCTTCAAAACCCTTCAAATCAGATCCACTTAAGTCTCTAAATTATTCTATATCACCAACAATCATAAAAACTAATTTTTAGTGCCCTAAAATTGAAGATATGAATTTTTATAAACCCTTCTCTGTAGAGTTACTTTAAATATTTATATTTTTACTTAAGAAACTCCAAAATTCATGAAACTTGAGATCTTGGCTCTTAAAAATATGGAGAATAAGATAATACACTCAAATTAAGTAATTTACCATCGAATATACCACTTTCCCCTCCAAGGTGGGTCGCTCCACTCAAAAAGGAAGATAACCAACAAACTCAAAGAAATACCAGCAAAGAATGATAAATATATTACTCCTTGAATGCCTCTTTGCAAAATACAATCGTGGGAGAGGGTTTTTGTCCTCCACACAAGCCCTCAATCAAGGGGTTTCGTCCTTGAGAGAGATAGTAAAAGGGGCTACACTAGCCAACCTTCACCAAGATATAAAATTCATAAAATCAGCATATCCCAAACTAATGCCAACAACCTCTATTTATAATAAGAGGGTGGCGCCAAGTCTTAGGGCTCTCAAATGAGGTCGACCACAATTAGACTTGCTTTATTATTATTTTCTTTTTACTTTTTGGAGCCTACATGCTCACCAATAACTTTTTTATTTTTAATTTATTGTTGGGCGCTAGGCTCACCAACAAATACAATGCCAATAAAAGAAACAAACACAAAATTAAGCACATGATGACATTGTTGGCTTCCTCTAGCTTGTTCCCTTGGACCCATGAGGAAGAAAAATGGGTCAAGGTCTTCAAACGAAATTATCTCGAAAAAGGGACATGACAATCCTCCCCTCTCGAAATTGCTTGTCCCCAAGCAATTGCAAGTACCCGGATCCCAAATAAATCTCAACTGCTCCTTTGTACCTGCACAAGAAACAAACTTATTCAAGAAAAAATGATCTTCTATCCATCCTCCTTCATGCCTTGTAGGCATGATGATCAACTTCCTCTCGTGCCTATCAAACTTCATGTCCTCTTTGTTTGGCTGATATGCATCCATACTATCAATGACACAATTGTAACTAATCAATTTCCCTTTAGGAAGGGAATAGATGATGACTGAAATAAAATATAGGAGAGCTGGTAAAGAAAAATCAGTCATGCATCTTTTAACTTTCTCTCCATACGTTCCCATGATGTTGCTTGCCAAACTTGAGTTTGCAAACTCAGCCATGATCCACCTTTCTTGGACTGCTGGTAAGGGGTAGAGTTCAATTCCCCTTTGCTTAACCTTGTCAACTTTCACCATCATGATCAACAACTTAAATTCTCCTTTTATAAATTTATTTGGTGACTGAATTTGTGCATGCCCAGCTGTAATTATGTTCTTCCAATGAGCTGATATGAAAAAGAGAACAATAATGAAATTCCCTTGCTTTGCTACCATGAATTCCTCCAAAAACTGAATCCATTGCATCCCAAGAACAAATTCTATCCCAGCTGAAACAAAGAATTCAATGCAAAGTTTGTACCTATCCATGGAAATAGTGAGAGCTATCCCCTTGGTTATGGCGGTCATGAAGCCTTTGTAACCAACCATACTCAGCCCCATCCTTCTTGCAAATTCCCCTTCAATGAAATTATGTATGGTACCATGAGCTGCAAGCATGGTGGCTTCTTGGTCACAAAGAAGACTCTTCACCCGGAATGGTTGATAAGTATGTATGTCATGTACCAAAACAAGAATGCTGCCCTTTCTCCTTATCCTCCTTACCTTTTTCTCATACATGGAACCATGGGTCAGCCCCTTATCGATAGAAAAATCAGAATTGTGATCCTTCTTTTGATGGTCCCAATGCAACAATGTCATAGCAAAAGAGGGCTGCAAGGAGTATCCATTAGGAATAGAACCACTAGGCTTACCTTCCCCAAGAGTGATTTTTGACATTTTTCTTACACCGACACATACCAAGATGAATTTACCCCAAGTACTGATTTTGAAGTGAGTGATTCTCCCTTTCTCAAGTCTCATAACAACACCCATACCTTTATCATGATATCTCACTAGTGGTGTCATAGGAAGACACAACAAGCATGAGACATCCTTCCTAACCAGTTGTGCGTGATGACAACATACCTGAAATGACAAATTGGCCAGCAAGAGAAATGAAATATTCACATACCATGGACTGCCCGTGATGTCCTATGATTCAGAATTTCTGAGTTTGAATCAACACTCTTCATTGGCATGATTTCTTCACCGAATGGGATCTTTTCTTTCTTGCATTCTTTCCAAATTTGTTGGTGCTTGTCTTGGGTAACCTCTGGCTTCTTGTTAAGGCTGTGAACTCCATCCAATGACCTCCTTTTGACTGCTGTTTGGAACAGTCCAGCCACCTCATCAAGTGCTTTCCTGGAATCTTGTCCTTCATGGAGAGTTTCTTCCAATCTTCTTGACCTCATAAGACTTGTTGAGATACCATCAACACAACCATCATTGTGACCCCAAATTCTTCCCTCAAACACATGTATATCAGATGGATTACAAACCAAACGGAAAGAGGAAGTAGTTACCTTTGCACGCATACCGTGGGCCTTGGGAAGAGGGTTACTTCTTATCAATCCAATTTCAGTCCTTGTGCATAAAGCGACCTTTGTCTTGATGCATGCATAACTTGGAGGTTGCCTGAAAGGGTGTAAGTATCCCTTACTACTCAATGTGCTCTCCATTCTGCCCACATTTGTGTCAAACTGTTTATGATGATTAGCCCCATGTAATGACGAACTAGGGAACAATAAATCTGAGATATGTTTGTTCCTTGGACTGTCATCAAGATATTCATTTCCTTTTGCCTTTGTCCTACAATTGGTGCTTTCCCTTTTTGCACTACCTCCATACCTTGTTCACATGTGCTTGGGATGTCTTTGTGGCTCTTACCAAAGCCTAATTCTTCATCATTAGGGTTTCCTCCGCTTGCATGTCATAATGCGGCCTCTTTGGGCGCTGCGGGGATAGTACCTTCTCGAATTGTCTAGGGTTTCTCGCCCTCTGGGCACACCTATATAATGGCCTCTTCCACCTCGAGCCGGTTATTGAAGCCGTGGTTGGAGCTTGTGGAGACTCAAACAATGGCACCACCACCGAAACGCCCCAAAGTTCATCTTGAAGGTCTTCCACGAGGTAATGAATCTCCCCTTGATGTTATTTTACTTGTTCCGAGTTTAATGTTGCGCTTGCCGTGGTTAGAACAGTTCGCCTTATTGGGTATTTTGTGGGTCACATCCCCTCTGAAAGCATGCTAAAATCATGGGTTAACTCGGCTTGGGCCGCTCACGACATCCGGCTCGAAAGTGTACTTAGAACATGACCAAAGGATTTTTACTTTTCCATTTTTTTGACCCATCACATGCCCCGACTATACTAAACCGCTCGGCCACTTGGTATGTGCGTAACTCTCTTTTGGTTCTCTCTCCATGGACCAAAGATTTTGTGGTTTCTGAATATGCGGCTCTCAAAGTGCCCGTTTGGGTCGAGTTTCTGGCCTGCCATTGCCGTGTGTCCATTTCCTGCATCAAATCGCTTCTTCTATAGGGCGAGTTGTTTGCATGGAACCTCAACACTTTTATAGCGCCGCAACGAAAAACACTGTGTACGTGTTGAAGTCGACCTCTCTCAAGAGTGAAAGAGTTCGTGGAGATTCAAATGGGAGATACTCGATACTCCCAACGTATTTTATACATTAACTTGCCTAATACTTGCTTTCCCAGGTGCCAAGCCTCTAATCATAAGATCAAGGACTGTCCTCTCTATGTCTCGCACAACCCATAATGGCTAAGGTGGTTTCAACCGCCAAACCCCTCGAAGAGGAAGGGTGGAAAATGGTTGGAGGGTGGAAAAATAAGAACAAACCAACTCAGACCAAGGCTCCCGGACCAATGGCTCAAGTGAGCCAGTTGTTAAGGAACAAACCCTGGCCAACGTCGTACTCAATGCCTTAAGGAGTCGGTTTTGATGACTCGTTTGTCCCTTGCCTAAGTTCTCCAGCACGCCCAAGGCGGCTTCGGTTCTCATGGAACCGACAAATCCCATCCGAATTTCCTCGACTCTTCCAAATTTGCAATTGGTATTAACAACTAGTCCACAGGGCCCATTCAAAAGGGCTCGAAGTCCTTCTCGACACTCCATGCCCAGTGAAGGATCATAGCCCGTCACACGGTGTGGATTTTGTAGAGGAGTACAATAGAGAATATGATAGGCGAAGGAAAGTTGAGTTACAGGATTTCTTGAAGCACAATAATGTTTCTTTCTTTAAAATCAGTTTGATGCCTTGATGGATGGCTTGGATGCGGATGGTATGGCCCTTGACCATCGTTTACCATGAATTGCATGTCATGGAATGTGGGGTCTCACAGACTCCAACCGCAAGTATATCGTTTGCGATGCTTGTCAAAAAATTGCCAATTTAGATGTGTTGTGTTTGCAGGAAGTGAAAGTTACAAGTTTTCAATTGGCGATGGTTTGTAAATCCATCTAGCTTGACAACCTGACATTTTGTAGTAATCATGATGGGGGCGTGGGGTTTGATATCCCTTTTGCTCCTAAATGGAAGCCTTTCTTTATGGACCATGGTGTGACCCCACCAATCGTGCCATCTGGGCCTTATTTAATATTGTAATCGCCCTTTTGGCTTCATCAACATTTATGCCTCTAATGATGCGGTTGAAAGGGCCGATCTTTGGCGGTGGATAGCTAATGCAATCCTGATGCTTATTGGGTTATATGCGTGCAACTTTAATATGGTGGAGCTGCCCTCTGATAAGTACGGGCACATGCCTATGATGGACAACTGGCGAAAAGGGAGGCGTGGTTCTATATGCGCAATAAATTTGGGTTTTATGACCCTAATGCCTCTCGCACTCCCACCTCTGAAGCATGGTTTACTTGGTCCAATCTCCGAGGTGGATCGGATCGGGTTCTCAAACGACTCGACAGAGCCATGCGTTGTCAACTCAAGATTTTTTGAGTTTGACAACATTTACTCCTTTCTGTGGAAGTGATGCTAGATTTCGTCCTTTCGGACCACTCCCCCATATAATTTCATATCACTTGGCAAGATAGGTGACCTTTTTGTCATAAAGGTCAATTTTTTCTCAATACTGCCTTGATGGAGCATGGACCCACTCTCAATCACATCAAGCGAGTGTGGAATTTATCTCCTCGGCCACGTCATTTCCAAAACTATCATCCACCTCTGTGTTCCAGCTAGACCTAGTGGTGGGAGGATGCTATGACTAGGACGACCAGATTCCTTAGAATCTACGGTCGATAACTGGCCAGAATTCGGTGCCATTCATACTCCACTACCTCCTCCACTCTTAGCCGAGCGGTGGTGGCGCTTGAAGGAAATCCTTTTTCGAAACTCTACAACTCCAGGTGGTAGAGCTTTGTTAGAAAATCCAAATCATGGACAACTACAATGCTCGGGAGCTCAAATCCATGCCTGTCTTCATTGGCTTAAAGTGGGGATCATGTTTGAAAGAATTTTTCTTTCCCTCAAAGCCAAACATTCTTCTCAGCAAATTTGCGCCATTTGTGATGGTGGAGCTTGGGTCACGGACCCCCCCATAACATATGTTGCAGGCCTTTGTTAACCACTACAAGCTGGTTTTCAAGCTCAAGCACCCTCAGATGAGCGACATACGGCTCTTGACCAATGCTTGGTTGTTGTGCCATGCTGAAACTCTCTTTGGCTTAGAAGATTACTGGACCGCATGCTCACCCCATGATGACTGCGCATGAAGCGGCCATGCGAAATGGCTAATGATAAGGCTCCGGGTGTGATGGCTTCCCATGCGAATTCTATAAATCGCTTTGGGATACTGTTGGCCTAGACCTCCATCAGTCTATCTAGAAGGCTTCCAGAACTAGTCATTTGGCACTCACATCAACAAAGGGAATATCAAGTTCATCCCTAAACCTGGAGACCCCGAGCTAATCACCAATGCGACGGCCTATCACCTTGCTTAATGTCTCCTACAAGATTATTGCCAAAGCTCTTGCGATTTGCGCCATATTCTTCCCGCCATCATACAACCGAGGAGCAGATGACTTCATCTAGGGCGTTATATTTTGGACAATATCATTGCCGTCTTGGAGGGCATGGAATGGGCTCGTAAATCCAACCATCCTGCCATGTTCATTAAAATCGACTTTGAAAAAGCCTACGACAGGATAGAATGGTTGTTTATTATTGCCATGCTTCACGCTTTGGGTTTTGGCCCTATTTTCATTCAATCTGTCAAAATGCTCTTTTTGCTAATGCCTCAGCCCAAATCACCATTAATGGCCACAATTCGGCGCCGTTTGGCCTCTTTCGATCCATACGACAAGGTTGCCCCTTACGCATGCTCTTTATGTTCTTGCGGTTGAAGGTTTTGGATATCTGTTTGCCAAAGCCAAATCCCAAGGGCTTGTCAGGGGAATTACGTTGCCTGTTGCAGATAGCTCCCAATTACTCAATGGCCACTTTGCGGATGACTCTTTCCTTACTTTAATTGAGGATGAAAGTAACATTCGCAATGCCATGCAATGCTTGGACATTTTTGTTTGGCTTCTGGTTCTTCTATTCAATGGTGAAAAACGCAATGTTACAGGCAATCCTTCCTCCTCCTGCCCCTTGGCTGGATTCTTATGATTGGAAAATGTTAGGCCATGGTGAGATGTTTAAATTTCTTGGCATTCCCTTTGCCTTTCAAGTGTCACTTGCATGAGCTATGCTACTATGTTGTCCAATGAGTGGCGAAAAATCTGGAATACTGGATCACCAAACCACTTTGTCCTTAATGGGTAAATTCCATATTTGTTCAAAAGTCCTTGAAGCTACGCATGTGTATTACTCTTTTTTGGGTGCCATCCAAAAAAACTGTACAAAAGTTGGAAAAGCTTCTCAAAGATTTTCTCTGGGCCAATGCCTCTGGAAAAGGGTTCCACAGAGTTGTTTGGGAGACATGTTGTCTTCCTAGAGACTCTGGAGGGATGGGCCTTATTGATATTTTGCATCAAGGGTAGGCACTTTGTGCCAAATGGATAATTCGTAGTATTGAAGGACAAGAAGCTTGGAAAGTGCTTCTGCACCATGGCATTGAGGAGGGTTTTGGAAAGGTTTAGGGTTTGCCAATCTCCTCATTGCTCCTGTTCCTATCAAAGTGGTTGGCACCTTTGTGCTCAAAAGTATTTGGAAAGCATGGGAGAAAATCAAACCATGGCTTTAATGGAAAGGCAACAACTTTGCAATGGCCTTTCTATCAACCAACACTCCTTGTGGTGGTCATCCTGTCATTCAAGTCTAGGATTGGTGTCTTGCAGAGGTCCCTGGAATTCTTGCACTCAAGCTCTTCAAGCACGGAATTTGTTCCATTCAAGAACCTTTATTGCAAGCGTATCCAATCTTGGTGTCCTTGGAATGAGCTAAAACTCAATTCAAACTTGCTACGTATGATCGTGCTAGTATCATTGACATCATCTCTTTATTCCTGATCATATGAGCCCCACAAAATTTCTGTGCGTTCCTCCCATCCTTGGTGGACGGATTGGAAATGGTTCGTGGATACCCCATTCGGAACTATTTGGCTAGTAAAGGATATCGTTGGCTTTCTCGCATCTTCCCATGGTCGATAAGCTCAACACTCGGTGGGGCTTCACTCCTCTCCTTCTAATTGGAGAAGGAGATTCGACACAATCTGGTCTGCCTATGTGGAACCCAAAATTGCACACTTTTTGTGGTGTGTCTTACATCAAGGCCTCCCGATTGGTGCCTGTCTGGTTCAGATTGGTGTCTCGGCTCCCAAATGCCCTTTCTGTGGACACTTGGAAACCTTATCACACTTGTTCTAGTTTTTTGCAAAGCCCAATGGGCTTGGAATTGGATTCATTCATTCTTTCTCCCCTTCGGCTAGAGTGTTTTACCTGAAACATATTCTTTTAGGAGATAAATCCTAGATTACCCCACATGTTTTCCCAGATTTGGCATGCTTTTAGAGGGGAAATTCTTTTTGGATATGGAAAGAAAGGAATTCTTATTTATTTGCTAATGCTGAAGTTGATCAACATTTCTCTATATATAATAAATCGGTGGTTATCTCCAATGTGCGCTGCAGATACAAGTGCAAGTGAACAAGGTGGCCCTTGAGGTGGAGCACCTCAGACCCTCTGCGTCATTGGGGTGATGCCCCTGTAATGTTTCTTGGGAACCACCTTCACCCTCTCGGCGCTCTCCACCCCGGTGTCGGTCGTCCCGAGGTGG
Source organism: Taxus wallichiana var. yunnanensis (assembly GCA_018340775.1). Lineage (NCBI taxonomy): Eukaryota > Viridiplantae > Streptophyta > Pinopsida > Cupressales > Taxaceae > Taxus > Taxus wallichiana. The sequence continues at coordinate 539,482,915 of CM031241.1, read as the reverse complement.
TCGTCGGAGCCGTTCCCAACGACGCTCTTTCAATTGTGCCTTCAGTCTTTGGCGTGGATCGGCCGCAGAGAAGTTTATCTCCCGGGGATGGGGCTCCCCCAAACCATCAACTCGGTTAGGGCTCGCCTTGCCCCGAGCCGCGCACCACGATGGGTGGAGCATCCCACCTCCGCCTTCGCCGAGATAAGTTCCCCGGATGGCTCTTGCCATCTCTCCCACATGGGTTGCTGCTGACAATGAAGAAGAAGACCCCAGGGCTCTGGTTGGGATATGCTCGGACACTGGCAAAGACCTTCCTGGTCCTGGTTGGCTAGATGACCATGATCCTCCTTCTGCTGGTCAACTTTTTGTAGCAGCAACATAGCTCCGAGTGTTTGTTAAGTTGTTTTTGTTGGTTTTCCTAGGCTTGGCCTAGTTTGTTCGTGGTTTTGGGGCGTGCTCTCATACCGCCCACTTTTTTGTTGAATTATCTTGTATCATGTTATTATTAATATAATATAAGATCCTATTCATAAAAAAATTCTTCATCATTATGTTCTTCATCAATTGCTGTTATGGACAGTCCAACAAGCTTACTGTCATCATGTCTATTTGGGAAATGGGTTCCAACCATCCCTTTCTCTTCACCCTCTTGCTCATCATGCCTCTTTTCAACCCTGAATTCATCACATGCTAAAATAACATCAATATTAACCAAACAATGATCATTAATTACCTCATAATGTTGTCCTTCTGGAACAACAATGGGAGTTAGGGCTAAATCTTCATCCTCCATGACTCCATCTCCTTCTTTGATTGCTGCTAAGGACATCTCAACAGGTTGAAGGTGCTCAATTTCAGTTTGTAATTGGGTGTTATCTACCCAATCCCTCTTACCGAACTGAAATTTAGATTTTTCCTCTCCTCCTAAATGCAGACCTGATTTTTCTCCATCATGTGTGTGACCATTAGGGCTCAAAAATTTGTCATGGGAACTTAAGAAACTTCTATCTTCAAACCCTTCTTCATATGTAGTGTCCAAACCCTTGAGTGTGGTGTCCTTATGGTCACAAGGAAGCTCAAGGGAGAAAGTCTTGGGCTGAGTGGAATTCATTGTGGGTGCCCTATGGAGTGCTGACCTCTTCCTTGTTGCTTGGGTTTTTGACCTTGTGCCAATTCCAACTCTCTCTGTTTCCAACTCTATGAACACTGCAAAAGGGAGGGCATCCTAGAACCTTCTCAGGAAGAGCTCTATAGCGAACCATCAAATCTGGAGCCTTGGAAGACTTTGGAGTGGCTTCTTCTTTGATTGCCCTAGCTCCAACAAGTTTCTCCACAGCTAGGGCGAGGGTTTCCATTGACCTTACTAATTCCTCTTGCATCTTCTCGAACCTTTCTAACTTGTCTTCCATGCTTCACAGGCTGGGAGGATGATGCTCTGATACCACTATAATGTCCCTTTTTGGGGACTCACATGAAACTATGCAAAGCTGAAGATAAACAACACCTTTCAGATTTTTAGTAGGTTGTTAGTGACTGAAACATATATGTAAAACCCTTAGCTGCTGCCAGCAAACACCCTTCTAGGGCAGAAACCCTTTTGGGTTTTCAAACCTACTTTTTGTGCCTTGAAACCCTTCAAATCAACTCCACTTAAGTCTCTAAAATTATTCTATATCACCAACAATCATATCATGCAAGAAAACTGATTTTTAGTGCCTAGAATTGAAGATATGAATTTCTATAAACCCTTGTCTACAGAGTTACTTTAAAAATTCATAACTTTACCTAGGAAACTCCAAAATTCATGAAACTTGAGATCTTGGCTCTTAAAAATATGGAGAATAAGATAATACACTCAAATTAACCAATTTACCATCAGCATATACCACTTTCCCCTCCAAGGTGGGTCGCTCCACTCAAAAAGGGAAGATAACCAACAAACTCAAAGAAATACCAACAAAGAATGATAAATATATTACTCATTGAATTGTGGGATAGGCTTTTGTCCTCACCACCCTTGTGAGAAGGTTTTAGGCCTCCACACAAGCCCTCAATCAAGGGGTTTCATCCTTGAGAGAGATAGTAAAAGGGGCTACACTAGCCAACCTTCACCAAGATATAAAATTCATAAAATCAGCATATCCCACACTAATGCCAGCAACCTCTATTTATAATAAGAGGGTGGCGTCAAGTCTTAGGGCTCTCAAATGAGGCCGACCACAATTAGACTTGCTTTATTATTATTATTATTTTCTTTTTGGAGCTGACATGCTCACCAATAATTTTTATTTTAATTTATTGTTGGGCGCTAGGCTCACCAACAAATACAATGCCAATAAAAAAACAATCACAAAATTAAGCACATGATGACATTGTTGGCTTCCTCTAGCTTATTCCCTTGGACCCATAAGGAAGAAAAATGGGTCAAGGTCTTCAAACAAAATTATCTCGAAAAAGGGACATGACGTACGGTAATGACTCAAACTTAGCAATGCTTGGAAGATTGATAGGTGCTTCTTGGGCTGGAACAACTTCAATTTTGGACACTTGGCATTCAACATGTAATGCATGTTCTTCCTTTACATCATTAATACAAACATTTTGTTTATCAAAATCATACCTTTTTCTATTGAGGACCCTTCACCTTCAACTTGCATATGGGGTGCATCGACACTAAAATTTTCCTTCGTAATTTTTATTTCATTAATGTATGTATTAGGAATAAGATGTTAAGTATAATTAGTAGTAGCGTCGATAGAAGATAACGGCGCCGTTAATCGGTGCATGATAATGTGAGTACGGTAAGCTTGATTAAAGTACAATAAGAATGTTGTAAAAGTAAATATTTGTCGTAAGTGGTCCAGTAATGTTAAAATGTCAAAGTTTGGGTAATTAGAGAAGTAGGGTCTACATGATTAGGAATTAGAAATATTATATTGGTAATAAAGACAAGGAGTGAGGTCATAAATATTTTGTGTATTTTATTTGTAAAAAGTCTAAAAATGTGGAACCCATGTAAAATGATAAGGTTTATCTTATCTTAACAGATAAGCTTACATGTACAGATAAGAATTAAGGTATGGAATATGATTCGTCAGAGTGGATTTCTTATCCTATCTTAGAGATAAGATGGATAAGCCTGGAAGTTCTATAAATAGAGAGGCCACCCCCCTCATTTAGCATAGAAGGAAGTAGTGAGAAATATTGTAAGAAGTGTGCGAAGGAAGCCATCAGTTTAAAGGTGTGTTGAAGAAGCCATTAAGAGGTGTAATTGTAAAGTTTCTCCCATAGTCTTGGTGAAAGGCAAGTGAAGTCAATAACACTTGAAGTACCTCATGGGTGAGATTATATGATTTCATGTTAATATTATAATTTATTTTGATATTTCAGATTTGTCATCATTAAGTCTTATCATAGTCGATGTTATTCTTGTGTTATGTTGTTGTTTTGTTTCAGATTACATCCACCAAACTAAAGGTATTTGTGCATTAGTAAATAATTATAGCGAGGAGTTCCGGTGAAGAATTATCATAGTGCGGATTGGTGTTGACATTTTGGTTCCGTTGCGGGACCATTCCTCGTTGATGGATTTTACGGAGAGATATTCCCACTTAGTCAAAAATCAATTAGAGGTAACCTTGTTTTTCTTGTGCATAGTAGTTACCATGGTAAAGTCATTTTTGCCATGAATAGTAGTTACCATGGTAAAGTCATTTTTCTTTGGAATAGTATTTACCTTGATAAAGTCACTTTTTACCGTGAATAGTATTTACCATAATAACTTCACTTTACCGTGAATAGTATTTACATGATAACTTCACTTTTACCGTGAATAGTGTTTACCACAGTAAAGTCGGTTTTACGCATGATAAGTCAAGTTTTACCATAGTTTACCGTGGTCATTTCTATTTTATTGTAGAAAGTGTAAAGTCACTTTTTAGTATAGTGATTCCAATTATTTGTGCACATAAGTCTTGTTGATTGTACTTGTGGGTTGGTATTTCACGGTGGTTACTTTTGAAAATGGGAAAGATTCTGTTTTTCACTCAATCTAATGAAGATGCTTCTTCTTTCATTCAAGAGTTTAAGCGATCTTGTATTTGTAATGGCCTTATAAAGAAGGAACAATGGTGAATTTTTCCTACCTTTTTGGATGGTTCAAAGCACTTAGGTGGTTTGAAACACTAGGTGATAATGTGAAAAATTCATGGGATTTATTAAGCGAAAGTTTTCTTGAAGAATTTGGTGAGCAGCAGAAATATGCGAGATCTCATGATCGAGATCACAAAGCTATCCCGAGGAGAGAAGGAGAAGATAAGGGATTATTATGCTCGTGTTCAGAGCTAAGGAGGAAGCTCGATGCCCGGATCGGAAGGAAGGACTAGCGGATGGGTTGATGAATGGCGTGGATAATCTCCTCTGTAAGCACTTCATTCTTGGGATGAAGTCGGAGATCAGACAACGAGTGAAGTATGACCGCCCAACTACCATTGAACAAGCAAAGGAGATTGCAAGAAGGCAAGAAGAAAGCATGGAAGAGGAGCCCAAAGAAATTGTTGCTAAAGTAGAGCCTACACCAGCACCTTTGGTCTAGAATCCACAACCACTCCCGGTGAGCACAAATATTTCTCCTAGTACATCTACTGAGTATGAAGATCTGCTCAAAAAGATGGGTCAGTTAACTATTAATCTTCTTGAGGAAAGGAATTTAGTTCTCGGGGGAGGAGATAGAGGTCAAAAAGAAATATTTGAAGTTGTTTGTTATGGTTGTTATAAAAAGGGTCATTATAAGTATAATTGTCAGGATAGAGCTTCTACATCAGTAAAGGAGATAATGATAAAGGAAAAGCACACAGTGAATTCTTTTGATGTAGTAGATAAGAGCGAAATAATGAAGTAGATGTGTTTGTAACAAAAAAGAAAGAAAGAAAAAGATAATCAAGATGGAAATGATCCTAAGAAGATGAAAAGAAGAAACTAGTAAGAAACATAGGAGAAGAAAGTTGGGTGTGCGGGATTTTTGATTTCACGGGGGCAAGGACCATACTCCATCTTGGAAGATCTGTCCAAAAGGCACTGCAAATATTACATATGGTCAACTCTTGGCTATGTCTTCGAGAGAAGGCGGGAGCTGCGAAGTGGACTCAATACTCGAACGAAGAATGGAGGTTGAGGTCCCTGTTTTGGAGGCGAGCGGATCCCTATGCTCCTGGTGAGGTATTATGTAATGGTATTTCAATTCATGATGTCTTAGTTGGATGGAGTCTGCTGCGATTAATGTAATGACCGAGTACAGTAATGAATATGTTGGGTTTAAAATTGATCGCCCTTCAACACTTATGTTAAGGTCATTAAATAAAGGAAAAACTAAACCAAAAGGTATATTTTCAAATGTGACAATATATCATTATGGGTGTGGTATGTGTGGTAGACTTTCGGGTGATGAAAAATGGAGTGCTTTGCGTACCCAATCTTTCTTTGGGAAGACCATGGCTAAGGAGAGTTCATGCGAGAAACTCACTGGAATGAAGGTTTCATGACACTTGGACGTGGTAGAGAGAGGGTGAAGATAAATGTGATCCTCGACATCATAAAAGCGAGAACACTGTGGATTCAAGTGATGGCGATGATTGGACATCCTCGATTACTCTAGTACCGGTGAAGTGGACTTTGAAGATGAAGAAAGCGAGGTGGATATTTTAGTCATGGATATCCTTCCAGTCCACACCAACTCATGACCCCATAAAATTATACGAAGAAGAAGTTGATGATCGTCTCCAACAAATAAAGATTGGTGATCTTTGTGATGGAGAGTGAGAAGGAATCCTACCTCCGGCTCTTTGAAGGTACATACACCTATTCACTTTTGATTACAAGGAACTCCGTCAAGTAAGTTGGGTAGAACATTGTATTGGTGGTAGATGGTGCTTAAGCCCATAAAACAAATGCCATATAGAATGAATCCTAATTTTCCAAGGCGTAAAAAAAAAATAGATAAGTTGCTTGATGCGGGATTCATATTTCTTTGTGGAGAATTCGAGAATGGGTTTCTCCCATTGTGATCTCAATGAAAAGAATGGGAAGCTACACATTTGTGTTGATTACGGGAAGCTCAATAAGGCAACAAAGAAGGATCATTACCCTTTTCCATTTTGGATCGGATCTTGGATGAAGTAGGCTGGCCGGGAGTGCTATAGTTTCTTTGATGGATATAGCGAGCTACTGACCAAGTTCGTATAGCAGAGAGAAAGATCAGTGAAGACCACGTTCACCACTCCTTGGGGAACGTTTGCTTATAGAGTTATGCCTTTTGGGTTGTGTAATGCTCCGGCAACATTCCAGCGTTTGATGAATAGGGTGTTCGAACCCTACATTGGGACCTTCATCAGAGTATTTCTGGATGATTTTTGCATCTATGGGAGCAAGTTGGACCACCTGCACCAAATGGAGACAGCATTTCAAAGGTTAGATGAAGCACCAAGCCTCACTAAACCCTCTGAAAGTGTGTCTTTGGATGTTCTAAAGGCGTTTTGTTAGGGCATGTTGTATCCAGAGATGGTATTGGTGCGATCTGATAAGTTTCAAAAATCAAAGATTTACCATTTCCTCTTAATAGAAGTAAGTTGAGATCATTTTTAGGCCATGTGGGTTACTATAGAAGGTTCATCAAAGAATTTCTCAAAGATTGCCTGACCACTAACCCGATTCTTGAAGAAGGATGTTACTTATGAACCGGGAAATAAGGCGCATGAAGCTTTTGGACAATTGAAGGAAGCCTGGTGTCTTCACTGTTTTGAAGAATCAGTTGGAGCAAACCATTCATTGTGTACCTGCTGATGCCTAGATGCGGCACTAGGAAGTACTTTGAGCCAAAAGGATGAAAATGGGAATGAACATCCAATTTACTTTGGGAGCGAGACAAATGAGCAGTGTTGAGGTAAATTATCTGTATGGCGAAAAAGAGGCTCTGGCTATCATTTTCTTTGTAAAGAAGTTTAGAAATTACTTGCTAGGGCAAAAATTTCTAGTTATGTGAGATCATCAGGCTCTAAAATATATTGTAAATAAGCCTAATCCATCGGGGAGGATAGTAAGATGGATAATTTTTGCTACAAGAGTTTGAATTTGATATTATAGATAGGCCGGAGAAAGAAGCATGTCAATGCGGATGCACTCTCTCGAGCCTATGATGGTTTAGGATCATCTTGTGATAATGATGATTTCCCGATGCGGCATTGTTATCCCTTGACACAATCCCTAGTGAATACATAGATATTTGGAATTATCGAATGAATTCAAGTTTCTGATGGTGCCAATGCAAAGACTAAGAGAAAGATTACTCAAGCAGTCGTTCATATTTTATTCTGCATGGAGTATTATTTCGAATAGGACACGATAGACGATCTGAGAGGGCGATTGGACATGATCGAGGAAGGAAGCTGCAAAAGAATTTCACAATGGTACATGTGGAGGGCACTTCTCGGACTGACTTACAGCAAGAAGGATCTTGGATGCGAGGTTATCAGCCCACTCTTTTTAAAGATTGTTATAATTATTGTAAGACATGTGATATTTGTCAAACACATGGTAAGTAAGACTTCATCAGCTCCATTGTCCTATTCTTCCCCTTGGTCCCTTTGAAAAGTGGGAATAGACATTGTAGGTCCACTTCCAACTACATCACGCCAAAATAAGTATATTGTAGTTGCCTGCAGATTATTTAACCAAGTGGGTTGAAGCTAGGCCATTGAAAACAACTTCCATGGATGAAGTGGCAAGGTTCATGTATATGAACGCATTGTCACGAGATTTGGTTGCCCATTAGAAATTATGAGATCAAGGAAGCCACTTCATTAATGAGGTGGTAGAAGCCCTAGTCAATAAGTTTTCTATTAAGCACAGGAAGACAACAACATACAAGCCAAGCACAAATGGGACGGGTGGAGCGAACAAATTTTTGTGTTGTGTCAAATTCTAGCAAAAGATGCGGCCTTGCAGGTACATAAATGGGATAAAAGGATTCATGCGGCATTGTGGGCATATAGGGCAACATCAAAGTCAGCAACGAGGTACTCCCATTTGGTTGGCCTATGGCATTGATCCGATTCTTCCTATTGAGTTTGATATTCCCCTTTGTGAGAGTTATGAAAAATGAAAGGATGGATGAAAGTGATTCGAGTAAAAGAAAGGTTGGTACATCTTCATTTCTTTGGAGGAAATGAGAGAAATAGCAAAGGATACAAGCCATAAGAAGAAAATGAAGCGAAGGAATACTTTGATCAAAGATCCAGTGGTCTCCATTTCATGTGAATGACTTGGTTCTAGTATATGATTCGAGATACAAAAAAAAGAAGAGAGAAAATTTCTTCCAAAATGGATGGGGCCCCACAAAATAGCATTTGTGCATGAAAATGGTGCGTGCCATTTGGAGAATTGGATGGCACTCCCATTACGAAATGGGCCAACCACGACAAGTTGAAGATTTTCCAAGCACGAGAATAGTCTACTCCGAGGACGGAGTAGAAGTTAGGAAGGGGAAGATGTCGACACTAAAATTTTCCTCCGTAATTTTTATTTCATTAATGTATGTATTAGGAATAAGATGTTGTTAAGTATAATTAGTAGTAGCGTCGATAGAAGATAACGGCGCCGTTAGTGCGGTGCCGCCAATAATGTGGAGTACGGTACTTGATTAAAGTACAATAAGAATGTTGTAAAAGTAAATATTTTGTAAGTAAGTGGTCCGGTAATGTTAAAATGTCAAAGTTTGGGTAATTAGAGAAGTAGGGTCTACATGATTAGGAATTAGAAATATTATATTGGTAATAAAGACAGGAGTGAGGTCATAAATATTTTGTGTATTTTATTTGTAAAAAGTCTAAAAATGTGGAACCCATGTAAAATGATAAGGTTTATCTTATCTTAATGAGATAAGCTTACATGTACGAGATAAGAGTTAAGGTATGGAATATGATTCGTCGAGTGGATTTCTTATCCTATTTTAGAGATAAGATGGATAAGCTGGAAGTTCTATAAATAGAGAGGCCACCCCCTCATTTAGCATAGAAGGAAGTAGTGAGAAATATTGTAGGAAGTGTGCGAAGGAAGCCATCGGTTTAAAGGTGTGTTGAAGAAGCCATTAAGAGGTGTAATTGTAAAGTTTCTCCCATAGTCTTGGTGAAAGGCAAGTGAAGTCAATAACACTTAAAGTACCTCATGGGTGAGATTATGTGATTTCATGTTAATATTATAATTTATTTTGATATTTGATTTGTCATCATTCCGTCTTATCATAGTCGATGGTATTCTTGTGTTATGTTGTTTTGTTTCAGATTACATCCACCAAACTAAAAAGGTGTGCATTAGTAAATAATCATAGCACGAGGAGTTCCGGTGAAGAATTATCATAGTGCCGGATTGGTGTTGACGGGTCCCTTTTTTCTTGCTCAATGATACCTTGTGGCTCAGAATTTGACTATTCTTCGTGCTTCCTGATTTCTTCCTTAGCCTTTTCTTTTGATTCTGATCTTTCCTCTTCCCTCATCACAATAGGAGAACTTTTTCCGTTGATCAAGCAAAGCAAGTCCCTCCCTCGGTTGTAACATATGGCTTGATTTCTTTACACATAGATCAACACCATTTTTAGCTAGTGTATGTGAAACTAGTGAAAGTTCCTAATTCAAAATAGCCAATAGTACGGATAATAAATGTTGGGAAATTTTATCTCTCATTCAAGACCAAAGTCATAATATCTGCATAGAAGCCACTACATTTTCTGCATGATTTTTACTAACAATTACAAGGAAATATTGAACATTTTAAGAATAAGATCATTACATTCAAGATCCAACATCACAACACATGACCTGACCTTTGCCATAGTTTCTAGAATTGTGACCCTCCTAGCAAAAGGACTTTTGATGTCATCTAGACCTTGAAAACTTTCCACAATCAGCTGAAATATCTCCCTCATGGTTTTGCTGCTGTATGGAACTTTAGGAGCTGTTATTCTTGTAATTTCACTAATACAAGTGATAACTACAAGTCTCACCTCTTTGTCCGGGTGTCTCAAAAGCTTGGGCTTAACCAAAGAAATCATTGATGGAGTTACTGCCCATTGCATAGCCTCAGAATGTGATTGTTCTACCATGGATAAATAGTTCTCCACTTCTTCCAAAATGTTGAGTAGATCTTCTTTTGACTGTGGCAGATGCTCAAGTCTTTTCCCTGCTCTGTAAAGCTCCTCTCCCACATCTTTTCCTCTTATTAATGCCATTTTCTGTCACTAGATCTGCATCACACAAATTAGTCCTCCCCAAACAGGATGGCAAGATCACTGCTCTGATACCACTGTGATGTCCCCTTGCTGGACAAAATAGAAAAATATGGATTTTCCAACAAACCCTTTTATGAAAAAATATTATAAGCTGAAATTTTCAAGTAAAAACCCTTATAGAAAAATACAAATTTCTGAGATCTGATTTTTATATTAAACCCTTAAAGAAAAATAATAGAATTCTGGAAATTTCTAATTTTAATCAAGCCTTAGATTTGAAAATATATAATTCTGATTTTTGCAACAACTTTTTGATAAACCAAATCTTGGCCAAAATAATCAGAATTAATTATGCATGTATGAATACCAAAATATATAATTTTTGGACCCAAAATAAGTGCTGGAAATTTATTAAAAATCTGCAGAAAGTACAACTTACAAAAATGGCCGGAAGGAAGTGATCCCAAGCCCAAATCCACTAAAACAAAGTTGAATATGGCCTCCAAAATTATGACAAAGATGTTGGTGATGAGATCAGGAGACAGCCGTGCCCTAGAATGTGTCAAACTCCACCCACAAGGGTGTAGATAACCCTAGATATGGCTGAATCTGAAGGTAGAAATCTGCCCCAACACTTGTGTCTTCAAACCCTAGCTGGAAATGCCTCAAATCTGCAATATTGGGTCTTCAATCACTGCTGAAATTCTGAAATACTCCTTGAAGCTCAATAGAAACCCTTGAATAGAGCTTCCTCACACAAAGGATGAAGAGTTTTCGTTCTTCAACCTTGGCAATAGAGGGTTTTTGTCCTCTAATGCAAACACATCAAAGGGTTTTTTGTCCTTTGAGGTAAAAATGGAAAGCAAATAGCTCAACCAAATTTCAGATATGAAAATATATAAAAGTGATGCCTTCTCCAAGTGTGGTGACTTCCTTTTATAATTTCTCTTGGCATCTTTGCCCACACAAAGGCCCAATCAGCTCTCTTCACTTTATTTAATATTTTTCCTTGCTTTACTTTATTTAATATTTTTATCCCCTGCTTTATGTCCCCATATGGGTCATTTTTCACTAGGGGAAATAAAAATAAAGTGACTTTTTCTTTTTTTTATTTTATCACTAATAAATTAATTAAAGTGCTTATAATAAAATTCATTATGCACTAAAATTATTTTATTAGGATAAGTTTCCCTTTTTTTTCCATTTCCTTAGCCATGGGAAACAAGAATAGGCTAAGGGTCTTTGACTGTTATGTTCGAGAAGGGGATATTACAATCCTCCCTTCCCCAAATTGCTTGCCCTCAAGCAATTGCAACTCATATGCCCAAGTGCCATGTCCAAAAGGTAAAACATGTTGTAGTGCTCCAAGAGTCTAGATCCCATGTGCCTGTCAAATGAGAGAGCTCTTGCCAAAATATGTAGCTCTCATATGATGCTCATAATCATGAATTTGGATCAAGGGGTCCACATGCTCCATATTGCAAACTTTATCCTTTATTTTATCATGCTTCTCATGAGGAAAACAAATCTGAAATGGTTTAATATGCAGCAATAAATATGACATGTTACCATTCCTTTCATACCTTGGAGTGTCATCAAGATCTTCATTCCTTTTTCTTCATGATATCTTGGCTTTGTTGTACCAAATCCTTAGCATTCTTGTCCAAAATAGGCTGAATATCATCATGATAGAACTGTTGTAATAAAAAAGAGGATGTATCTCTTCTTACACACAATCTGCAGCCCATGCAATCTGCCCTCTTTTGAAAGATCTTTCCATACTCTTGGTTGTCACAACTTGAGGAGTACCATTTCTCATACCTTGTAGAACAACTTCCTTGTCTTGCATCTTGAATTTCAACTCCATACCTTGTTCATATATGTTTTGAATGTCTTCGTGGCTCTTACCGAAGTCTAATCCATCATCAAACAATAAAAGAGTGTTACCTTGGGTTGCATGCTCCTTAATTTCCTTCTCATTCCTTGACACATGCCCCATGATTTCTCCAAACCCTTGTGTCTTTATGGTGTTGTTTGGAAAATCAGTCAAGGGATCTACTTTGGCAATGGTGATGGGGGCTTCTAGGGCTCCCATGAGTTTCTCCTGTTGAGATCTTCTATTCTTTTTGGTGCCCTTACTATTCTTCAACTCGCAAAAATCTCTAAAGGACAACATATCTCTCACCTTAAAACTGAGGGCTGCATATTCTTCACCCCATGCCTCTATGTCTTCCATATCACTTGGTGGATCTAACTCAATTGGTTGTTCCTCTTTTGAAGGAACTTGGCCCTAAATATTTGAGGTGGAGGTTTAATGGAGGTCTTGCTTGGTCCGGATGAGCTTCCTTCACCATTATTTGTTGCTCCTTGGTTGTTGATTTGTTGATATTGTGTCCATGTAGAGCCTTAGCCAAGTCCATAATAGATCTTGTCAATGCATCACGCATTTCCCTTTGAGATTCCCTCAAGACTTGTTGCAACTCCCTTTGGCTCCTTGTAATTACTTCTTGCATAAAACTCATCTTATCTATAGGAGGAGCTCTCTGATCTATGATCATCCATGGTTCCTTTCCTTGGAGTTGATTTCTTCTTTGATAAACTGAGTGATTTTTCCTTGTGCATCAAGATTGATTTTTTAATATATTTCTCCCACATAGGATGGCAAGGATCATGCTATGATACCACTGTAATGTCCCCAATGGGATAATTTATGCCCCCAAAAGGAACACTTGCAAATCTGATTTATAACAGCATTAGAAGTATATTTGATAAAAATATTTTATGCAGATCTGAATTTTCCCTAAAAATGGCGACTTGATCTAGAGATGAACAACCTTCAAATCTGATCTAAACTTAACCAAATCTTGGCCAAAATAATCAAAATTAATTATGCATGTATGAATACCAAAATATATAATTTTGGACCCAAAATAAGTGCTGGAAATTTATTAAAAATCTGCAGAAAATACAACTTACAAAAATGGCTGGAAAAAAGTGATCCCAAGCCCAAATCCACTTGAAACAAAGTTGAATATGGCCTCCAAAATTATGACAAAGATGTTGGTGATGAGATCTAGGACAGCCGTGCCCTAGAATGTGTCAAACTCCACCCACAAGGTGTAGATAACCCTAGATCTGGCTGAATCTGAAGGTAGAAATCTGCCCCAACACTTGTGTCTTCAAACCCTAGCTAGAAATGCCTCAAATCTGCAATATTGGGTCTTCAATCACTGCTGAAATTCTGAAATACTCCTTGAAGCTCAATAGAAACCCTTGAATAGAGCTTCCTCACACAAAGGATGAAGAGTTTTCATTCTTCAACCTTGGCAATAGAGGGTTTTCGTCCTCTAATGCAACACATCAAAGGGTTTTCGTCCTTTGATGTAAAAATGGAAAGCAAATAGCTCAACCAAATTTCAGATATGAAAATATATAAAAGTGATGCCTTCTCCAAGTGTGGCGACTTCCTTTTATAATTTCTCTTGGCATATTTGCCCACACAAAGGCCCAATCAGCTCTCTTCACTTTATTTAATATTTTCCCTTGCTTTACTTTATTTAATATTTTTATCCCCTTGCTTTATGTCCCCTATATGGGTCGCATTTTCTCACTAGGGGAAATAAAAATAAAGTGACTTTTTCTTTTATTATTTTATCACTAATAAATTATTAAAGTGCTTATAATAAAATTAGGTTAGTAATTTGTCATAGTTGATAGAATCAACCATTGTTGATATCATCGGCTAGCATAAATTGTTAATGCTATCCCTAGGCTATTTATACCACTCGTAGATGAGCATTCATTACACATCTCATCCATCACTCTTTGATCTGGAAGAAGCACTCACTAATCTTAACCCTCAAAGCTCAGAAAGTCTTGAAGTTGGTCTTATTTGTATTCTTTGGAGTCCACACTTGGAGCATTGGTATTTATGATAACTAACCTCAAGCATAGGAGGTGCACTTTCCATTATCTATTAAGCCTTTGGAGTCGTTGGAGTCTTCAAGCAGAGGAGTTCTAGCTCTTCTTATATTCATGTGTGGTCCCCCACATCAACTCTCTTATTCGGTGTTTGACCTCGGGGAAATTAATGCACTAATGGTGTCTTAAATGCAGGAAAGTATTTCTAACCTCTTTTGTTCCTTTTTTTCATTTTAGATTTGGATTTTGTGGATGTGGTCATGCATAGATTACGATAGGGTAGCATATTCTTTTCTATTGCACTATTTATCTAAAACGTTACCTTCTAACCTTCACGACCCTCTACCCTTGCAAATTTTGTTTTTCTAATCTCTTAGTTCCCTATTATAATCCTTAATGCAACCCTTTCTTAACAACCTCTTGGATCTTTCTACTTGTATACTACCTTGATTACAATCTAATTATAACTTTACTATAGGGAGCTAGATGATGTTCATTACCTTATTCTAGGTCTAGGGTTTGGAACCCTATGCCTCTATAGAGTGTGGAGTAACACTCTACAAGAACTCGTCCCTATCAACTTACAATCTAAGGTGTGCATCTTTAGCATGACTCCCTTTATTATCCTAGTATAGAATATCCCCTTATAGAGAAAGGATTTAATATAGGATCATTCTTTATTTGTATACACACTTTTTTGTAGACATCAAGCTTTGCATACTTGACAAGTCGACTCAATCCGATCAATGTTGGATTTGTCCTTTGCAGTTTCATAAAACCACATCTCTTATGACAAAAACTTTAGTTTTTCTCATCATATAGCTTGTATGGCTTGGAGGATTTAGAGTATCCCAAATGAATGCATTTACGACTCTTGTGGTCCAAATTATTTTTCTCCTTAGGAATCAATGCATAACAAGTGGATCCAAAACCTTAAGATGACGCATTGAAGGAAGATGACCACACCACATTTCATATGGAGTCTTCAATTGAAGGGTTGTTGACGGTAATTTGTTTTGAAGGTACATTGTTGTTTGTGTTGCTTTTACGAGAATTGTAGACTTAGCCTTTTAAAATACAACATTGCATGAACCATATTCATCACGGTTCTATTCATCCTCTCAACTACTCCATTTTGTTGAGGAGTGTGAGGAACTGTGAGATGGTGTTTGATCTTGTTTTACTTGAGATAGGATTCAAATGCCTTTGAAGTGTACTCACCACCATTATTAGTCTTGAGTGTCCCAATGTGGATCCGAGCTTCATTGTCCACTGATAAGAAAGACGCTAGTTGTCCTCCAACCTTCATTGCCATAGCTCGAAACTTTTGAAAACTTTTGAAGGATTTTGTTTTTGTTTGAGGAAATAGATCCATGTCATTTTGTTATAGTGGTCAATGAACAACATGAAGTACTTGTGACCATTACATGAAAAATTGGAAGAGAACACAAGTTGGAGTGGACCAACTGCAACTTTTGTTGATTTTCCATTCGAGTTTTTTCAAAAGGTCCTCTTGAGTGTTTAGCCAAAATGCAAGCTTCACATTTCCCAAAATTTGTGGGAAGGTTGGGCAATCTCGCTACACCATTCTTTTTTAAACACATGAATGCATCATGATTGAGTGCCCAAATCTCACACACCACTACATATTTAGAGACATTTCGTCTTCCACAAGACAAGCAAAGTTTGATGAAATTGATGGCTCACCCTTATTTATTATTTTTTCTTCCGCACATCCTTAATAATATAAATGTGTTGTCACTATTTCTTCCCGGTAGTAACATCCCCATTTGTCCAAGAAATGGAGTGCCCTTGTTGACGAATGAGCACCAAAGACAATACGTTTCTCTTCAATTGAGGAAGGTAGATTGAAATATGGAAGCCTTGGACACTTAGTTGGATTGTCCCATTTCCTCGTGGTTGTATTCTTGATCTATCTACCGGATATACCGAGCCACAACACTTCTTATGAAACTCCTCGAAGAAGTCCTTTCAGAAATTTATAGGTTGAGCGACACCGGTGTTAAGGACCCAAACATCAAACTATGTTGAATTTACTAACACATTGTTTGCTTCTCCATCTATACATGAGAACACATATTCACTTATGAATTGAGTGGAGTTTGGTTCTTTAGTGAGCTTCTTTTCTTATTTTTGTTTTTGATAAGATTCAATCTTTTGCCATGAAGTCTTGCATTCATGAGCCTAATGGTTCCCTTTTTTGCCACATTGTTTCCAGGACAAGTGTTGTTTATCATTTTGTTTTTCTTACCGTTCTTGTTATATTTTCCTCCTTTACCCTTATTCTTCCCTTTGTCATCATTTATGGAGGAAGAAGCCGTATTGAGGAAGAAGTATTGGAAGAATTTCCCTTTTAATGGATGTAGAAAATGCTTTTCGCGTGGATTTGGTTTTCTTCTTAAAAGCCTTTTCCATTTCTATCATCTTTTCAATCAATTGATCAAATGTGAGAATCTTTAATTGATTGCTTGCTTGTAAAGACTCCAAGTAGGTTGAATATATAATTTTATGAATGTTGTCATGTATATATCAATTTTCACCCGGTGGCTTCAACATCATGCTTGATAGCTTAGATTTCCGAGGCTAGACTCATCACATCACCTTTTTCAACTCAAGATTGAACAACTTCAATTGCAACTATATGAACTCCAACTCTGAGTGAGAATCATACAAGTCCTTCAACTTATTGAATGCTTCCCATGCAATATCAAACCCCTAAATGAAACGACAAACTTTTGTATCAACTAAGGACATCATTAAGGGAAATGCTTTCAAACTCTTTTGCTTCTACATGTTGGATTTTTTGCATCTGTAGGCGTGCTGGCTTTGTCTCTCCGTTGCAAATGTTGAACCACAGATTATCCACTTGCCTAGACCACTCCAATCAAGTATCTTTGTTGGTCAAAGTTGTGTCAACAATTGATTTTAGTGAAGTCATTTTATACCAGGGAGATGGAGGGGTTCCTTATCACTCTAATAGGTTATTTTTTCGATATACCTCTTATTGATATACCATACCTTTTGATATACTTGCTCCTCCTATATACTCGTCGGTGTGTGGAAGAAGCCCGTCCTTTCGATATACATGTCTATATGTGAAAGAGGCATTAAGGTACATGAGAGCAGAATGGTACTTGCTACCTAGGTGGTATGTGAAAAGGATTTGCTCGCCATTTCAGGATGACACTTGCTTAACAAGTTCATGTATGTGGGTGTAACAATCCTATTTACTCGAGTATTCTTGCTTTCAGAATTTATCTTTGAACAACAAATGCGAATGGGTAATGGAGGGAAAGGAAATGAAAAATAAATATTTCCTTATTACTCCTTGATGTTTTATAGGAATGATATGACACAATTGTTGCAACTATTTTAAGTATTACGTGTAGTAGTTTGAGTGCTACGACATTACTCGTAAAAATTGACCCTTATCTTGAAAATCTTGAATTGTTAACCTCAGATGACCTACCCTCACCATTGTGAAACCTTGGCTCTTGAAGTTTTTGTAGAGTTAGGGCTAGAAAATCCATCGTGTCCGCCAACCTTTCTTGCCCTTCAACAAGTCTATCGATCTTGGCCTCTTGGGAACCTTGGTGGGCCATGTTAGGCTCTTCAAACAACTGATCTGATTTCTTCTTCTCTCTCCTTTGATAGCAGATGTACCCTTGTCACCGTCTTGCATGAATACCCACGAACTATGGATGAGAAGATTGATGTTTTGATACCACTGTAATGTCCCTTTCGGGTTCTAACCGAAAACAAAGGGAAATTGCACAAACCCCAATAGATAGTAAACTGAAAATTACACAAACCCCAAAACCTCGAGATGGAGAATCCTCAATGAATTGAAGAGTTTTCATTCTTCAATCAAACAAGGAAGGTTTTTGTAATATCCCCTTCTCGATTGAAAACCCTTAGCCCATTCATGTTTTCCCAACATGGCTAAGGGAGGAATACAAGGGAAACTTGTCATAATAAATTAATCATAAAGTGCATCTTAAAATATTATTATAAGCACTTTATATTAATTTATTAATGATAAAGTTAAAATAAAAGAAAAAGAAAAGAAAAGATAAAGTGATAAAATAAAAAGAAATAAAATGATAAAGTCACTTTATTTTATTATTTTCCCCAAGGAAAATGGCAACCCATGTGAAGAGGGAAAAAGGGCCAAAGAAAAAATTAAATGCAAGAAAAAGTAGGTGATTGGTGGTTGGGGGTGGCTACTAAGCCAAGATTGCTTATAAAAGCAAGTCGACTTGGCTTTGTAAAACATCTACTTCTATTTTCAGATTTTGCTTGTGCAAACTCTAGAGCTGCATGTTCTGGGAGTTCTCTTGCTTGTGGAGGTTAGATTCTGCAGGATCCCTAGCTTTGGTGGTGAGAGATCCATTCCTAGTTGGTAGAGCATTCTTCGGTGAGGGTTTCAGATCCATATCCCTAGCTTGTTGTCCGTATTTGGGGATATTTCATATTTCCAGCCTTCTACATTCTACATTCAAATTTGGAACAACTATTTTCTAGGGTTTTATCTACTCAATTCCAAATTTGAGGAGCAGTTTTGGGTGCCTTCCACCCATTGGAAAATTGTGCTTGAATATGCATTGGATAGATATTGGATTTATCTATCTTTTGAGCTATCATTTGTAATTAAGTATTTAGAGTTATTAATTTTGTAAGTTTCAACTATATTTTCATCATTAAAAATTCAATTATCAAAATTTCAGAAATCTAATTGGATATTCTTGTTCTCTATATTACTCTACATCTTCTCAAGCTTCGAGTATGGTTGAAAGTGAATTTTTGAAAATATCATTTTTTTAGATTTATGTACCTTGCTGTCCTGGAAAAATCAGAATTACAGTCTGTAGATTTTTAATTAATTTATGAGTTTTAGAGTGATATCCTAAAAGGGATATTTCATTTTCATCTTCACTTGTTGGCCACACGAAAGGATTTTCATCGTCAAGTGGAAGTAGTTGAGCAATTGTAATGTCCCCAAAGGGACTATTTTTGCCCCCAAATGGATTTGAGGCAATTCCCACACACCAAATGCAATTTATAAAAATTATATCAATTGTTTATGATGCAGATCTGATTTATTTATAGAAAATGTGACTAGGGTTGAGTATGAAACTTATAAAAATCAGAAGATAAATCATGACATTTTCACCATAAGCTGATCCACTAAATTTATCAAGCCAAAATACAGAGATAAAATCAAATTTGGGGCCCAAAAGAGGCTGAAATAATTTATTAAAAGATTGCAAAGACTTGTGTTCGAGACACTGCTGAATTGGGATATTTTGGAGCCAAAATCCCCTCCACAAATTCTGATTCAGCGCACTAAAATTCGGCAAATGCAACAACTTTGATATGACATTTGGAAGCTCATAACACCTCGAACAACCCACCATGCAAGTCGCACTACCTAGGAAAAATCTGATAACAAGGGAGAAATGTAGCCACACATTCTCTTCTCCAAACCCTTGTCCACAACATGCAAGTACAACCCTCAAAATGCTTGGAAAACTACTAGAAAACACTTGAAAAATACTACTAACTCAGTGATTTGCAATGGAAACCCCAGGGTGGAGAATCCTCTCAACTAGGAGAAGGGTTTTCGTCCTTCTACTAGACTCTTGGAGGTTTTCATCCTCAAGAGTGAATCTCTAAGGGTTTTCATCCTTAGAAGATTGAAGATGCAAGCTCAAAGCTCAACATACAAATCAGATTTCATAAAATAGACAAGTGATGCCCTCCTCAAGCAAGTCGACTTGCTTATATAGAGCTAATGGACCAACTTGCCTCCCTTAACATCCAATAAGCTTTTAGCCCCTCATTTAATGTTTTTCCCTTTTGATCCATCCCATAAGGAGGTTGCATTTTCTAGGGGAAAATTAGACTTTATAAGGTGGCTTTAGTTTTTTCTAATTTTATTTTGTTATTAAGTCTATAATAACTTTATTATAAGTGCCTTTATAATATTTTCTTTTTTATTTGCACTTTATAATAAATTATTATGACTTAAGTTCCCCTTGTGCTCATCCCTTTCACCGTCGGGAGACAAAATGGGCTAAGGGTCTTTGACATAGGTTACCTTAGGAAGTGGGACATTTTAGCAATCAACCCAAAAACCATGCAAAGTTATTTTTAGACAAGATGATGATCCTCAAATGAGCCAAGTGAACCCTCTTTATACCTTGTTGTGGCGCCAAAACAAATTAGAATGCCTCCAAACTAGGACCAACCTCATAAGGATGCTTTTATTTTATTTTTCCTTTGGCTTTTCACCTTCTTAACCCAACCGACTTGACTCATGTAGAAAACTATTAAAGAAGAATGCAAATGCTCATGAAAATAACTGAAAAACATGACAATTACTTCCCTTGTTCATTTCCTTCTTGCCCATGGGAAGTGGAATGGGCTCAAAGTCTTCCAATCGAACTAGTTTGGAAAAGGGGACATTACAAAAACACATCACACATGACACACATTAGCACATTATATACTTTTTTACTTCCTAACATCTATCTAGAAAGGAAATTAATCAAAGATAAACTCATACCTCATAACTGGTCGGTCCTCTATGACTGCCCCGTCCGCCCATTCACCTAACATGACATCATCATCATCAATGCAGCGTCACAACAACCAACTGCTGTCATCTCTCTATTCAACCAATATAACAAGTGCCTTCCTTTGCTTTGCTCTCACCGGATACCTAAGGAGAATAGTGTTGATCTCTACACCTCGAGGAGAAAAGTAACCTCCTCTTGGTTGTTTCGAGTCTCCACTCTTGGTCCTAACCATAGGGCCTTTGATCTCCTCCTAACGCGGGCACCCCTTTGGGCTGCCCCTCAACTCTATGATTTCAGCACCGCCCTATAGGTTCCTATTTTCTCCTACACCGCCATCTCCACCGAACTTGCCTATGCTTGTGTGGCCTTAATGGGTGCACGACAACCTCTGGTCCCTCACCCGCTGGCCTCATGGCTCCCAACATGTTCGACCGATACGATAGTATTGACAATGGCACAACAGGATGTGGTCTCCCAAAGTGCCCTAGAACTTTGTACACATGATGTGTTTCTACCCACTAGTGATAGTGACTTGTAATCTCTATGATGTCTCATGATACTTGTGTCGTGGGCCATGAAGGCCATCCGTCAACCGATCCTACATATGGGGTCCATACTATCCGATCTCTCTACACTTTGTGAAGAACTAGAAATACAACTCTACCTCTCATCACCTCCCTCTCTCCCACGTAACATCCTTAGGCATCATTGCTTATCTACAAATGAGTCTCAATTGTCCTATACATAGGAAACCTCTCATATATCTAAGATAATAGAATAATGGGCCCACCGCTGCCGTTCTCTCCTGGCACCTTGTACAAATCGTGGGCCAGCTGAACACAAATGGTCGCGCCCAATGAAACCAAATGGTTATGCCTCAAATGAATTGATTACCTTGCTCTAGAGCTCTGCTCATGCAAGCTATCAAGGCAAACAAGGGTACTCCTCCATCTTACTGATGTGACATATGATCCATGTCCACAACCATCCTAGTCATAGCCTAGATAAGATAAGATAAAGATAAATATATTAATGTCCAACGAATGACCACAAAAGTAGGTCAATGGGATTGCAGCCCAAACAATATACAAAGTGCGAGCGGGGACAACTCAAAATGAGTTCCCAAAAATAGAAAAGAAGAGAAGAAGAGAAAAGACAGCAGAAAGGAAACCCGAAGCCAATACCCCCACAGGCGGGGGCAATGGAGCAAGCGGGGGAGAGAAACGAGGGAAGCAAAGAAGGGAAAGAAGGGGGGACAAACGAGGACCAATGGTCTAATCAGGAATGGTAGCCACATCCCTCCTAACATTAGAGGCCGACGAAAAGAAGCTCCTGATGGACTGGCAACCCGACGATGGGGGTGAAAACCTCCTTCCCTGCTGAGATCTGAGACTGACGCGACGCCAGGGGGCGAATGGAGCTGGACTGCCCTCTGGTACGTGTGTGCAACCGATTCTGCTGGCGGTGATCAAGAGAAGTGTGAAGGTCCAACCGGGACGAACTGATCTATGCACTGTATCTGGGTCAGAAAGGCTCTGTCGTTTAGTACCTCCACCAGTGGGTAGAACCGGAAAGAAGGCTTGTAATCTGTCTCGTGGGGATGACTCTCGGAGGGGGATGAAGAATCTGGTCTCGTAACAACAAAGACTCATGGATGTAGAGGGCAAGACACCGCTGGTCAATATATTTGAAGAAGACCGGGAGAGTCTGAATCCCTCTGAAGAGACAGTGAAATCATCCTCTGATCTCATAGTATATGGGGCAACGGAAGATGAAATGAGTCTCTGTCTCCACCTCATGAAGGCTACAGAGCCTACAAAGTCTATCCTCCCGATCAATGTGGTGATCAGTCTCACACCGAAGTCTGTGGGAGCCAACTCGAAACTGACCCAGAGGTATACAGAGGGCATGCACCCAGTGACGAGAGGTGTACTGAGGGCGGATGATGAGTCCATCTCTGATTTCAAGAAAGTGCTCTGCATAAAAGGACATCTTAGGGCGCAAACCCCAGGGGGGTTCACCCAAGTAGTCTGAATGAAGCTCCTGTAGATATCCTCCCGGATGGACCTATTCAACACTTGCTTGGTGGGCAAGAGATGACTGGGAGCATTCGGAGATCTTGGAAGGGGGAAGACGATCATTTGATACCAATTGAGTCCAACAAGGCGAAGTCTCGCGTGAACCAACATGGCCCACAAACTGGGCAATACTCACAGAGGAACAATAGGCGAGATATGGATACCTGTCCTGCTCATCGGAGAGATCACCAAACCTCCTGATACGGTGAAGAAAGGATGATATGTCAAATATAGTCTCCAGACGGAAAGGTCGGGCTCCAAATTATGTTTTAAAAAATAATACATTTGAGGGGAGTGTAATGTTTGCATCTAATGAAACGTCGAAGGAGAGTTTGAATCCTCTCGGCGTGAAGTTGATACATAAACGACATTGAGTCGGACTATAAGTGATCGCAGTGATACTCATTTGATGAGCCCACTTGTGCTAGCTTTCTCCTCTCAATAGTAATCTTGGGAACAGTGCAAAACATGTGTGCCCCTTGGTTAAAGTCCCAAAATAGGATGGACGTCCTCCTAGTAAAGGTCATCTCTATCATGTCCCTACCAACACACCATCTAAAGGTATTGCCCTAAAGTACTCCATACACCAATAAACATCCGAATCAAGTCCAAATCCAATGGGATTCGTTCCATTAAGCATAAGATTCCAAATCCCAATTTTGTAATGGGTTCTATTTACTATGGACAATCTCTTTAGCAAAGTTGTTTGCAATCGTGTTGTGTCCACATCGATCACCAATGTTGGATCCTCCATGGGATCTATAAAATATCAAACATGTACCCATTAGTATCGAGTTAGAGAAAAACCTCATAAGTCATTAATAACAACTACAAAAGCAATCAAACACCTCAATCCCTACGCCATGACCATGTTGACAAATGACATCGACCATGCTAGTCTTGAGACAACATCATCCATTTCCTCGGACAACATTGGCCACGCTATTACTTCAACGGCATCGGTGATTCTCATAGACAATATTGGTCATGTTAAGTTATATAACGCCATTGGTTTCATTGTGACGTCATTTGCCTAACATGGTTGATGTTGCTACGTAGAAAAGTGGCATGGTTGCCTTTTTCTCATTTTTGCCTAAAAATCAACCTAAGGACGTTTAAAAGCAAAATGCACCCAAACTCACCTACATTTCGATGTGATCTACATTTTGACTATCTTTATGGCGAATTTTGATAGCCAAATTTGCCATGAGACCTATTTTTACATTTTTCTCCTAATTACCCTTTTCCAATTTAAAGTCAAAACGTACCCAAAGATTGAGTGCAGCTCACTCTCCTCGGTCATCCGCCGACATCTCCGCCTCTAATTATGGCCATAGTCTCTCCTTTCGTCTAAAACGGATGAACTAGAGCTCCAAAACTTTAAAAGTAGTAAATGTACAAAATGACAAATAACTCAAATGACATTCTATTTATATCAATTTCGACAGGTCTCGTCTCGCGATATTTAGATTTCTTCATACCGTGATAACTTTCTACCATTACTCCGATTTCATTCTGGAAGAAGTGTCATGATCGTAATCTCGTAAGGAATCCAATGATAAATTGCACATATTTTTTTAAAATCTCCTATTTCTCTCATCCTCCCATGAGCTCCCCCTTAGCTTAGGGTTTATTGCTTATTTATCTAATTTATCTTCTAGTGTTTCTTTTCAGTTGTGCTTGGGTTATCATAGCTCTTTCTACACTCTAGTGATTCACTATGCAGCCACACTGTAATATCCCCTTTACGGAATATATGGGAAATGGCAACGAACAAGTTGAATCAACACCCAAAATGATTAGAAGACAACTGCAAATGATCCAACCCAGCCAAGAGTTAATTGTGCATTTAATTAGATGGCTCAATAAACCCAAGAAGAGGGGTTTAATGGCCTCTATCCAAAAGACACAAATAATTGATTTCCAACTGAGCTAATAAACATAGAGCATGCTGCAAAAATCAGATCTAATCTTCTCCTACTGTTTGCTGTAATTAAGACACTGAAGCACCAATACCAAGGCACTAACCCAATCGATTTTCCCCAACAAATATTGCCTGGATAAACCACAGTTAGATCTGCAATAGAAGACTCCAAACTCACCTTAATAACATGCAAACACAGTTCACCAAGACTGTAATATATCAGCCATAGAAAGAGCATTCAAACCCAGATGAATTGCTGTCAAAGAAGATGGAAAGCACTAAGACTGAATTGCTGCCAACATGTATATTTTTCATACAAATATGGGCCTTAAATGAAGTCGCCAAAGCTGGAAAGTATCAAGCTAGAAGTCGCTGCAAATAAGGGTTATAAAGCATCACAAATACCATGCAAATACTCAGCCAAAATACCTCAACCAAACATCAGTCAATATGCAGATTTATAGAAGGTTATTCAATGAAATATTGCCTTGAAACAAGTCGCTAAAACCAGAGAATATGCACTACACAGTTTGCTGGTCATATGTGGCTTCAAACATACATCAAAACATCTAATATTCACCCATAATGAAGTCGCTGGTTAAGAAAGAAAAAGCAGATTTATATAATTCAAAAACCAGACCATTTACTCATCAAAACTATCATCAATTTGCCTCAAATGAGATCACTGCCAAAGGGATATAATATCATGCACAAGCTGGTCGATTCATACCCAAATAATGCATGCAAAACAGTCCACAAGTTGCCAAGAGAAGTCGCTAGGGTTTAGAGAAAACATCCACCCAAGTCGATTTGCAAGAACACTCACAAAATTCTTCAAATTGATTACCAAACCAGCTACAATAGATTTCCAATGCAAAAGAGAGCAAACATCAATGGTGGGCATACATCCCTACTCCAAGCATGGAGTCCAAATCGAATTCATCATAACATAGCATAGTTTTTACAATGATCCCATGACCTCCTTTTATAGACAAGGAGTACAAAATTCGAATTCCCTTTTGGAGGGAAAACACAATTTAAAAACATTTTATTTTCCCTATGTGTGGCGTCCCCTTTCTAAGGGTATTTTTGACATTAAAAGCCACTCTACTATTATTTAATTAATTCCCTTTTTATTTTGTATTTTTGGGAATTAAATTAAATAATAAATTACATTAATTGCTCAATAAATATTCTTTTGTGAGCAATACTACAAGGTGGTGGAAAAACCACTTAGCATCCATAATTAAATAATTAAATGAATATTGCTTTATAATGACAAATGATTAAAATCACTCTCTAGGCAATATCATTCAATTACTTAGCATAATTTTCCCTTGCAACATCCCAAAAGCCCATGGGGAAAGATAGGCTAAGGGTCTTCAAAAATGGGGACATTACACACACTCGCGGGAAGGTAAGTATGATTTATTTGAGTTTATGGTGTTTCTTTTCATTCACATCTTTTTCAATATTTTGATTTCGGTGTTGCATATTCTTTTCCCGAAGACCATCTCATGTACACTTTTTGTGACACACAATGATCTTTGGTTGGGGCATATGTATACCAATAATTTTTCACTTTACTGACTTTTGTTATTCGCAGGCATTATTGGTGCATTAGCTTCCTCGGAGCGGTGTCCTCGGGATACTAACGAGAGCGGGAAGTAACCGAGAAATGGTTAGGTGTATCCTTGATTGCATCGGGCTGGTCAAGTAGTTGTACTTATGAGAGAACTTTGATGTGTAGTCTGATTATATCACATATTTCACATGTTGCATCCCTTGCATTCGTATTTTACAACCTCCTTACAATATCACCTTGCCATCTCCTTGTGATCACTCTCACATCTACTTTCAACACACTCACACCTTCATTTTCTTCCTTTAACACACTTTGAGCTCTCTCCATCTAGTTTGACTCTGCTTCCTTCACCTCCCATGCTCGCATTTCTTTTTTTGATGGCATGACCTAGTCGATGCTATCTAGTGAGCATATTTCCTTAGTCGATAACATCAAACACAATCGATATTATCGGCTAGCATAAAGGTTAATGCTATCCTGGGCTATTTATACCCGATAGATGAGCGCTCATTCCACATCTCATCCATTACTTATCCATTCACTAATCTGCCCTTAAAGCTTAGAAGGTCTTGAAGTTGGTCGTATTTGTCTTCTTCGAGTATACACTTGGAGCATTTGGGTACTTACGATCTACAAGCGTAGGATTTGTACTTTCCATGGTCTTCCAAGCCTTCGAGTCATTGGAGTCTTCAAGTAGAGGTGTTCCTAGTTTTCTTCTATTTATTTGTGGTTCCCACATCAACTCTCTCATAAGGTTGACCTTGAGGGGAAGTTAATGTGCCTGGTGTCTCGATGTAGGTAAGAATTTCTAACTTCTTTTATGCCTTTATTATCATTTTAGATTCAGATGTTGTGGATGTGGTCATGCATAGATTAGGATAAGGTAGCATATCTTTATCTATTGCATTACTTATTTTATTAGTCCTTACCTTACAACCTTACACAACCCTCGATCCTTGTGACTCTTGCTTTGCAATCTCTTAGACCTCTCTTATAATCTTTACGACTCTTGCCTAACAACTTCTTGGATCTTTCACTTTGTTATTATCTTGATTATAATCCCATTTGCAACCATATTATCATCGTTATACTATTTAGAGCTAGTTAGATGCCTCTACCCTTTTCTAGGTCTAGGCTTTGGACCAATATATCTCCTATAGAGTGTGGAGTAATGCCTTCCTAGTTTTGCATCCTCATCAACTTACAATCTAACACATACATTTTTAGCATGAGCCTTGTTTATTATCCTAGTCTAGAATAACCCCTTATAGAGAGACAAAGGATTTGTTATTGGGCCATTCTTTATTTGCATACACGATCTCTATTACATTTTTCGATTTCAGAAACTAAAAGCATGCTACTGTAAAGGAGAATAGGTAGACGATTTTAGTGCCTCTTTTTCAAAGCCAGGAAGTTGATTCAGTGGTGAAAATTTTCCAATTCACAAAAATGGGGCTTTTGGGTGGGTCGAGAATTTTTCGCATTTTTCCTTAGCCTCTATGCCTATTAGCACTCATCATAATAATTGTAATTTTCTGAATTCAAGCAAGTTGAAATAAATCCTAAATAACAACATGCAAACAAAAACTCCAAATCTGATAACAACCCAACTGTAATATTTATTCAAGGAGCTGATTATAAATTCAAAACTGATTACAACAAACCCTTACTGCAAAAATCCCACAACAAATGAATAAACTCAACAATAAATACCAATCAAGGAAACATCAGCTACTGAGGGTTTCAAGAACAACAAACATCCACCTAAACCCCAATGCAGCAGTCTGGAAATTATTTCAAACCCTCACAAGGGCTGGAAAATGATGGCAATCCTCAATCACACTGAAATTGGAACATGGATCATTGTAGTAGCGGTATGGATCACTGTAATAACACTACAACAAATTGAAAATGGAATAAAATCTCAATCTTTGGCACAAATATGATCCCCGGATGGAATCACCTCAATGGGTTAGAGGGTTTTCGTCCTCCACACCTATATATCAGAGGGTTTTCGTCCTCAGATGAAGAGATTGAACACAATGGCTCAAGCTTTGGATTAGGGTTTGATTGTCCAAGATGAATAATGAATAATGACTCTTTTTAGCCCAACTTCTCCTTTTATAATTTCTCTTTTCCAATTCCACCCTAAAAGTATTTAAAATATTTTTAATAAAATATTACTTTTCATCCACTTAATGATAATTACTTTTGGCCCTCTTAATAAATAATAATAATAATACGTGTCCTTTTCATGTTATAAAATAAAAGTGACTTAGGACAACTTAAAATATTATCATTAATTTATTTCCTAACTTTATCCCTTAGCCTACGGGAAATAAGGAATAGGCTATGGGTCTTTCAATTGACTTAATCTTGAAAAGGGAACATGATACAAGAAGCATTTACAACGACCCCTTTGAAAATAGTAACTAATAATTATAATTACAAATCTGTTCCTCTTTCTTTCTTGCGGTCCCATAGTCTAGGAGGCAAAGTAGTGTCTATCTTCTTTGTTACAAGTGGAGAGATGCTCCGCATTTCGATCTTAAGGATCCTTAGCATATAACATATCTCAATGTCAAGGTTATGATACATATTTATTTGTCAAGTACCTCTAAGATTTGTACCACAGCTTAAGAGATGCATTAGGAAAGAAAGTGGGCACTCGGTAGTGTGGCTAGGGCATTCGGAAACCCAATTCCCTTTTGACCACATTGCTTGAGACCAGATGGAGAGAGTCTAGAGGATCAATTTCATATTTTATATAAGTGTATTGAAGTGTTAGTTATTCGAATAGTGTGAAGTCTTTCTAGTTTGTATGGTTTGTAATGTCTTATGATGTCTATAGGATATGCAATAGTTTAAATATATTTAGTTGAATAGTCTCTAGGTGTCATGTTATCAATAAAGCAAGTGTCAGTAATAAAAGTGGGTCTACTAAGAGTTTTAGTGTTTATTCGTTGAGTTTTAAACAATTATTAGTTCATATTGTTTAGTTTATTAGGTGTCAATAGTGTTAAAAGAGTTGATAATAAATTGTCAAATATCAAAAAGTTACTCCTTGTATAGAAGCATTATTGAGCGAACACGACGTTACAAAATATAAATGGTTTTACATTGTTGAGAGGGAGGGCGATAGGAGGGAATATTGAATATGAGCTTCAAGTCCCGTTCATATGAGTAAGTAAGCTAGCAACAAGCTAGAGGATGGAGGTAACCGAGTTAGGAGGTTGATCAACGATCTCATGTTCGCCACTAACTACAAGGTTGTGTAATACAATAGTGGCAACAAATGTCCTGTCTCCAATCGACTAAATTAGAGATTGCTATCCAAAGTGGCGGATGGGTACTAGTTATGTTGTTCGTAGATAGGTGACAACGAACATGAACAAAGGCTCGCAAATGAGAAGACAATGAGGACTCAGTCCTCAATCTTATTTTCAGTTTATTTTGTGCATGGTGTGTGAAGTGTCTATATTTTCCCTTGTAAAAATAATTCAAAGATCCAAACCACATGTATTATAGTAGGATGTGTTCTTGACAAGTGTTGTAGGAGGGTCATTATGCTACCCTTGACTGGTTATGTTGATTTGGCCCAAATTATGGTACATGTATTCACATGAATAGGTTGATGGGCCCCTGTTCATGATTGATGTGGCTCCCACAGTCAATGTGCAAGCTCTAGAGCGACACGCTACTTAGTTATAGAGTGGAGTTTTCTCCCATGTTTGTGTTAGGGGATTGTTGGATATTCTATATTGGTTAGTACTCACATTAGTAGGCGAGTATATTTGTTATAGTTAATATTATATATGCATGAGAAAATAATGTGCTTGAGCCATAAAAACTCACCTTAAGAATAGTGATGTGAAAGAGAACGAGGATTAGAGAGAGAATGTAGGGATTGTATTGTTGGGATGTGATAAGGCTATCACCACTACCGTAGGAGTTCAAGAAGACCATAAATGTAATCTCTATTATTGAAAAATGATATAGCAAAGAATTTTGTGTCATGCTTGTTGGCTAGATTTTCTGCATAGCACAAAACCTAGGCAGTCATGAGATAAATCTCCCTCATTTACCGGTGAGGCTCCCATGTCAGATTTGTCAATTAAAGTATGCTAATATCTATATGGGGTTTTACTTTAACTACTCAGTTCATGAACCATAACTGAACAGTTCTGCAACAAGTAAGCAATTGTTTAAAGAAAGGAAATATTTATAGAAGAAAGGAATTATATAAACATAGAGAAGAAATGGGGAAGATGTGCATCCCAATCAATAGATAACAGAGTTGATTGCATGCACATAGAAGAAACCAATAGATATAAACACAAAATTCTAAGCAAAGGTAGCTCTAGATCTAGATCTAAAATAACACAAAGTCTATTAAAAGATCTAAGATAAAAAGCAAGAAACACAATACACCGTGACACAAAGTTCTCTGGAAATCTGCTCCTGTATATTCCTTTGCTTCAAGTGGCTCTCAAGGGTTTCAAGCACAAAGTTTGAAACACAAGGATGCTGCTTACAAATTTTGATCATTAACATGGAGGTTCTTCTTCTACTTATAGAATGTAGAAGGGAAAGTACAAATGGGAAACTCAACTGAACTGAAACATAAACAAGTAAAGATGACATTTGGCAATCATCCTCCACTAACTTCTCCTTAAGTGACACATGTATCACTTAACTAATAGAAGTGTTCCATGTAACTTTAAGTAATGGTTTCAAAACCAATAACTTTACAATTTCATCAGGAACGTGGAAAATAGAAGAAGAAGTCAAGCCAGTTGTAACATTTATGTCTTCTTTTTGTTCTGATATTGGATATACTTGTCGAACATGTGATTCAACATCTTCCCATCTGTTTTAGCCACTGCTTCCTTTTCTGTCCTGAACTGCAGCAATCCTTCATTCAACACTTTGATACATGCTTCCACATCCTCCAAGCTCGGCCCGAACCTCGCAATATCCGCCTGCAGTGCCACCAGTCTGCTAATGGAATTCATCGTGAAAGGTTTAGTAGCTCTGTCAATTCTCTTTTGTACCATCAGAAGAGACCCTTCCAGGGAATTAGGCACTCTGGTAGGAACGATCCGTATGTATGAAGTAACATTCCGACCACTTCCTCCTCAGTGAAAGAAATGATACTATTGTCTGGTAAGGATGATGTCCTACTCTCAAGTGCCTGCATCCTCTTCAACAAAACTCTGCAGATCTCCAAATGGAAAGATACTGCAAACTCCAGCTGCTTCCCCTTCTCAACTGATCCATCCAGTACAATCTGCTCTGCAACCAATACTTCTCTCGGTAGCTTGTTGATCTCGGCCAAAGTACTCAGGTTACTCTCAGCAATTGTGTTCATATCTACTATGCTCGTCACCAGTTGCTTCAGCTGATTTGTTGCATCATTCATAACCTTCAGGCGGGCTGGCACCTCTCGAGTTGTACAGAAGCTTGACGAATAATCAGATTCTTCCATTCGTCAATAGCTTTCACCTGATTGCTTGCATCTTCCATCTCCTGCATAAGATGATCACTCACCTGCTCTGAAATGGGTTGAGTGGAAGGTTTAGCAACCTTGGCTATGATCTCGCACAACTGAGATACTTGCTTCTGAAGTTCGTCTTTCTCTGCCTTTTCTCTGTCAAGCCTAAGGAATAGAGCATCTATCAATGTCTGCGTATCCTGCTTCAATCCTTTTGTGGTGGCTTGACCGAGGGGTACTCTGGTTATTGTTACATCTTCTGCCGTGAGCTCATCCTCCTTCTTTCCTTTCGCCTAGAATGACATCTCAGCAAACTTCTGCCCCGACTCCTCGATGATCAACCTTGAAGTTACCTTAGCAACTTTAGGTCTTCTGTCTTTTCCGCCTAGACTCGGAGTAGCTGCAAGTCGTGTTCTTCCAAGTTCATCTCCACTCTAGCTTCTGGAACCAACTGCGAAGCCAACCATTCTGAGAAGTTACTTCTCGGAGAATGAGAAGTTCGTTGAGTGCACTACTATCTCCCGCTCTGTTTCCTCTCCATCAGAAAGTGCTACAGTGTTATGGCTGCCATCTTCTGAATCATCCAAGGACAAAGCTCTTTCGAACTCTGCCATCTGCAGCTTCAACGTCTCTTGTGCAGGCGTTGAACGGAGTGGCTGAGGAGAGAAGATGAATGTTGCCGGATTCAGTGGAGGCATGGAAGTGTCCTGCTGAGGTGCAACAGTTGGTGAAGTAGTAGATGCTGGAGAAGCCGGAACTAAAGTCATAGCCGTGGAAGTGATCTTCTCCTTTGATTGAGATCTTCTATGTACTTTCAACTTCTCGGACCTTCTGTTGCTTTCTCCTCCGTGCTTTCTCTTGAGGGAATCTCCTATGCCGAAGTTGCTTGTGACTTGATTCATCAATGCTTCATCAAGGCAATATCCCTTCGTCAGCAACCAGTTTGAAGTATTCACCAGAACAGTGCAAAACCTTTCTTCAATTGTATGGCAGCCCCCTACGTTATCTTGAAGTATGGCTCTATCTCCTCCCATTTGATGGTAAGTGTCAAGTAACACATTCCCATCATCTTTAAGATCCGCAGGTATCCGTGCTAGTCAAAGTCGAACACTTGCGTTGATATGATAGCTGAAATCTTTCTTTCTAACCTCGTACTCACTTTTGCACTTCATCCGAAATCCTCTAATGAAGGTACATGTGCGTACTCTCTGGAGAGATGTCTCTTCTGGCTACTCAAATGGATCGAAGTTCAGCCGTGTAGGAAGAACTCTTGCTCATACTCGGATAACATCTGCATCTCCATCCCTCGAGCTCTATGAATGCTATGGCAGCTATAATGTCCCACAGTGATTGGGAAGAAGCCCGTAGACTTGTGCCGTTTCGACTGAAGGTCGTGTATCTCCACAAGTTGTCTGCTCAGCTCCATGGTGATCAATCTATCATTCGGATATCTGGGTAGCTTAATCGGTTCTCTAGAAAAGCCAGTAACCCTGAGGTATGTGAAATCTGCAAACTGAATGAATAGACTGCCAATCTTGGATACAGCTTCCCACGCTTCCTTGCTCACCCTGTTGGCCTTCAGGTCCCTGTCTAGCCTGCAAATGAATTCGTAGAAGAATCCATCGTTGACCACTTTGAACTCTTTCTTGCAGGCAGGTATAGTAAGTGTGGGTAGCACTCGAAAATGGGGTCCTTAGAAAGAACGCCACATCTATCCAACTTGGAGAAGATGCCTTGTGAAGTTGCAGCGTACACCAAGTAAGAAGTCATTTTGAAGCTGAAAGTACACTTCACGTTCCGGAGTTGCTCACCAATGTTGTCACTAATGATTTCCGACCAATTGATTATGGAATCAACCTTGTTGACTTCGATGGTCCTGATGAAAGCATACATCCATGTATGGAAAGTGTGAGCATTTGCCTCGCCATTAATCTGCATAACAATTTGACAATATCATCAACCTCCTGCACCAGATTGGACCGCGGAAGAGTTCTTGGGAACTTAGAAGGAGATCTGGGCTTCTTCATGTATCTGCTGTTCATTATGTTCACACAGTCAACTCTATGCTTCTCCCACCTGCTGCCGGCATCCTGAATGCTAATGGAAGTCACCACCTTTCGCGCTAGAATCTTCAAACAATAATTGATGAACTCTGCGTCCAACCGAATTATTGTTTTCCCGTAGCATCTCGCACTGATCTAGATGAAGGATGGTAAGATCTAGCGCACTCCATAACAAACTTTGGCAACTGGGTTGTGTATGGAAAGGTTGCAGCTCGAATAATTCCATTGCTTTTAACTGCACGCATGAGTGAAGTCTTTCCGCTCTGGATCTATCAATCAATTCGGAAAGAGGTTCGGACCTAGATCTGTGTCTCCTATGTCTGCAAATTTGGAAGTGATGCATGACTCCGTTGTGCTTTCTTTTTCGTCCTCTTTGCCATGGCTTTGTCTATCTTTGTCTGAACAATTCTTTTTCTTCTTATTTGGCCGGATTTCTTCAAAACTGGTGCAGATCTGGATAATTCTTCAGATTCGGAGGATATATTCAATGTATTGGACATTGATTAAAACTCCTTTTCTTTTGTAAAGCACCTGTAATGAATTCCTGCAATTAATTCAGACAAAGATGGCAACCGGAACATGAACAGTGAATTTTAATCATAAAAATCTGCACTATTCAAGCCTGCTGCCCCAAAAATTGATGTTTTATTTGCATGCAAAGTGAGCATGAATTTTTCCAACTTCACCTGAGCACCTGTATCACTTATGCAAACAATTATGCAAACACAAATCAACCTCCTTCAATGCATGCGCCAAAATTGGAAGCTTTTAGCCTTGATTTCACCTTCTTTTGAGCAAAATCCTCTTCAAATGGGGCGCACTTTTCCTCTGGGCTGCACTTCTTTACCTGTGAATTAATTAATTCATCCTTATGGCAGCCCATGCTTATATAACCCTCATAATTCTATAATTAATAATTGCCCTTCCTATTCCTGGCAATTAATTAATTAAAAATCATGCTTTTCTCTTTAACTGGTGTGCTAAAATTGCATGTTTAAGGACAACCATCCAATAAATTAAATTTAATCAATTTAATCATCCACTCTTCACTCCACTTAAGCTTCACAGTGTGCTTTAACCTTAGCCACTGAAAATAGAAATTAATTTAATCATTAAATACTTTAAAAAGTATTATTCTTCTCCCAAATGGGGCGCACTTTTTCTCATGAAGGGGCTGCCTTTAAATAAATATTATTTATTTAATTTAGACAATCTATTTCCACCTCCTTTATTCCCCTTTGCTTTTGTTGACTTTCTTCCATGCTTGGGCGCCAATTTTAGAAGAGAAATTAATTAATTTAATCACTTTAAAGGCTGCCTTTATCTCCCTAAAGGGGTCGCACTTTTTGGCTAAAGAGAATTCTATTTTTAAAAACACATGACAATGGGAATTTTTACCCTGCAAGGCAGCCCCGAAAATCCCATTGTCACTTAAGTCATTTGACTTTCATAATGGGATTATTCACCCTGCAAGGCAGGTAATAAAATCCCATGATTCACTTAAGTGACTTTTCTTTTATTCCACAATGGGAATTTTTACCCTGCAAGGCAGGTAATAAATCCCCCCGCCTCTGCGCCTCTAATTTTCCCACTGCAACTTAAGTGACTTTTCTATCATGGGAAAAAGTACCCTGCAAGGTAGGTACAAAATTCCCACCTGCCTGTTGCTTCTAATTTTCCCATTATCTACTTTAATTCTTTGTTTTCCAAAAATGCGGCCAGCCCAGAAGAGGCTTTTTGGTGCGCGACTTCGTCTTTTCCCTAGTGAACCGGACCTCGATGGCGACTTCCTTCTGGCATAACGTGCGTATATGATCCCCAGTTACTCCAAGCCAAGAATCAGGCCAAACCGGCAAAGGAATTGATCTAGAGAAATTTCACAGAAAACGAAACGGGAAAACACAAAAACACAAAAAATTGTCAAAAGTCACAAATAAAGCCCAAAACTTATTCCTAGTTAAAACCCTTCTGGTATATAGGAATAATGATATGTTCGATCACAATAGGGTTAAATCGGAGCGCAAATTGCCTCAAACCGGGCTCAAAATAATTAAATACAAATTTCTTGCAGACAAATCCCGATGACAAAATATAACAATTTTGGGCATCTGGGTATTTGGCGAAAATGGCTAATATGGCTCTTTGGGAATATATTGACGCAATACAAGAACTTTCTAGCAATACAAGAACTTTATAGCAATAAAAACACAAAACGACCCATTATTTTAAAAGTACGAATTTTTTTCGGATAGGGTAGTCACAGATTTTAGGATGAAATCGGTGATACCAATGCTCCTACTAAAATTACAAGTAAAACTCAACATTTTTTTCTGTATATCCATTGATGTATTTGATTTGCTGTTTGAATTATTGACATCTACAATTTTTTACCATTATTTAACTTATATATTAAATAGACGTAATTTGTTTGACTCAATACAAGAACAGCCGGATAGGATTAGCACATAGATTCAACTGAGTTTATGCACTAAAAATGAGCTAAAAATTTTCAATGTGCATCCTGTTCTCCAAATAGACTGGCATTGTCTATGAGTGGTAGAAGGAATGCATAAAAAAGAAAATTGTTTTTTTCACCATTGGAAGAGTATTATGAATAAGTATTGTATGGTACAAATGAATAGAATGGTATGGAAATGTTCGAAATAGTTTACTTTTCAAATGAGTAAAAGACCCTTTCTTGTTTACAGATCTGGGATCCATTGTTTCCGTGATAACATATGCCTATTATTTAAAAGCAATATCTAAGTGCAGTCAGTTGTGTACCGTTCCAGTCATCAACATGAAACGAGCTGACCTACCATTGTTTCCGGACGTTGAATGGCTGTTTGAATCATGTTGCATTGAGCAAGCCTCTCTGATATTTATTGATGAGGTATTGCTCTTGAATATTTGTAATCTTGGGAAACC
Organism: Taxus wallichiana var. yunnanensis; assembly: GCA_018340775.1. NCBI lineage: Eukaryota > Viridiplantae > Streptophyta > Pinopsida > Cupressales > Taxaceae > Taxus > Taxus wallichiana. The sequence goes on along the minus strand of CM031241.1, from coordinate 539,446,062 downwards.
TGTTGAATCTTATAGTATTTATTATGGTTTATCTTCTCATCTTGAATATCTGTAATCTTGGGAAACCTGTTGAATCTTATAGTATTTATTATGGTTTAGCTTCTCATTTTACATTTCAATTACCTTAGAATGATCAAACTGATCAAACTCTTCTCCAGATCAATCTTTCTTATTATTATCAGTTTGGAAGCCTTAAAATGGTGCTGGTCGACAGTCACAGACTATCAGTCAATCAAGAGGTAATCTACCATTTTGCATTACTTGTACAAGTTCACTTGTTATGATGCCATATCCTTAATAATTGAGTCCATAGTTGTTCCTTTGCAGATTTATAAGGATGCTATTGTTGAGGTTCTCAACTGCAAGCAGGTTCTATATTTTATAAGTTCTGTTACTTTAATGTATCATACGAAACTTATCAACAGAGTTATTCACAAAAGAAATGAATAAAATCATTAATTCTATGTCATCTGAAGAAGAACTAAAACTTCTTTATGAAAAGGAATATGAGTACATATTAATGATTAAAAATAGGCACGTACTAAGCTATTATAAATATTTATAAATGAGGCTACTTATATCTTTCTGACAGGTCGATTCTATTTATCCATGGGTAAACAGTGTTATTGTTGAACAGGTACAAATTTTATCCTGTAAATGTTATGCAGTAGGATTTAAATTTTTTCATGGAGTAGTAACAGATAACATTTTTAGGAGATAGCCCTTTCATGTTTTGCCTGGAGTGTAAAATCAGACTTTTCTAATTTCATAGAGCATAATAAGAAGCCATAATAATGACAAAGAATTAGTCACGGTTTTCCTTTCATGTGTACTGTTGCTATGAAATTTTAATTTTACAAACCATGCAAAATGTGGGCTTAGGATGTATTTCACTTTTGTGTCCATCCTTTTATACGAAAATCGTGATATCTTCCACTTAATGATTGGAAGTAACATTGACTTATTCCAACAGATGGCTTCCTTCTGTACACTTGTAGCTGAAAATTTTGCATTGTCTTCACCAACTATTTTGGCTGGGCATGGTCTTAGTCGGCTTCTGGTATTTATTTATTCTGCATCTAGCAAGTCTTTTCTGCCGCATTAATTTAGTGAACATGAAAGTATTGATTGATTTGTGTGAACTCTGCAGCTGGCTGGAATACTTTTGGATACAGCAAATTTGACTAGTCATCAATGTACAGAAAAGGATAAATGCATGGCAACATTATTGATCAAAGGAGCTCGCCAAATCGGCCGCAATGGATTGTTCCTAAAATGTGTGTATTGCGACTCCATGTTTGTTGAGTAATTCACATAGAAGATTGGGCTCAGGCTGAAAAGTGTTTTGTTTTTGTGAATAAAGTCTTTTCATTCATTAATCATAAAAGTTTGATAACTGATAATTAACGTAATGCACTGTATGGAATATAGATATGTTGCATATTGTCTTGAGATTATGTTCCATTATTATTTTTTAACTTATACAGTTGCACTCTTTATGTAGCTCTTATCTAGTTGCAATCTGAACAAATCAATGCACCAACTTGCTTCCCACAGTTAGCATGTGTGCATCTTGCAAGACACCATTGCTCTATAAAATAGATTCCTTTTGTCAATTGAGATGCCTTCTAAAACTTCTCCTTTTTCTAGATTTTCAGTACAAAAACCAAGGATATATCTAATTTTTGCCAATATTAGTATCAAGCAACAATCTGGAGTCTTTTAGAAGTTAAAGTCCCAAGAAAAGGGAGAAATAGATTCTTCCTTTAGAAAATAAAGCAAATCAGCTAAAAAATAAAGGTCTGATTAAAAGTGTTCATTATCTAAAGGTTTTTGGTCTGTCTTTAATTCTAAATTTTGGTTTTCAGAGTTGAGTTTGTGAATTAATGTTTGACAAATACATCAATGTCATGTCCCCTTTTCAAATAAAGTCTAAAAATTAATAATATACTTAATGTCAAAAAGTGACTTTATAAAAGACAAAATATTATTTAATAAAGGCGACATTCATTTTAAATGAACTCTATGATTAAATAGAAAGTCCCTTTATTAAATAAAGTTAAAGGCCCATATGTGGCAACCCCACTTGGGAGAAGCAACAAAAACGTTATAAAAGGAAGTTTTGGGCTCATTTGGGAGATATCTTTTGTTTATTAAAGGATATTTTGAAAGCGTTGAGCCCAATTTGTGCAGAGACGAAAGCCCTCCATTGCATTCATCTCTCGAGGATGTAAAACTGAATTATTGGACTTTCTCAGATTTGAGGACGAAAACCTCAACATCTTTTTTTGGCTTCACTTAGGGGGTCCACATGGAATTATTTCATAGTTCATGAGCTCTAGAGGCATTCTATTTTTAATTTGTGACATCCTATTTTAATAGCTTCAACTATGCACATTTGGCTTTAATTTTGCCACATTGTTGGTGGAAATTCTGCATTTCAAGGTGAGGAAATGGACTTCAGCTTAGTGGAGAGACAATCCCTACCATAGACTTCTTAGGGACAGCTAGGGCACAGGATTTGTGATTTATCAGGCTGTCTATATTTGGATTTTGATTTTGTTTAGGGCATCATTAATGGATGGAAGAGGCATAGTGGTTTCAGTAGTTAGGATCCAAAGCAGTTGTTTATTTTGGTGCTCCTCTTGAGAGGGAGTGTCATTTTGTGAGAAAATTTTGTATCTATGATGGGTATTTTTCTTATTTTATGGTGTTTCCCAAACTTAAAAATAAATTCAAACTTTGGTTGGAAAAGGTGACTTTTCATCATTTACTTGTGTCAAGAATTAAATGCTTTGTCCCTTTATTACATTTGTATTTTGATTATTTGATAAATAAAAAAGATTTTAGATTGTTGTATTTTCTGTCTTACGGGCTCACATATAAAAATCAGATTCTGTTATATTTTGGAAACATTGGCATTTTTGGTTTGTGCATGAATCCCAAAATTTCCCTCCATAAGAGACATTCATCACTTGGTATCAAAAGCACCTATCTTGATCAGATTTGAGGGTAAACCCTCAATATTTTCTTGGTGGCTTCACTCAAGGGTCACATTTTGCGTAAGTTTCGGATCATGAAGCAGGGCAACGTCTATTTTCAATTTGTGTCAAGACATTCACTAGGGATCTTTTAGACTTTTTCCACTTTAGGTCTCAAGTTGAAAGGAAGAATATGGAAAGGTCAAATTCAGCCAATGAAGAGATAATCCACCAAGGATCCAAAGCAATCAGAGGTTCTCTGAAGAAAGAGGCAAGACCGCCAAAGAAAATAGACACATAACCATTTAGAGGTTGATTGCACCCCTTTGGATTTCAAACAGGTTTAGGGCATCGTAAGCTTGACAAAATTGGCTTGGTTTCATTTTAAAAAGACATCTCTTTTTGGTCTCTTCAAGTTATCGGAATGAGGAATCTACAAAGACGGCTATGTGAATACCTATAATCTTATGTGGGTATTTTTCTTGTTTTATGGTGTGAAAATAAATTTAAATAGATTTTGGTTGGGAAATTATTTTCACCATCTACTTGTACTAAGAGGTTTTCTAGATGCTTTGGGCCTTAAGGTATTTTTGTATTGTGATTATTTGATAAAAAGGACGATTTCAGATTGTTGGATTTCTGTATTATGGGTTTGCATAAAAATCAGATGGATGTACATATATTTTGTATAAGAGTTTCAAGAAAATTCCAAAATTCTTAGATATGTCCCGTAATATACATTACAAATATGTATCGAGCACAAGTCTTCCAAGCCTAGGGTATAAGATCAGCATCATAATTTCCTTAAAAGATCAGATAAGGTTAGGGTTTTTTGGTTTCTTCTTCATAAAATGGATTTGAAGAAGATGAAGACATTATAGGAGTCTTGTCACATGTTGCAAAAATATCAAGTAGAAAGGAAGAATATGGAAAGTTCAAATCATAGGCCACAAATGTGCCAAGGATTCAAAGCCTAGGAAGTTCTCTTGAAGAAAGAGAAAGAACCACCAAAGAAAATAGACACATTAGCATCTCACAAAGAGGACAAGGATTTACAAACTTGAGGACCTTAGAATCCTTGACCAAGTAAAAGGGATGGCTGATCATCTTAAAGCTGAAGTCTCCATTGATGATTATGAAGTTACTCAAAAGGAATCCAAAAGAATCGTGTGAAACTAAGAAAATACGGAAGAAGCGAACCAGACATTGAGAAGGAGCAGCCTATGAAGCACCTATGCCTATCACTCTCCAAAGATTGAGTCATTACCCTATGAGGTGGATTTTCAGGACAGCTATGGGAAGACACTTGAAAAGAATAGTGGTGTTGATGCAACACAACCAAAAGCTTCGACCTCAAGCAAAGGAGGTAAGCATCGTGATGACAGCCCAAGGTATGAGGGTCATACCCCATATTCGGTGTTCCATACTAAGGCATTTCAAGATTTTTGTCAAGAGGGTAAGCACTCTTATAATCTCAATTCAAGTGATGATAGTGACAGCAATGAACTATTCCAGTTTTGCCATCATTCTAGAGAGGGCAAAGGGGTTAGTGAAGAGCACATAGATCCTTTTGCTCAAATTCAAAATATTTTGAGCATAATAGTGTGGGACCCAGTGTTATGTTGAGAACCATAAAAGGTAGAGTTTCTGATTTCAGAATCAGTATGGCTGATAATGTCATCATTACATGTTGCTGGATAAAAAGAAGATCAAACTTCACCTTGGAGGAACATAAGAAATATGTTGTGAACACTAGCGGGATCATGAAAACTCAGTGGTTGCAGCTCATGGGACAAATGCAAGGTCCAAAGACATATCACCTCACATCCAAAAATGTTCTCAAAGTGAGCAGCAATGGAACAACTCCAAATTCAGGTCAACAAATTCAGAATAAGGTTGTTGGTTCCAGATTTGATGTCCAAGCTATGATTGCATATGTTTTGGTGTTTGGAGATGACTACCCTCTAGTCAAGATCCACACTGTATGCTAGATAGGACAACAACATTCTTCTCTCATAGTGTTGTTGATTCAGCTGATAAGCATGCACCTAGGAGGTATTCTAAGAAGTGTGTTGAGGTCAAGAACACAATTTGCAGCTGTAGGCCTGTAGATTCTTCAATTCAAGTCCAAGGTTGTTTTTGCGTATGGGATCCAGATGATCTTTTGAGGATCAAGGTAAATGTCACTATTGAGTTCTCCATCTCTTGCACTTGGCATGAAAGAAGAATTATGAAGAGTCACATAAAGTTTGTTGTGTATTCTAACAACATGATGAAGGATGAGTCACTACAAAAGGGCTTCATCATTCCTTACACCATGGAGACACAACAACTCTTCAATGCTTGGGGAGGTATAAGGGGTGGACACAAGGTAAATCCCACACTTTCATTTTCAGAACAGCAGTCATGTCATAGAGATTTTCAGCTCCTAACTGATAAGCATACTCTTGGAATAAGTCCTTCCATAAAAGTAGATGTTGAGTTCATGAATTCAGTGATTGGAAGTAGGCAAGATGGGTGTTATCTTGCTGTCCAAAGCTTTATAACTCAGCATGACAAAGGTGATATGATTATGAGAGATAAGAGCTTTGACTTGTGGTTTTTGAAGAGTATTGTCTCAAATGTTTATACTGCTGTTATCCACATTTCCAGCTTGCCCAATATTTTGTTTGCTGCCACACAAATGGTTTCAGTCATAGAATGGAGTGATTTTCAGTTTATTGAAGTATTTCCAGTCAGTATTGGGTTACTTCCAGCCACTACCATTTTGATTTTGAGAAAGAAAATGCAAGGCTACAGCCGTGCTTGGGGCAGCATGAATGGACCTTTGGGAGTCCATCATATGAGCAGAAATTATGAGGAAAATGCAAGCAATAGAAGAGAGCTAATTAACATGTCTATAAGGCATGATGAATCGGATGAAGGAGTGTTGTTGAAAGCTCTTGTTTCCCTTAATGTGTTTGTCCTATGTGCAGGTCCAGGAATGGAGAAGATAGAAAAGAAAAGGCATAAGCATGGTTCAGTCCAGCATGCTCATATGTATGAGAAGCAATGTAAAGAAGTGAAACAAGATGATAGTATGACAACAGCAGTTGAAGAGATGATTGATAAGGATATAACAACAGAAGAGACTTGCCTCCAAGTCATCATGGAGACATGAGAGAGTGGCAAAGTGATTGAACAAGGATGTTCCCAAAAGGACATGCAAGGGGAAATCCAATTGCAGCAGCTAGAGGCAGAGAGAGAAGACTCTCACAAGAGCAAGTGAAAGAGATTGGCAAGAAAAAGAAGACCTTCTCATTGGGACAGCAATGGATAGAGAAGTATATGCATCAAATCTCCATCTTGAAAAGTGGGTAGAGGGTGAAATGGTAGAAGACAAAGTTCAGAAATTGTTTATGAAGGTGGATCCAAGGAGCACTAGGACAAGTGGATATGGAAAATGTCGCTCAAGTAGCATAGAGACAAGCAAGAAGACGAAGATGGTGGACATGTTTCTACCAAGAAGAAAATCAGCGACTTTATCTATCACCAAATATGCCAAAAAACACCACAAAACACCATAAATCAACTCGCCACAATTTTATATATATTTTAGGGAATAATAAGAGCCAAAATCACACAAAAATATTGAAGATCTCACTGCTGGAAATTAATTATGAACTGGAAATTGCAGCCACAAGAAAATTATAGAACTAGGGCATAGAAACCCTCAAAATTCACCAAACTTCAGATTCCGGCCTTATAAAATATTACAAATCAGATTATCAAACCAGATTTCTCAAATAGTTCACCAATTGCTCCAAACCCTACCCAAGGTAGGTCGCTCCACCCTTAATAAATCAAATACAAGCTGGAAATGACAAGTATCTCTCCAAATCAGCCTCTAGAATCGATCCAAGCCAAGGAGAAGGGTTTTCGATCCCAACCCTAGGAGAAGGGTTTTTTCTTCTACAGCAAGTCGCATAAGGAGGTTTTCGTCCCAAATGCAAGAACAAGCAGCTCCAAGCTTACTTTACTCCAATAAGATAAATTTGCCAACTCTAGATAGCAAATGGTGCCTCTAATCTTCTTTTATATCCTCCTTTTGGCGCCAAAGTACAAAAGGAAAGGCTGACTTGTATAAACAAGGAAAACACTAAAGAAAATATAAAATATTAGATAAAAACATATCATAAAGGTGCTCAAGGTTCTCCTCCTTCATTTTTGCTTCTTTGCCATGGAGAAGGAATGGCAAGAAGACCAAATATCAGCTCTTAGGTGGGAAAAAGGGACATTACAGTCCTCCCTCCCCAAAATTGTTTGTCCCCAAGCAATTGCAATTGTGGATGCTCTAAAATTGCACTGCACTCCCATGTAGCATCTTCAAGGGGAAGATCCTTCCAACGAACCAAATATTCTTTGATACTTCTATTCCTCAACTTCCTTTCACGAACTTCAAGGATTTCTTCGGAATTAGGATCAATTTACCTTCTTCATCCAATGGGGCAGCTCATGTGAAGGGGTAAGATGCTGCCCAAGTGCCTTCTTAAGGCATGAGACATGAAAAACATTATGTATTTTGCTATTTTCCGGAAGCTCTAACTCATATGCAACCTTACCCACCTTGCTTATTACCTTGTATGGGCCATAAAAACGTGGCTTCAATTTTTCCACACCTTTTTGCTTGATGGAAGATTGCCTATAGGGCTGCAATCTCAAGAACACCATGTCTCCCACTTCGAATGTCCTTTCCTTTCTATGCTGATCCACATATAATTTCTGCTGATTTTGTGCACATGAAGAAGGTTCTCCTTAAGCTCCTTAAGAATATCTTGGCTATGCTGAATTAAATCTTGAGCTTTAGGCACTCTACTATCAGTCATAACCAAATCAACAAAGGAAGAAGCATCATACCCATACAAAGCCTTGAATGGAGACATACCAATGGACATTTGGAAGGTAGTATTGTAACAAAACTCAGCCATGTACAACCACTTTATCCATGTTGATTGTTGCCCATCAATGTAGTTTCAGTAGGTACCCTTCCACCCATTTATTCACTATTTCGGTTTGCCCATCCGTTTGGGGATGGTAACTAGTGCTATGAGCAAGTTGTGTACCCACCAAATGAAACAACTCCTTCCAAAACATGCTCAAGAACCGGCTGTCCCTATCACTTATTATTTCCTTGGGCAGCCCATGAAGTCTAAATACTTCTTTGAAAAACACATCAGCCACTATAGGAGCATTGTACTTAGCCGGAAGAGGACAAAAATGAGCATATTTAGTGAGTCTATCAACTACAACATACAAGCAATTCTTACCTTGGACCATGGGCAGCCCCGTAATGAAATCCATAGAGACACTTTCCCATTTTTGAGTGGGAATGGGAAGTGGTTGAAGAAGACCAGCTGGAAATGAGTGCTCCGCCTTGTTTTGTTGACATGTAAGGCACTCCCGGATGTATTGGAGCACTTCCCCTTTAAGACCCTTCCAATAGAACCTTTCTCTTATGTATTTGTAGGTCTTAAAATAACCCGGATGACCAGCTGAAGGGTCATCATGAGCAGCCCTCAAAATCTTGCTTTTAACCTTAGATTCCGGCACCAAATAGACCCGGTTTTGTAGAGAATCAGCCCATCTACCACCTTATACCTCCCATCACTTATTACTCCTTCAAAGACATCACTAGCAAACTTATTCTTTGCATACTCAGCTGAAATCAATGCTTTCCAATCCGCTGTAATTTTTGATAAGGAACAGAAATATGATTCACATGAAATGCCCTCTTCTACTAAATAATTAATTTGGGAAGTGCTAGGAAGTATACCTTGTAAAGGAGACTCTTTTCCTTGGTCCATGAAGCTCATCTCCATGTTTTGATAGTTGAGAGTTAGCTCTCCCAACAAGCACAACCATTGGACTCCAAGTATGATGTCAAACTCAGCCATGTTAATCACAAAAAAATCAGCACATACCTCATATAACCCCATGGTGATGTGGAGTTGAGAACACCTTTTTGTACATTGCATAGAGTAACCATCCGCTATCCTAACAATGAAGCCTTTGAAGTCCTCAACCTTCAATTTCAGATTTGAAACCAAACATGCATTTATGAAATTATGAGTAGCTCCTCCATCAATCAAAATTGTGACCTTGTGCCCTTGTAGATCACCCTCAATAAGAAAAGAGTTGTAACTGGTGCTCCCACTAAGGTAGCAAGAGTGCTAGTTACCTCTTCCGGATCTTTTCCAATATACCATCATGCCTAGTCTCATCCTCATTGCTATCATCATCATCACAATCTGAAATTACTTCAATATAATGAACCTTACCTTTTCCCAAGCAACGATGTCCGGAGTCCATGGATCCTTGCATGAAAAACACAAATTCTTCCTTCTTAATTCATTTTTTGCTTCCTTCTCATGGCTGGTTTTCTGCAGATCCGTGTGAACATGAGGCACTTTTTGAAGAGGTCTCTTTGGCTGGTCCAAAGGGATGCTTCTAGGCTGCTTGGGGCTTGTTCCCCTCTCCAATTGACCTTAGGAACACTGCTGATTGCTGCTGATTTTGGGGCAGCACCTTCAAGATCAAGAGCCTTCTTTATTGCCTCTTGTAGAGACAAAGGATCAAATGCACGAACTAACCCCCTTAGGGGCTCAATCAAACCCTCTACAAAAAGCACAATAAGTCTTCTTTCGGACACATCCGTAATCATGACGGAAAGCCTCTGAAAATCAGCCACATATTCTCCACGGTACCTTGTTGTTTCAATTGTGCAAGCTCACGGAAATGTACCTCCGGATCCACTCTATCAAATCTATCAATGAGCCTTTGACAAAACTCATCATAGGCATGTATCTCACTATGCCCTTGTGTCACAAGTCCATGAAACCACCACTCATGGGCAATGCCCTCAAGATGTAAAGTGGCAAATTTAATTGCATCTTCTTCTACCATGGGCTTCAAAGACAAATAAGTATTCAACTTTTGAATCCAAGCCCTAGCGGTACCTTTTGTAGATCCATCAAATGTAGAAAAAGATAACTTACCCAAAGCATTTTGTACCTCTCTTTGTGGCATGGCATGCCTAGGCTCGGGCCTAGATCTTCCTCTATCCAACCCCATGAACTCGGCAAGAGAAATGGCATCACGGATCTCTCTAGACAAGGCCATATATTCCTCATAGCTCGCTGCAATATTTCTTCTTCCCATCGGTCTTGGCTCTTCTTCCGGAATGGCCTCCTCTCTAGGGATGAAAGTGGGCTTCCAACTCGATCCTCGGGCTGATCATTGGGTCGCTTGGCATTATTTGCTCCACTCGAACTCCCTTCACCATTTTGAACCCTTGGTTCAATGATTCTTTGGAGGAAAGTGCTAGGAAGTCCATGGTATCTCTGCAAGCCTCTCTTGGCCGGCAATTAGCTTGTCCACCTTAGCTTCTTGAGAATCATGATCAGCCATATGTCCCTCTTCTCTTGGCTGGTCCTCTTTGTCTGCCTTCTTCCTCCTTTGATAGTAGATGTAACCCTTGTTACCTTCTTCCATAAACCCTAGGCCTTTGAAGATCGAGCTTTGATACCACTGTAATGACCCTTTCAAGGGTTTTAACCAAACACACAAAATGCAGATCTGATTTTTAAATTGCAGCAGACTGTAAATATAAAATCAGCGACTTTATCTATCACCAAATATGCCAAAAAACACCACAAAACACCATAAATCAACTCGCCACAATTATGTATATATTTTATGGAATATTAAGAGCCAAAAAACACAAAAAATGTTGAAGATCTCACTGCTGGAAATTAATTATGAACTGGAAATTGCAGCCACAAGAAAATTATAGAACTAGGGCATAGAAACCCTCAAAATTCACCAAACTTTAGATTCGGCCTTATAAAATATTACAAATCAGATTATCAAACCAGATTTCTCAAATACTTCACCAATTGCTCCAAACCCTACCCAAGGTAGGTCGCTCCACCCTTAATAAATCAAATACAAGTTGGAAATGGCAAGTATCTCTCCAAATCAGCCTCTAGAATCGATCCCAAGCCAAGGAGAAGGGTTTTCGTCCTTCCCTTAACCTCTAAAAGGGTTTTCGTCCTTCTAGGCAAGTCGCATAAGGAGGTTTTCATCCCCAAATGCAAGAACAAACAGCTCCAAGCTTACTTTGCTCCAATAAGATAAATGCGCCAAGTCTAGATAGCAAATGGTGCCTCTAATCTTCTTTTATATCCTCCTTTTGGCGCCAAAGTACCAAAAGGAAAGGCCGACCTGTATAAACAAGGAAAACACTAAAGAAAATATAAAATATTAGATAAAAACATATCATAAAGGTGCTCAAGGTTCTCCTCCTTCATTTTTGCTTCTTTGCCATGGAGAAGGAATGGCAAGAAGACCAAATATCAACTCTTAGGTGGGAAAAAGGGACATTATGATGTTGCAACAAAGGTAAAAGAGCTGCTTGACACATTTGGGACAGCAATGAGACTAAATTTTAGTGTTGTTGTCATCACCATGTCCAGCCACTATAATTCACTATTTGCAGCTGTACAAGTGTTTCCAGTCATAGAGTTGCTGATTTTTTAGAGTTTCATGAGTGAGTTGCTGATTGTTGAAGGATTTTTAGTCTTTGTTGGGTTATTTCCAACCTCCAAATTGCTGACAGGGCTAATTTTTAAAGAGGAATTCTAGTATTACTACTGTTGTACCATATTTGTTTTGCTGATCTCCGGGGTTTCTGACTTTGGACTGCTGTTTTCGGTCATCTACAACTACATGATTGCATACTTTAAGAGGGTTCTCTTGCATTGTGATGTTTTTGACGGGTTTCAGTCTTTATATATGATGAAAATGATTAGCCCAGCTCCTATACTGTTGATGTGGATATGGTCTTAGATGATTTATGACTGCTGCAACTTCATTCCAACCTATGTACAATCTGATTTGTGCCATTTTATGGGGACATCAGCCTGCAATGCAGTTGTAAGGGTTGCCAAAATTCCAGGAAATTATCATGATGCTCAATGGGAAACTCCCCACTCTTCAATTTATAGTTGTAACAGAGTGGCGCAGCGTAAGCATGGTGGTAAGATCATAGGGCAGCCTTTGGCCTTAGAAGAGATGGAGGATATCCTCAAGCTTTGGGAAGAGTGCACCCTTAGTCTACAAATCAAAGAGGAGTTTCAGTTTTGTAGCTGTTACATGTTGCTAGACTTGGGATTCTCAGGCCTAGGACTATTGTTAGTAGTCATGAACAACTGCAAGTTCATAGAGTTTAGAGGATTTTATCTGTGGATGATGTGGGTAGAAGGATTCAGCGAAGGGAACACACATTTCAAGGCTTCCTAATCAGATCAGTGAGGTGCAACAAAAGCCAACAACTTCAAGGGTTGGGAATTGCAAATCCCCAAGATGGATTTGGGATCCCGGTGTTCTAGCATTGCTTGAGGACAAGCAATATTTGGGAAGGGCAGACTGTCATGTCCCCTTTCAAATAAAGTCTAAAAATTAATAATATAACTTAAGTGTTGAAAAGTGACTTTATAAAAGACACTTATGTTATTATTATTAAATAAAGGTGACTTTTCTATTTTAAGTGAACTCAATGATTAAATAGAAAGTCCCTTTATTAAATAAAGTTAAAGGCCCATATGTGGCACCCCACTTGGGAGAAGCAACAAAAAGGTTATAAAAGGAAGTGTTGGGGTCATTTGGGAGATATCTTTTGTCTATTATCTCTCTCCTTTTGGGAAACGTTGAGCATTTTGTTTGTTTGTGCATTGAGGACGAAAACCCTCCATTGCATTCATCACTTGAGGATGGAAACCCTCATTGTGATCAGATTTGAGGATGAAAACCCTCAATATCTTCTTGGTGGCTTCACTCAGGGGTCACATTTGAGCGTAATTTCGGATCATCAGAGCTAGGGCATGTCTATTTTCAATTTGTGTTAGTTTGTAGTTCAGCTAGGGCACGTTTTCTACTTTTCCCACTTCAGATCTGTGTTTCAAGCGAAGAAATTCAACTAGTGGAGACAATCCACTAGATTTTAGTCAGGACAGCTAGGGCACGATTTGCAGCCATTTCTAGGGCTGTCTACACCCCTTTGGATTTCAGATCAGTGTTTAGGGCATCAACAATGGACAAAATTGGTTGGTTTCAATTTGCAGCGTCTCCTTTTGGTCTCCTCTTGTCATCTGGAGTGTCTTTTGTGAGAAAATTGTTGTAATCTTATGCGGGTATTTTTCTTGTTTTATGGTGTGAAAATAAATAAAAATAAATTCAAACTTTGGTTGGAAAAATTATTTTTCATCATCTACTTGTACCAAGAGGGTTTCTAGATGCTTTGGGCCTTCTGGGTATTTTTGTATTGTGATTATTTGATAAATAAAGGAAGATTTCAGATTGCTGTATTTTTGTCTTACGGGTTTGCATAAAAATCAGATTGCTGTTATATTTTGTACAAGGGTTTTAGGAAATTCCAAAATTTCTTAGATCTGTCCCATAAGGGACTTTACAATCAAGTACTTTTTCCCCTACTAAATTTCTGATCTTATACTAATCTAATGAGCTTGAACATTATTTGTAGAGGAGTTTGAAATTGTGCTAATCTACATGCCGAAGCCTAATTGTGGGTAAGTGGGGCTTCAATCTGCCTCCCGAGAGGTGGGCCACCATCACACTTGCGTGGATACAACAGGCTTTGAACTTGGGTGGAGAGATTTGAATACTCTTGAAACAAGTTGGACTACCAACTCACGCAGGCCCCTTCCACACACGAAGTATTTGGAGTATCCTTTTTCTTCTAAACATTCCATATTGCCCAAGCACCTTATGAATCCTTAAAATAAACCAGCATATAATCATTTTTGTTTGATTAAGCCCATGGAGCAGGAAACCCTTGTTTTTAAAAAATTATGCTGGTGAAATATGGATCTTTGTGTCTTATTAAGACATTTCCTTACTAGGCTTGTTTGGAAATGATCTGCAGCTGTCTCAGAGATTTCAATGATCAATTCATTAACATACATTCTAATGGATGACTGAAATCAAATGAAATATGCTGCTGTTCTAAGGGCTATGCTCTAGAAATCAGCTTTTACATAATTGCCATTTTGTTGGGAGCAAAATAAAACATGTAGCATGAACAAGTAAAATTGGAAAGATGGAAGCTACTGTCACCATAACACCAGAAGTTACCTTGGAGTAGCCCATTGCTGGTAAAAATTCCAAACAGAAGATGGGTTGTGCCTCCTCTACAAATCATCAATTGCAAATTACAGACAAATAGCTCAACCATAGAACATCAATAAGAACTCTCCTCATACAATGACCTCCATTACCTTGGTGTGCATAAAACACTGCTCAGACTGAGAATTATGATACACACGTTCTACAGTGACTGCTAAAACTCTCAATGACATTTGCATATCCAAACACACATTTATGTTTACAACATCATGTTTTGCATAAGGTTACTCCACTTACCAAACTGTGCCTTTTATAGGTAATTTTACCATTACTTTTTACCCGACCTTCGTTTTGGGTGCTCTTTAAATCATTAGAAAGATATTAAAGAGACATACAACTTTTCTATTATAAGTGTCTGGCGATTCTGCACAGATGGGTAATGTTTTGAATAAAAAAACCTTTTGTCACAAAAATATATCTTTTGTAGCTTTGCCATAACTTTTTACTTCGACCTCCGTTTTGAGCAATCTTTAAACCATAGGAAAAATATTGAAGAGACCTACAACTTTTTTGCTATAACTTTCAAATGATTTCCTATGGAATCTGAAACAACCCATAGGGAATCGCTGAAAGTGTATAACAAAAAAGTTGTAGGTCTCTACATTATCATTCCAATGGTTTAAAGATCGCTAAAAACAAAGGTTGGAGTGAAAACTCATGCCAAAACTACAAAAGGATACTTTTTTGTATGTCAATTTTGTTTTAATTATTTTAAAAACGTTACAAATACTTGCAGAATCACCAAAAACTTATAATAGAAAAGTTGTAGGTCTCTTTAATATTTTTAATAGTTTAAAGAGTGACCAATACAAAGGTTGGGGTAAAAGTTATTGTAAATTTACGAAACATTCTTCAAAAGGACTTAAAAGACAATAATTTGTAAGTTGGAGTAACCTAATGGGAAGCCAAAAATAAACAATTAGGAAAATGAACCGATTGGCTTTTATATAGGTAGTTTATTTCTTCTTCTATTGCATTATGACATATCTGATCTCGTACAAATTTGTCACCTGCTGACATGTTTTTCTTGGAGGAGATACTGATTCCCTATGTAATCTTACTCGTTAGCTACAAGCCATTTGTCTTTATTCAAATGATTTGAGACATGTTTAATATGTATTTTGCATGTGCTTATTCTCAAATATGCCACTTTTGTTAGCACATGGGTTGACAAATGTGGTAGAGGCCTAATTTGTCTAATTGACCCAATTTGACCAGCTTGACCCTCCATGGGGTTATCGGTAGTCTAGACATCCCCCATATCTTTTGTTCTGGTCCATTCATCCTTTATGTATGGCTATCTCCAATTCATGGTTTTTTTGCCTTGTCAAATGTAAAATGGAATGAGTCAAGTTCGAGTGTGTTGTACAAATGTTTGAGTGTGAAGGTGACAGTGTTTGTTGTTTGAGTTAGATTGCATTCTCAATGGAATATGAAAACACTTTGCCCTTTTGAAAATCCATCTATTACACATATGCCCATAGTGTTGTATTTAACTAAAGGTGGCAAAGAATGTAGTATGCGTGCTCCTTGACTTGGCCATGTTCAGGCCTTGCCGCTTTTGGTCATCAAAGTGCTTGCGTTTGATTCCCACTACCCATGGTTGGGGCCTTCGTAGACATTAATATAATATAATTTCTCCACTCTCTATGTATGCAACTGGATCAAAAGCTCGTGTATACATGCCCATGCACTAATATTTGCTTCACCTCTTTCCTCTTGAAAAAGAGGTGGAAGCTATGCCATCTACTTACGTGTCTCCATATGATCATTCTAAGTAGTCTATTGCTTGGCGTGTTTTAATTTTTACTCCCCGGAAGTTTTAACATGTTGTTGCTCAGTGGACCAACACAACACCTCTAAGTGGCCTTGCTCGAATGCACCATCCTTGGGAGTTGTGTCACATCAATCACTTCCCTTTGCTTCCCAAGTGGGGAATTGGAGGAAACTCTTTGGTCATATCTACTTGCTGCTTCTCATGCTTTGCACTACCCAACTTTGCACAATCACACTCTCCTTTGTGGAATACCTCCATTGTCTCCCAAATCCATCTTGATGTCGTCTTCATAATATGTAGGATTGTGCAATATTTGTCACAAGATTGATCAACAAATCAATCACCTCAAGTAAAACAAAAGAAGATTGGTGTTCCATAATGAAACCACTTGAATAAGAATAAGGAAAAAATCTTAATTCCTTAGAAATGTTTAGGTGGGTAATTTATATATAGTAAAACTCAAACTGGGCATGCTCAGTGTGGACTTGCCTAAATAAATGTCAGCCATAGATTAATGACATACAACTTTTAAATCATGACTATCGATCATAAAGATCAAATAATAAATGTACTAATTATATAATGCATATGAGAGCTATGTGACAAAGGCCATATATTATTAATGAATGCAATTCACAAGTAAATTTTAATGGTCTCTCTAAGTGGCAAGTGAGACCATCGTGAATGCACTGAGACCGTAATTTTTGCTTCTCGCGATTCCAATAAGAGCCTCGAGTTGGCCATTACGACAATTAGGAACTCGCGAAACTTTTTGAATAAGGGTTTCATGCTCGATCTCGACCCCTTGGGGTTAGGATGGGGATAATGGAGACTACGAAATCGCGAGTGTTTGAAAGAGGGGATTCCTCTCGACTGTCATTTAAGGATGCCATTCGTGGAATACGGGATAAGTTTGTTTTCAATTCAAATGCTTGTCGATCCTTTCGGTTAGTCAAAGAGGATCCACACAAGACTCCTGCAGGTTGCATGAAAGCTTCTGATGGGGTTCCTATTCTCAAAATAGTAGCATTTGATGTTCAAGTGGGGATTCATGACTTGGAAGATAGGGCTCTTATTGTCCACTTCCTTGGGTTTAAGCCTTCTCTTCTTGCGTTCAAAGAATGGGCCTGAAAAACATGGCAAACCCCAGGTGAGTATACAATTTCGGTATATCCGAATAGTTATTTTTTGGTTGTGTTTGCTAGTATTGCTGAAAAGGAATATATATTTCAAGGGGGCCATGGTTCTATGGAAGAGCTGGCTTGTTCATGAAACCATGACAACCCTTATTTAAAGCAGAAGAGGAACTTCCTTCCGTTGTTCCAGTGTGGATTCGTCTATTCGGTTTACCAACGGAGTTTTGGAACCCTGTGGTGCTTCAAGATATAGGTAATTCACTTGGTAAGTTTGTGAGGGTAGCAAATTCGACCATGAGGATGGAACAAATGGTCTATGCACGCTTGTGTGTATACATGGATATGAATCAACCGCTACCTGCTAAAATTCTTCTGGAAGTTGGGGAGGATAGATGGGAGCAACAGATTGACTATGAGAATATACCCTTTCGGTGTCGACATTGCCATGAATATGGCCATCTGGTTAAAGATTGCCCAATGCAGATTAAGGAACAAACCAAGGATAATCCTAATTCTGATGAATTTATTACACCGTCAAAAAGGAAGATTATCAAGGAAAAAAACTTAGGCAATGTTCAGATTAATAATACCAACAGATTTGCAACCCTTCAATTGGAAGAAACAGAAGAAGATATGGAGGTTATCTAGGAAACCCAAATCCCAAAAACCCAAATGGATAAAATTCAAAGAGACAGGGGCAAGATAACAATCACATGCAATCAGATTCTAAAGCTCTAGTAGTGCATCAAGGCAATGTGGGAGAACTCAAAAGTTATCAAAGAAAACATAAATTGGCGTAAGAACACCGAGAAAAGAGGAAGTGGGAAATGCTCGAGAATAATATCTTATTATTACCCCACCCCCCATGGTTCATACCCTTCCGGATAATAATCCGTCAGGATGTAATGTCCCCTTTTCCTGCGCCAAAGGCCTAAGGGCCAGTCGAGTCCAAAGCGTGGTCGACCTTAAGGGGTTTGTGACGCTGGGGAGCTATGTTTTTGGGAAGGGGCCACATGGTTCTAATATTCTAATTTTGCGTTGAGGGTCACTTTTGGACCATGGCGACTTAAAGGGGAAAAGTAACTTAAGTTATTTTTATTTTATTGACCCCTCGTGGAATGAAACGTGTCTAGGTCTATTGGGGCTCTTTTGCCTTGGAAGGTATATAAGGAGCTAGGAGAGAAAGGAGAGGAACCTTTTGTCGCATACATTTTTAGCCTCCTTCACGTGTAGCTGCTGTTGTTGCGCATCTACAACTTGTGGAGTCAAATCCCACAGGGACCCTAGCTTCGGTGGTGAGAGACCCATCCCTAGCTAGTAGGGCATTCTTCGGTAGTGAGAGATCTACCCTAGTTTGTCATTTTGGAGCCGTTTTCAGGGCTGTGTCACAGAGATAATAACAGAGGGTTCAGAGGAAGGGTTTGAGGATTTTTGGGGGCATTTGGGGAAGATAACAGAGGGCTTTTGGATCAGATTCATGGTAGCCATTTGGGCAGGGTGTGGCAGCACGTTGAAGGCATCTTCATCAATTTCCAACCCTTTTCCCAGCTAGGCGACTTGTAGCCTTTATTTGGGGGTTTTCTAGTTATTTTCAGATTTGAAGGTGGAAATATTATTTCCTATATCTGTTAATGTTATTTCCAAAGACCCTTAATTTTTGCTCTTGTATTTAGAGAGTTACAAACCTCTGAAGTTTTCCAGCTGTCTAGGGCACATTGTGCTTTTTCTGGCAGCATTTTAATTTGTGTAAAATTCCAAAAACAGTTTTATTATGTCCTCTATAATAATATCAAGCTCTCTTTAAATTTTCAAGTAATTCGAGTGGATATTTTGGGAGATATTGATTTTATTTAGTTCGCTGTCCTTACTGTAAAAATCTGCATAAATCAGTATTTTATTTGGCTGCAAACTTTCAATATTTGGTGCATTTTTAAGTGGTATCCCATAAGGGATATTACACGGAATCCAACAAGAACAACAAAAGAAACTTTGGATGGATTCTACTTTAAAAGTAGGAAGGAAATCTAACCAAACTCGTCTTCAGAAAGAAGGGCAACAACTTTCAGGAATGGTAAAGTTGGGGATTTGACCTCAATCTTTGAACAAAATCCAAAATGAAGTTGATCACTTGGAATATTCGGGGCTAAAGGGCAGCCCCTCTAAAATAAATGAGATTAAGCGTATCGGGGAAAGGAGCCAGTCATCGTGAATCATAATGTGGGAGGTTGTTAGAGCCACTTAAAAATCATAATTTTTTTAAAAATACCCTTTTAAAGAGCATGATTTTTTTAATATACAGATTTTCTTTCAAAAATTTTGAATATGTGAAGAATATATTTTTAAGGGATTTAAAATAAGTACTTTTGAATACAAAGGAATTTAAGGCAACCCATTAGTTGAGAATAAAATCACCTTTTATGGGTTGTTTATGTGTCATGATTTCATTGGTTCATTTATTGATGTGATTTGATGTGACTTACTTTATTGGCTAGTTTTTATTTCATTTTTAACTTTAATTCAAACAACTATTGGTACTTTGTTTCACATAACTACTCACGGTCATTGGGCCATTCACGATGGTGACTCCTTTCCCTATGCAAAGCAACATCACCCTCATATATTTTTTATTCAAGAAACTAAAGTTTCTATAGAATTCATGGCAGCAGTGGTTCCTAATATTCATAAAAATTTCCAGGTTCTCTCTTTAAGCTCACAGGGAGCTTTGGGAGGTTTAGCTTGCATATGGGATCCTCACCAAATTCTCCTTCTTGGCAGTGGAGGAAATCAGGGTGTTATTTATATGATTGTGCACTATGTGCCCCAAAACCAGATCATGTTAATCTTGAACATATATGCCCTCTTCAGGTTGAGGCAAAAAGAACTCAGTGGAAGATTATTGAAAATATTGTGGCAGCACATTCTGGTCTACCAATCATTATAGGGGGTGACTTCAACACAATTCTCTTCTCTCATGAGAAACAAGGGGGAATCCTATTTTGGATGCTTCTGCTGCTAATATGTTGGACTTCATACAAAGGATGCATTTGGTTGATATTCAACCTCACAATGGTCTAATGACATGGTCCAATAGAAGAGTAGGGGAGGGGTGTATAAGGGAAAGATTGGACAGATTTTTGGTATCAGAAGATTGGTTAGAATGCAACTTTCTTCCTTCTGCTATGGTTCTTGATAATTCAGGTTCTGATCACGACCGGTGGTTTTAGAATTGGGCAAATCTCTTCCGTTTAGAGCTCCTTTTAGATTTCAACTGATGTGGCTTCGAGATGAACATCTTCCTCCTTTGATTAAGAAATGGTGGAGAGAAGGCCAACCTCGGCATGGTACTAAAATGTTTTGCTTTGTCAAAAAATTACAATACCTTACATTCCAACTCAAGAAATGGAATGTTTCAGACTTTGGAAATATTCATGGGAAAAAAGAGAGGTCTTGGAAGCTCTACAGGGGGTATCTCAGCAAATAAGGCTTCATGGCTTCACTCAGAATCTGCAAAAGAAGGAAATCTCCCTCAAACAATCATTAACTGAATGGGAGACACGGGAAGAAATATTTTGGAAACAGAAATCCAGAATTAAGTGGCGAAAGGAGATAAAAATACTTCCTTTTTTCATAAATCTCTTTTAGCTCACCGTTCACACAACCACATTGCTTTTTGGATAAAGAGGACGGTACCAGGGCAAATACTCAGGAAGCAATTCAGCATGTTGCCTTACAGTACTTCTCTAAGTTGTTTAAGGCTTCAACGTTGGATAGGAGTGCCCAACAACAACTGCTTAATATTATTCCTTCTTGTTGTTAGTGAAGAAGACAATATGGCACTTTTACAACCGGTGACTGAAAAGGAACTTCAAATTGTTGTTTGGACCATGAAAAAGGGAAAACACCGAGGACCTGATGGATTTCCGATTGAATTTTATCAGGAATTTTGGGACATTGTTAAAACTGATTTGCTAGAAGTGGTGGAAGAGTGTAGACAAGCTAAGACTGTTCTTAAGGCCATTAACTATACTTATATTGCTTTGATCCCTAAGAAACAGGAGGCTTCTACCATTACTGAATATCGTCCCATAGCTCTTTGTAACGTTTTGTATAAAATAATTACCAAAGTTATAGCTGAAAGACTGAAATCCATCATTGATAAAGTTATTTCTCCGGAACAAGGTGGATTTGTTCCTCATAGACAAATCTATGATGATATAGTCTTTGGCTCAGGAAGCTCTTCACTCTATGGACATTCAGAAGAAGCCAACTATGTTCGTAGGTTGGATTTATCTAAAGCTTATGACAGGGTCAGCGGGATTTCCTCTATGATATCCTTATCCGCTTTGGTTTTTCCCCTTTATGGGTGCAATGGATACAAGCTTGTATTTCATCTGTTTCTTATTCTCTTATTCTTAATGGCACCCCTACTCAAGCGTTTTCCGGCGTCGAGAGGTATAAGGCAGGGAGATCCTTTATCGCCATTTTTGTTTATCATACTTGTTGAATCCTTTGGCAAGCTATTTTATATGACAAGAATCCAAAGAAAGTTGCAAGGTATAAGATTGGCTACTCATGTGGATCCTCTTTCTCACTTACAGTTTGTTGATGACTCATCAGTTATGGGGACTGCATCTTGAAAGAAGCCACTCAGATACAAAGAAATTTGGAACTTTTCTCAAAGGCTACTGGTCAAGATATTAACAAGCATAAGTCTAAAATAATCTTCTTTCATTGCTCGCCAAGGCTGGAACAGGACATTCTTATGAAACTTGGATTTCAGAAGGCCACTTTACCTCTGCAATATTTGGGTATTCCATTAAGTTCCACAAAGATCTCTGATTGGGGATGGTTAATTAATAAGATTCAACAAAAATTTAGTAATTGGACTAATAGATGGCTATCATCAGGGGGCAGAATCACCTTGATCAAAGTTGTGCTGCAAGCTATTCCTGTGTATTTTGCGTCTCTTTTGCACATCCCTATTACAATTTTGCAGCACTTAGACTCTATTAGTCAAAAATTCTTGTGGTCTGGCAACCAACAATCCAAGAAGTGGCACCTTGTGAAGTGGAAGACCTTATGTCTACCAAAGAAAGATGGTGGCATGGGATTCAGAGCTAGCGTTCCGAATAATAAAGCCCTGCTGCTAAGTTGTATTGGAGACTTTTGCAAAATCCGGATCAGTTATGGAGTACTAATCTTCGTGCTAAATATACTCAAGGTATGAGGCCACATGACATAGATATTCCTTACCTTCACGAGGATCTCCCATTCTTTCTGTTCTCAGAATTGGAGAAGAAATCATAAAGAAACAATTGTTTTGGAAAATTGGAAATGGTGAGCAGGCTAATTTCTGGACGGACTCTTGGGATGGCCACCCTCCTTTGATTACGCAGTATCCCCATTTCAGCAATATTATGGTCACCCTTCATGCTCAAGGCAAAACTAAGATATGCCACTATTTACAACATACATACCCAAGGAGTGAATGGATTCATCCTTCGATGTGGCAGATTAACTTGACTCAGCAACAAGTTCATTTTTTTCACAGGCTTCTGCAAAACAGGATTCTTCTTACGACTGAGTTGCCTGATACTTTGGGATGGGGAACTGCGGGATGGGAAGTACTCTGTTGCTGAGGGGTATAGAGTTTTGGTTGCCCCTCTTCCTCATCCATGGAGAGATATATTTGTGGACCTATGGCAACCTGTTCTTTGGCCTAAGGTGAGATTCTTTGTTTGGCTTCTCATCTATCATAGAGTTCTTACTGAGGGATAACTTGATGAAAAGAGGTATGGTTGGTCCCTTTTGGTGTCCTTTATGCAGAAATGCAGTTGAGACCCTAACTCACATATTCTTTCAATGTCCTTTCACTTTGGGCTTATGGGGCACTCTTGTTGATTGCTTTTCGGTGACTTGGCATTCCCCGATAATATTGTGGATACTTTCAGAGGTTGGAAAAATGCAGTTAGGGACACTCAAGACTTTTACAAAGGCATATGGCTTGTTGTTTCTCTTATGTTGTGGAATGTTTGGAAAGAAAGAAACAGACGCATATTCAAGCTTGAAAGCAGAGACAGGTGGTATATCATGGACATGACTAGAAGCAATATTGCCGAATCTATCTTGCACAACTTGACTCTTCCTTCTCCGTTGCCTGTAAGGTGGCTAGTCCTCTTACAAAAACTGAATATGGATAATAGGCAATTGCAGTTGAAGCGAGATACTAAACTAAGAACACCTTCCACTCTTCGCTCATGGCAGCCTCCTCCTTTTGGTATTGTCAAAATTAATACAGATGGGGCAGCGAGAGGAAATCCGGGTCCTGCTAGTATGGGAGGAATTGCTCATGATTCTTTGGGAACCCTCTTTTCTTCTTTGCTCATCAGTTGGGGCACTACACTAACAATGTTGCTGAAATTATGGCTGTTCATCGTGCTCTTTTGGAGGCTACTAAATTGAGATGTCCTAGTATCATAGTTGAATCGGATTCCAAGGTTGTTATCAACATCCTTCGAGCCCCTGATCAACACTTGTCTAATAATTGGCTTATTGCCAGGATTCAGGATCATATCAAAATCATTGCTAGCCAGTTCCATTCTATTATATATTCTCATGTGCCTAGGGAGCAGAATAAGATGGCAGATGCTTTGGCCAACTGGGCTTTAGATCATTCAAATCTGATACACTTTGGTCCTCTTCCCCTCACTTGGTCACAGGAGAAAAGAAAGCAGATTGAGCGGATCCTCTCTTTGAAAGATCATGATGGATAATTCACAGATATGCTACCTCTTTTTCTTTATTTGTACTTGGAATTCTAAAGATGTCTCCTCTAGTATGAGCATAATTGCTTGGCATTGTATTTTGATCCTTATATTGTTATTAATATAAAGTTGTTGGTGGTTTTTAAAAAAATAAAAAATTAACAATCGACAACCTCCTTAAGATTAACTCAAGGAGTAGGATGTGTCGTTAACCAAACACCCTCCCTTCGTGACAACATCTTGTATCCCACATCCCGATCATCTCTCGAAGATGAACAAATGGAACCTCTGCCAATGGTTTTGTGAAGATATCCACTCGCTGCTCCGCAGTGGGAATATATTGTGCATCGACCAACTACTATCATCTAGGAGAATCAAGAACCACAAGTAGGAAAAGGATGCTCACAAGCTCTAAGGATTGAAGATCCTTTGTTAGTAAGAAAAAAAGAAACAATAACTGCTCACACCCCAACATTACCATACACATCTCCACACCTGCAAAGGAGATCCAAGTAATGGCACAAATGGCGGCCCACCATGAGTGTAACATCACATATGAAGTGATTACAAGTATAGGACTAGTGTCTCCGAGGAATGATGAAAACAATGGTGCCCTTGCCATGAGGAAAAAACTGTGCAGACTAAAAACAAGTCTCAATCCTACCTGTTGAGTCAAAATGAGACAATAACAATGCAAGAGGCCCACCATGTAAGGTACCATCTTCAAAAGCCATGTATAAAAAGAATGCCACATAACACTAACAAAAGATGCTCCTCCCAACTCTCAAATGGCTCACAGAGAGAAAAAATGATGACACATATGATGCACAAACATCTCACTCCTAAATATTGCATCCATCTTGGGTACACCAAAGGTAGAAGAGTCCACCCCTCCCTTAACAAAGCTATGAAGACAAAAGAATCCCAATGAGTTACACCACTAGCACCATGCAACTCCATAACCTAAAAGAAAGTCCTATCCAAGAGCCTCAAATCCCACCTAGGACACTCATTAGTGTTATGTCCACGAGCTTTAAAAATGTAGTAGCAATTAAAGAATGAGTGGAGTGACCAACATGGCCTTGAACATGTGACATAGCAAGGTCACAAATATCTCCATGGAGACCACCATCAGCCATACCATCAATTGCTACATCACTAAGAAAAGGTTTAGAAGAATCATGCCTACCACCAAGTGGCCCAACTCTATCTAGGACTACTACTAAAGGCATATGAGAAGCCCCCCCACCCCTATTTAAGAAAGGGTCCATAGATGCATTGTCCTCCACGTAAGAAGAGACATTTGAGCATTCTCCCTCAACTAAAATAGGATCATGCACTCCAATTTTTCTCAAGATCAACTGAAGAAGTTGTAGAGGTGATGTCCCATAAGGAAGAATTTAGTGCAATGCTCTCTTCACCCCTAGAAGAAATGCGACCCTCAATGTCGTCCACACAAATAAAAGGAGCTAAAATGTGGGTTTCATCATGAATATCCTCGCATATAAAATCATTATCCTCCATATCACACATAGAAGGAAAAAAGGATCACAAGAGGTATCGTAATCCCCATAAGAGTCCTCCACACCCAAGGAAGGAGCAAAGGTAGATCCATAGATAGAATGTCCTCATAATCCATAAAATGCTCAATAATGTGAGAAGATGTACTCTCTATTGAAGTATATGAATCTGAATTAACTCATCACAAACCTCATGACTGGTCACTAAGTCCTCCACAATCTCAACTGAAGGAACAACCAATTTTGAAGAACAGTAATCACCTTCAAAAGTATCCTTCACCACATCAACAGAAAAATCATTGTAAGTGCCATTAAGGACACCACTATCAAAATGATGATCAATATCATGTCTACTGTGAGAGACTGCAGGCTGCAATACTGAAAAATATATGAATCCCTCCCTCAAGAAGAACTAGAGGCCCAACAAAAGAAGAATCCACCACATCATGAATACCACTTCACTGAAATGCAAGTGTCACATCATGAAGAGCAATCTCACATGTGTCACCAGTCTCATGACTATCATCACGTCTAAAGATGAAGCACACTATGCGAAGAAGTATCAATAAGAAGTCATCAACAAAGTCATCACAACTAGTATCAAATTCCTCCATAACACGAGTGGAAGAACAAACTGGACCCAGGGAGCAAGAAACATCAAAATCACCTGATAAATGTGATAAAGAAACTCCACAATCCACGAGATACATACCCAAGTGAGAAGATGAATGCATGAAAGCAACCTTATCATCACATACCTCATGTATGGCCTCTAAGCCTTCGCCAACCAAAGGGAAAAAGAATGGGACTTACCATCATCACCAACCAAAGTGTCATGGCATAAGGAATCCCCATTGTCAACAAGCTAATCATCATGAGTAACAGATGGGTGAGTACCATCCTCACTGCTAGCCATAGCAAATAGGAAGTGCAAGAAACAAGAGCTACAGAATCCTGACAAGAAGGTTCACTAACATAATCATCCCCAAAACATTATAATCCTCAATACAAGAAGAGGAAACCAAAGTGTCGCAAATGAAAGTCACTTTAGGATCACTACTCTACTCTACCAGAAGCAATCTGAGATGTAAGAGACATATAGTCATCACAAACAACATGCCTATTGCCATAGGAATGAAATTAGATTTCAGAGTCATAGGATAACACAAAATACTCCTACACATACACACCCACAATTGTCTTGGATTCATGTCAGAATAGCTAATAAAGTCCATAGATGTGTGAACAAGAAGGGTTCTAATGAGATTAGCTTCATCATGTTATGATGTATTTTCATCAATGTGCCTCAAGCAATCAACCTCTCTAAGAATTTCCTGCATGTGATGCCTCCACTTAGGAAAACTCATCCTGTTAACGTGGATAATATCTTTGCTATCCCTTATTAATAAATCCATGGTGTACTAAGAAAGTAAAATAAAATGGAATGAAAAGGCCTTCCAAAAGACTAACCGATTTCAGGATGAGGTCGGCCTCAAATACAAAAATTTAAAGAACACAAGTGCCATAATTTTTCCTAAGCTTTCCAAAAATGTAAGAAAGTTCCAGAAAATTGTGGCCGGGTAAGTGAATTTATGAAAACCCCAAAAGTGCAATAATTCAGTCAAAACAGGTCATAGAAGGCTGAAAATTGGATTGTAGCTTCCTTGTACAAGTCCCCAAATTTCCTAAAAAATCACAGAAAATCCACAACGGTTTGCGAGATATGCATGATTCTTTTTAATTGGGGTTTCTACAAAAACATAGGTCAAAAGAAGCTGAGTACTCAAAATGGAAGAATGATGAATGATGATTGATGATTTCGCTCCTCGATACCATGCAAGATTGTGCAATGGTTGTCACGAGATCGATCACCAAATCAATCACCACAAGAAAAATGACAGAAGATATGAACACTGAATTATAGTGTTGTAGCACAACCACTTGAATAAGAACAATGAAAAGAACTTAATTGTGTATAAATGTTTAGGTTAGTGACCTATATATGGTCAATCTCAACCAAGGCATGATCTATGTGGATGTGTTTAAATCAATGTTGCCCATAAATCAACATTATACAAGTGCTAGATCATGAACATTGATCATAAAAATAAAAATAATAAATATACACTAAATATATAATGTATATGAGAGAGTTAAGTGATGGATTATATAAATATATAAGGCTTATTTATTAGTGTTAGTTTAATATTAGTTATTTATTAACTAATAAACGGTTGAAACTACTTCAACCACTTTGTAACCATCTTTCACATAATAAAATGATGGACACACAATGATAATGTGTGCATTCCGGTTTCTCTTCATCCGTTCTTTGTACATTCTAATCTTTCTTTATTCTTTCTCTCTCCGCATATTCTAACATTGGTATCAGAGTGCGGCAAGCAAGGAGAAAGAGAAGGGAAGAAGTTCAAGTCATCGAAGGGCCTGCAAATTGATTTATAACGAATATTTTGAAAGCCAGTCACGCAGTTTGTATGAAATACAATCACGTCTAACAAAATATAGTCGTAGTCATGGTTGAAAAATTGAATAAAATCAGGATAAACACCTGCTTGTGAAGGTGATCGTGAGGGAAGGAACCTGATTCATGAATTCAAAGACTCCCTTTTCGCCATGGATCTCTTAGACATTACCATTCCTATTCAAGAGAACAACACGATTGACATTGCAGGAGATTACCATTAATCATAGTCATCGTAGGCACACAATTGATTATTTACAATGTCGCGTGAGGAAGAACATAAACAAGCACAAATTTAACATAGTCAGTATTACGAATGATAGCAAAAGGGATGAAAAATGAATGTTGTGAGGATTTGAAAAGGCATAAAATATAGTCGCGATCAAGATAATACTATACCAGCGAGGGCATGTGAGGAAGCAAGGAGAAATCCTAGTCGGGAAGGAAAAATGCTAGTCGTGAATCTCTTGCTAGGGCACGGACAAACTTCAATTGTTTTCACGGGTTTTACTTGGATCGTGGAAGGGTTTCATTTCTCGTGAATTTGAAGACATTCAAAGTGGCCTAGGCACTATCCAGTATTAATTTTATCCATATTCACATATTTTTCCGTCTAAATAAATATTTTAAAAATGGAGTTTAGTCGCGAATCAGAGAATAAACAATTTTGTTGCTTTAAATAATGACAAAATCCATAAAAAAATAGAGAGTTTAGATTATTAAGTTATGAAGTCGAAAAGGGCAAACATACAATCATCTAGGGAAAAATACGGAGATGAAGGAAAATTCCAAGACAAACCAAATGAAGCCATTGTTGAAAATCCACCGGATGTTGAAATTGATGAACTCACTGATAGAGAATGTGTATTTTAAAAGAATCCCAACACTTTGAAGACATGAAGGAATCCAGTGTAGGTAAAACTCGGCATGGATGGTTGTCCAGATAGTTCGGGAGTCTGTGAATCTTGGGAATTTACCCTTATGAGGGTCATGAGACAACTTGATGGAGCATTGTGGGAGTAGCTCAAGTATGGATGGTTGTCCAACAATTCGGGAGATTTTGTAATTCGAGAGTTCGGGAGGTGGAATCTGGAACTCGGGAATTCAGCTGGGAACTACACCTTTATGAGGGTCAGGGAGGCAGCTTGATGGAGTTCTACCTGGTCAAAGCATTGTTTTCAAAAGGAAAGCTTCTGAAGAATGTGTGGTCTTGTTTGGTTTTGTTATTTTAATCTTCTTTGTCAAGTATGTTCTATAGTGTAAGCCTTAAGAGGGGTATTAAAATATAAGGCTTATTTATTAGTGTTAGTTTAATATTAGTTAAATATTAACTAATAAATGGTTGAAACTACTTCAACCACTTTGTAACCATCTTTCACATAATAAAATGATGGACACACAATGATAATGTGTGCATTCCGATTTCTCTTCATCCGTTCTTTGTACATTCTAATCTTTCTTTATTCTCTCTCTCTCTCTCTTTGCATATTCTAACATATTGAAGTGGTCTACAAGAACAAAGAACTTGTGGGAATCATTGGAAGATGTAGTGATAACAAACTTACCTTAAGCACCAAAGAAGCTTGGTCCAAGGTACCTCTACCAAATCTGATCACAAGGATGCATGTCACCATCTCCTTCTATGAGGGATCATCACTCTTCTCCTTGTTGTTTGGTGCATCCCTTTCATCACTACTCTCCTCATCGCTGTCCTCCTTGGACCTCTCTTCTGAGTCCCCTCATTGTGCTCATGTTTCTTGTTAGAGGATCCTACTCTCAATTCCTCTAAGAGAAGTATCTTGCTGACCCTCCTTTGTATCTATGTGAAAAGGTTTCTTAGGATATATGACTAAACACCTCTCTTTGGGGCCCTTCTTCTTATGCATGATTTCTCTCCTAATTTGT
Source organism: Taxus wallichiana var. yunnanensis (assembly GCA_018340775.1). Lineage (NCBI taxonomy): Eukaryota > Viridiplantae > Streptophyta > Pinopsida > Cupressales > Taxaceae > Taxus > Taxus wallichiana. Next base: position 539,416,256 of record CM031241.1, on the reverse strand, counting down.
CTTCAAGTTTACTGCACGAGTTTTCCATGGGTCAGCCTCAAACAATCCATTTTTCTTCATGAGTTTCTCTTAATCCCGTTCCTTCTTCATTCTACTTGGTGGCTTCGCCTATGTTGGAAGTTTGGGGTATATCTATCCCCAAAACTCCTATTGAAATATTGAAGAAATTCGAGGCTACCTCAAGGACTTTGAAAAGTACTAGGTGTTTCCTCCTATCAGTACAATGCTCCTCATGTAGATAGCATCATATGTTTCTGAAATGTTGGATATTGTGACCCAAATGTTTTGGTGTTAGTATGTTTTGTAGTTGGAGCATGCTTCTCGTGAGAGACAACCCCATGTCATGTTGTGTTAGTACTTTAGCTCTAAATAAATGTATGTACTAAGTAATTTAATGTTAGGTTGGTGGTTGGTAGTTTTGGGTCCTTAGTTGTATGGACCTAGTAGTTGGTTGGGTCATGTATGTCAACCTCCTCATGCAAAGCTTCTGTTCTGCACACTTGTTTTTGAATCAGTGATTATTTAGGAATATCACATTTGGCAATTGAATCTCAGCATTTGAGTTTATGCATGCTGTGATATGTTTTTAGAGAATTGAAAAATGGTGGTGAGGTCTGCATGATTCACTTAACATTTATTACCTGGCATGCGGGTTGCATATGATCTTTTGACTACCATCTTAAACCGTGTGAGTACATTTTGTATTCCAAAGCCTTTCTTTTCTTCTTCTTTGAAATCACAAACAATTATAAATTATAAATATAATGTTCCTTTCATGGTTCACAAATAAACATAGAAGAGTTAGTTATAATAATTTTGTAAGACACTTGTGAGAGGGAGTCTTGAGATCAAAATTCTTTAAGCAATTTTTTTGTTAAAAAGTCATTGTCTTTTATTCCTTGAAATGGAGAATCTTCAAAAGCATGTTCTTTTGTAATGGAGATATAGGTGTAAAGCATGGTTACAGTTATAATAATTTTGTAAGACACTTGTGAGAGAGAGGTCTTGAGATCAAAATTCTTTAAGCAATTTTTTTGTTAAAAAGTCATTGTCTTTTATTCCTTGAAATGGAGAATCTTCAAAAGCATGTTCTTTTGTAATGGAGATATAAGGGTGTGAAGCATAGTTACCATGTTCGTATGAACATGGTCAATGTTCAATTCAAAGTGATTTTTTTGGGTGGGCGAATAAGTTCGGTAAGTTCGAATAATTGCTCAAAATAAAAAACAAAAACTCAAAATCAAAATGATGGCCTCCACGTGTGCGGAGAGTGAATCCAATTGTACAAAACAATATTCTAGGCTGTGCAGAACATGAATCCAACTATGCGGAACAATATTCTAACCGTCTAGAATGCAAATCCAAAGGCAAAGAAATCGTGTGATGTGCAAAACGTGAATGCAAATTAATCCGGAGTTGTTTTTATTGGCTCAGCTTCGGCCCCTCTCGATATGGGGAGAGTATTGTCCTCAAGTGTTTTGAGCTGCATTAATTCAAAAATTTAATCCGATAAACTCTTGTTCGAGTTGCAAATTCATCATTCATTAGTGCTTGTTTGAACTAGGGATGGAAGGGTGGGGCAGTGGGACATAATTTATGTCACGTTTGTTTCAAATGTATTTGTATTGTAAACTAAATTTCTTTGTATTGTAAACTAAGTTATTAACTAGTTTACAATCTATTGTTTAGTACTACTTTTTAATATTGTATTACTATTAACTATTTAGTTTATAGTTTATTAGTTTGTATCTAGTTTATTAATATTTTAATTTTTAATAAGTCTAATTTTTTAAATTTTTAATTTGAAGTTATAATATTAATTTTTAAAACTTTTGTTAAGTTGTAACTAGTAACATTATTCTTTGTAGATATGTATAATTATTGTTTTTATATATTCTTTAAATTTGTAAATTTTTCAAACCAAACTGATTTTTTTGCAAAATCCCAAACTTCCGTACTTTTTTCCCCTTCTGAACAACCCTGCACTTTTCAAACATGGTAACTATGGTGTAAAGGAGTCATAAGAACATTGTGATATGTCCCTACGATCAAAATCATTATTAAGGGCTATAAGGATATTCTCTTACATAGACATATTGTATCATGAATCTACTCGTGGGTAAAGGCAAAGCCCCAAGTAACATTCATCTATTTTGTGCATTATGGCTAAAATTGTAAGCCTTATCTCCAAATATGAGAGATTAACTCTGAAAAATTATATTGAATGGAGCATGAATATGGAAAACGCACCCATTTCCAATTTGAAATTAGTTGAAATTTGAAAAACAACCCACATCTCCTACTGAAGTTGTAAAATTGCTTGAGTTTCAAAAACATGATAAGTGTGCCCTTGCTTTGCTTAAGTCTTCTTGTTCTGCACAACTGATTATACACATTGAGGCCGTTAAAACTGATGTTTGGAAGGCTTGGAAAACATTTAAAGATCTGTATGACAAACAACCTACATATAAGAAAATTGATCTCTTATTGAAGTTACTGAATGCAAAGGTCAATGATGATGGCAGTGTCTCTGAATACATTTCAAGAATGAAAAAATTGAAGCAGGAATATTATACTAGAGGGGGAAGATAGATGATGATATGCTCATCTCCATCATTTCGAATGGACTTAATTCAAATTATACAAGTTTTGTAAAAATGTTGCATCTCTATAACAAACTCAATATGCAACATTTGACTCCATTTGTGAGTTCTCTCAACAAGAGTGACAGTTGGCAAAGAAGAAAAGTAGTAATCCCATAGAGGATGAACACTTTACAAAGGTGGGGAAACATAAAAGAGAGATGAGACATGAGCACAAGAGGCCCTTTCGGAAACACTCTTCGAGGCATTCTCTGGAATCCTCCAAACATAAGCATCAACACAGGCATAAGCACTCTTCTCAATCACATGGTTATTCATCCTCATCTTCCAGTTCTAGTAAAGGAGGGCAAAGATGTTTTAACTGTAGTGGTGTTAGTCACTATTCTAAAGAATGGCTCTCAAGAAGGAGGTCCTCTCGACATAGACAAAAGGCAAAGGCTCATTATGCTGGTCACTCTAGTAGATCTTCTAGTCACTCTAGTGGATCTTCAGGTTATTCTTTTGGATGTTCTTATGATACATGGTCTAATCGTGAAGCCTCTTGCTTCGTGGATGTAGTTGAAAATGCATTTTGAGAGATAGAGACCCACCCGTCTTGTGCGAGCTGCTAGGCTCAAGATTGGGATCTACTATAATGGCATTTTGGTTTTGGCTTGTATTGTTTTCCTTTCTTGTTGTGTTGAGATCATTGATGTGGAGCAGACAGAGTAGTTGGATTGGTTTTCTTGTTGTACAACTTCTCACCTCTCACTTGATAGGGGGAAGACATTGCATAGTGGCCTTTGATCAGTCGTCAGTGATTGTACAGCTGATGGTGTTGCTAGCACATGGAGTGTTGAGCAAAGGGGAGTCAATGGTGTTGTTGGGCATCGGGGAGATGTCCCATATAGGATGCATGGTGTTATCATTAGACAAACTTCTGTGAGAGGCCTTATGTGGATCGATGTAGTTGAACAAACATTGATCGTGCTTATATTACAACACAATATACATGGTTAGAGGGGATGAGCGTGCTATTCAAGATGTTCATCATTCATGCCACAACTCATGGGATAGTAGGCATTTGAGTGAAGCGACACAGATAGATCAGCACTAGGATGTACAGTGCCAACTTGCAGATTGTAGTAGAGGCTACTTGAGGACATCATGGTTGCTCTAGATCGCTTTTAATACCCCTTTGGATTGGGGTGGGGGGGGGGTGGTTGGATATTGTGATCCAAAAGCTTTTGTGTTAGTATATTTTGTAGTTGGGGCATGCTTCTCATGAAAGACACCCCCATGTCATGTTGTGTTAGTACTATAATTCTAAATAAATGTACGTACAAAGTAAATCAATGTTAGGTTAGTAGTCAGTAATTTCGGGTTATTAGTTGTGCGGGCCCGTTGGTTGGGTCCCATATGCCAACCTCCTCCCACGAAACATATTTAAAAGCTTTAGGGATATCATAATAAAGTAACATAGGATTTTATGATTTGAAAGCTTGTTTGAAATTAATGGAGTTATTGTTCTGAAATCTCCACTCTCATTTCCCATCATGAAATGGCATGAAGAGTCATATAAAAACCCTTCAAGCAGTGGGTAAGTGCAATCTTGATTTTTCACGGATAGAGACACCAAATAACTATAAAGATCTCCATATGATAAACCTAACATAAATGAAATGACTCATATAGAGAAGACAAAGCTCCTCATTTCACCGACGAGCCTACAACAAATGAGGTCTTGGAGGCTCTTTGATGCATCATTCTTTAGGCGAACTATTTGTATGCCCTATCACATTTGTATTGGTCAGAACTCCTCTAAGCCTTCTTGATCGTCTCTATAGGCGTCTTCAAATCCTTCATAATTATCATCACATACACCCCTTGGGATATTATCCTCGCAATACATAACAAAGAGATGATGTTTTTTCATCGCTTGTGACATTTTGTTTTCCGCCTCATGCCAAGTGAAAGGTAGTCCAAAAACTTTGTGAAAGTCCTTCAGTTAAGTTGATACCTTCATGATGTGACTCTCAACCAAGAAGTTTGATTTATCCTCAATTGTAATATCAAAACCATGAATCCTTGAGTGCATGTTAATCTGATACTTGTAACTGACATATGCATTGAGTACGGATTATTTTTTTGTGGATACAAATTTATTTAATACTCAAAATAATGTATTTATTTGGATGATGTGCAAGATTTGAATGCTCTAGCATTATTATGGTTCTTCTTAGATATTATATGACTTATGTGGTTCATGTATTACTTCAAATCTGTTTCTTGAGTAATGCATGATATTATCTTCTACCTTCCGTGTATTTGATTAATTTTCTTTGGTTGCATTTTGTAGTGAAGCATAAGATGTTTGACATTTCAAACATGAAAATAAAAGATATCTTGCGTAAGAATTTCAAGGATTGGACCATAAAACATGGTATGGTGATTTTTGTATTTGCACATTTTTTTAATTTTATCACATTCCAAGATGGAACACAAATATAGATTGATTTATGTTGAACAGATCATGTGCTTATGCTTCAGTTGAATATTAGGAGCCTCAACTTTATTTGTTTCATCATTTTTCCATTTGTCTTAATTTTGAGAAAAAGGAGAAAATAATTTGTTAAATAACATTCTGCACCTTTGAACTTGTATCAGGAATTGTAATTTTTATGTGATTTGTTTTGTTGTTTATATTTATAGAGTGTGGGAGTTTTACTGGCATTTATATTTCATCGATTTACCTTAGAAATAGAAAGGGAAAACTTAAAAACTTATGTAAAATATACATTTAACTATTTCAAAATTTCAAGTATTTTTCAAATTTTCCATCTTCTAACTGTTTTATTAAAGATGAGTCCTTTTAATGGAATATATTTACTTTTCAATTTAGGTAAAACTAATGGGTGCAGCTTCAAAGGAGAAACTGTGCGTGCTGGAATGAGCTCCATTGGAGTGTCCATAAGCGAGCTTCTAACTCGAGGAGTTATAATTCTTGAAGAAATCTTCAATTTTATAAGTTAGTACGATTCTCCAATTTTTGCTTGTTCATTGTTCTTTAATCAAGTGTATTTGTCAATTCTTTCCATCAAGCTTACAGAATACTTCATTCGTTGTTTAGCAGTTTGGTTGAGGTCAGACCACTTTTGAGAATTTGTTTTTCTTTGGTTAGAGAATACTGAAAATTTTTGGTTCTTTGTATTGAGGATTAGGAAGTAACACCATATGAAGAAATTTTAAAAATTGATTACACCTATTTTGCAAGAATTGTTTATTGTGTAATAATATAGGAATTGTTTTTGTTTAGTGTAATAATATAGGATAGCTATTTTTGAATATTTAGTTTGAAATGCTGAGATAGCTTTGAAATACTAATCTACATTGAATTCATCAGACCCATCTTATATTAGTTCAGCAAGAAAAAAATTACATGATGCAAATATTTCTGAATAAAATAGTGTAACTCAGGAATTCCTTTTATGTTTATTTCTGCTCATGTATCATCTCCATGAAGACTTATCATGACCATTGAATTCCTAAGAGATTCTTTCTTCATCATGATTCATCTTCAATGCATCAATAGACACCAAATTGTTATGCATCCTTCACATTGCAATTAGTTGTCACATTTTTATCCTCTATCAAAAATTTAAATATATGAAATTTATAGGCTTCGATTTAAATAGTCAAATCTAGCATAGTTACGTTTTTCCCAGGTCCACGAGTTTCTATATCTTTAGCACCTTGGTTTCATCCTTGGTTGTTTATAGTATCTTGTCATATGATTGATCCTGCAACTTTATGCATATCAATTGGTTTCAATTTCGCTTTGTGTAAAGAAAGAAGTGATTTGAAACTTTGTTTTCTTGATCATCAAATTTCGTAATATTTAGAGTGTTGATAAAAAAATTGGTTTTCATAATGATGAAGTTTTCCACTCAGTTGCTAGTTCATTTTGGGTATGGGTTGTAACAACCCTTGGTTATACAAGTGGAAAAGGGAACATTTTTTACGATTACAAACACAATTAAATTCCTTCCCATAAATGAATGCATAATCAATCACAGTACAATAGTACATGAGAGCTATGGATAATAAATTATGAGGCATCATCTGATAGCTTAAACCATTCAATCAAATCTAATTTTCTTTTTCTCAATTTGCAATTACACATTCCCATTAATCATACCATGAATAAATAGGACAAGCTTGTCCCGTAGCATAACATAATATCAAACTGAATGACTAGATTACTCTGTAGTCCCCGTGTATTTGATGTAAATCGGTGCAGCTGAGGGAGAATATAATCGAGGCATTTTGTCCTCCAATCACAGTGTAATGTCCCTTTCTAGGCTCTAACTGAAAACAAAGGAAATTGCACAAACCCCAATAGATAGTAAACTGAAAATTATGGCAGCCAACTGAAAATTATGACAGCAAGGTACAACAGTCTGATTTTTTATAACAGCAAGAAAAATGCAATATCTCTTCAAAAATGCATCATTCACACCATCCAAAGCATCTAGGGAAACTTAGAAATATTTTAGAACAAATATTAGCCAAGAAATCAGCCTTCAAACCCCAGCTGGAATTTATTTAATTAAATAAAATAACAGCAGTGAACACCCTTACAAAAGTGGCTGGAAATGAAGGATTCCAAGCCCAAAAATGAAGTCCAAATGTAGATTCCAACTGCTAAAAATATGAGAAACAAAAAATGGTTGAGTTGGGTGTTGCCATGCCCTAGAAACAGTCAACTCCTCCACAAGATGGGTCGCTTCCCTAGGAAAGGGGCTGAAAATCGCTGTAGAACCAAACCCTAGCTGAAAATCTGCAAAATCAATCTTCTTGAAGCTCCTTGGAAACCCCGGGATGGAGAATCCTCAATGGATTGAAGAGTTTTCATTCTTCAATCAAACAAGGAAGGTTTTTATCTTCACTTGTTGGCCACACAAGAGGATTTTTGCCCTCAATCTAGGTAAGAAGAACGTCGTTGCGGACTCACTTAGCAAAATGCGGCATCTCGGGTAGACTCATGTGGAAGATGGTGAGGACTTGTGAAATTCCTCAATGGCATGTGGTAAGGCAGTTTGGGTGTCGAGACAGTGAGCGGGCCAGCGTGGCAGTTTGGAGAGTTGGTTACTGTGATGAGTCATGGAAGTAGGAGTTGTGCATTCCCGTAGGTAGACTTGGAAGATAGTTTGGGGCCTTTTTTGGTGGTTGTATGGGTGGCCATGGATTCGGAGAAGGGTCTTCTAGAGTGGTTGTATGGGCAGTCGTAAAGGGTGTTTGAAGTGTTCACTTGTACATCGGAGGAGGATGGTGGGAATGGTAGTGTGGCGAAATGGGGGTGCAATGCGTAGTTCAAGACTACTTGTGTAGGTCGGTCCTCTTTTGGCGAGCGAAAAGGTAGGCTCTCGGTGCCGCATGAGGTCAGGTTTTCTGCTTTAGTTTGACCCGTGACAGCTAAAGCAATTGAGCAATCACCTCAAAAACCATGCAAAGTTATTTTTAGATAAGATGATGATGCACAAATGAGCCAAGCGACCCCTTCTTATATCTTGATGTGGTGCCTAAGATCAATTAGAATGCCTCTAAAGAGGACTAAAAAGATGCCTGCGAAGGATCTCCTTTTACCTCCTAACCTTGGAAAAGGGGATGGCCCTTCTAACCGGGATCGCCGACAATGGTAGTAGATAAGGGCATTCATCCCTATTCAGAAATAGAGGACTGTGTGTCTATAATATATGCTACTTGTACTTACATGTAAATCAACCAATTGAATAAGGTACTCCACTATCGAATGGTTTTAGACAACATGCAACTCTAGGAAAGCATGAACAGACTGATAAAAGCAATCACACTACTTTGGAAAAAACAGTTTTAGGCTAACTATAGGTAGCTCAATATCTCAAGGTTTGCACAAACACATGAGATAGGTCTTTTCAGTTCATACACAACTATTTCAACATGACTACATATATGTAATGTTCAGAAATACATTTGAAAACCCATTCATATTTGTCATAAGTCCCATAAATATAAATAAATAAGCCCCTTCATTTGTCTAAGAGTCAAGACTGAAAACTAGTTTACAACAATGGGTAAAGCTATCTTACAATCCAAGAAACTTTGGTATAAATCACTATCTTAGGGTTAACTAATGTTTATCCACAATTTCCTATTGTTATGGATTCAATACTTTTATAATACACTTAAAAAAATAGTCATTATAAAGTTCAGGTCTGTTTCCTGCAAATTCTGGGTGCTCAACACTTGATTTTGGCCAAAGTTACAATTTTAGTGTATTTCGGACTTTGAGGTGTAAAAGCATTATGCAAATTTGCATGCAAGTTGCATCTCGACCCCCAAAATCGAAATGGTCTACTTCCTTAGTTTGGCAGAGTTTCCATACCTTTTGGAGATATTTTCAACTAAATTACAAATTGCACATGGAGTTCCAGATTCGAAAACCCCGTCCAAGTCTAAATCGGACTTTCAGACTGCAAAAACATGGGAACCAAAGAGTAAATCAGACTTTTGGGCTGCAAAAGCACGGGAAAAGTCTGCCAAAGAGTAAATTGAACTTTTGGACTGCAAAAGCATGAGAGAAGTCCGCCAAACAGTAAATCAGACTTTTGGTTCACAAAAAGCATGGAAAATTTCGCCAAAGAGTAAATCGGACTTTTTGATTGCAAAAGCATGAGAAAAGTCACCCAAAGAGTAAATCGGACTTTGGGTTGCAAATGCACGAGAAAATTTTGCCAAGGTTTGGATTGGGTTTCTAAGTGCGGATACACATCAAAATTCCAGTTTTCTTACAAAGAGGATGAAATTCAAATTTTCATCTGAAATTCACATACCTAGATCTTTAAATTGCAAGATAAATCTCCCATCGGGTACCCAACAAGATTAAATCAATGAAATCATTCAAATTATTTAGCCAAACACATTTTATCAAACAAAGCTCATCCCTGGTAGTTGTTTGAAGTTGCAAAGCACTTGTAAAGTGATAAAACTTTCTTCTTCTTCCAACTTGATAAATTTTCTTCCCAGATCCGCTCAGCTCCTCCAATGCTTCCAATCAATGTTGAATAATAATCAATCCTCCTTCCAATGCCTTCCAATAATGGTTTTCATCTCCTAAATCATTCTCCAGTTAAAGCTTCACTTTTAAAATTATCTAAAATACATGCAACTTGTCTTCTTGTTTTAAAGCTCATTAAATCATTCTAAAAATAGCATTTTTGAGCATGCAAATCTCTGCTGCATTTCTGCACGATTCATGGAGGTGCCTAGGGTTTGAAACAACTAGTTTTTGCTTAAAAATCTCCTTTTACATGGCCGTGTTCAGTTGGGTGTTATCAGCTCAATTTTAATTAAATTAAATATATTTCAAACATGAAATAACTCTAGTTTAACACCACTGTATCTACCAATTAGCCAAAACTAGACTTGTATGTCTAAAGGAAATATTAGCACATTTAAAAACAACGTGAATTCAAGTAATTGCAAAATGATAAGCACACAACTCATTCATTGCACAACACTCGCTGAAAGTATGTAAACCATTACGTTAATTAAATATAAGCTAGTTCTACGTGTGTGTGTGTGGGGGGCTTCATTTCAGTGCTAGGGCACCATTTTCAGCTAGGGCTTCAAGGAAGGATCAGATTTGAAGAGTTTTGAGTGTGGAACAGCCACACATTCCAGTTTTTGTGAGTTGAAAGGGTTTGTTCAGTTTTGGGCCATTTCAGCTTGGGCGACCCACTTGTGAGGTTGAGTGACCCACTTTGGGGTCTTCTTTGGCTCAATTTCAGGGTTTCTTCATTGCTAGGGTTTCTTCAGCTCTTCTTTGCACCATTGGGCATCATTGTTGCATTTATTTTAGCTTTGAATGCTCCTAATGCTCAGCTGTAATTAACCCTCTTTTCTGTCAAAAACTTGAAGATATAAAATCACATTTTGATTCAAAAATTCATTTACTGGTTTCTAAAAATTCTATTGATAATTCTATTGAAGATGCAAGGGTTTGTTCAATTTTTGGGCCATTTCAGCTTGGCCGACCCACTTGTGAGGTTGAGCGACCCACTTTGGGGTCTTCTGTGGCTCAATTTCAGGGTTTCTTCATTGCTAGGGTTTCTTCAGCTCTTCTTTGCACCCTAGGGCATCATTGTTGCATTTATTTCAGCTTCGAATGCTCCTAATGGTCAGCTGTAATTAACCCTCTTTTCTGTCAAAAAATTGAAGATATAAAATCAGATTTTGGTTCAAAATTCATTTGCTGGTTTCTAAAAATTCTATTGATATTTCTAAGCATTTCTAGCCTTCTGGGTATTGTTTAAATCGAGTTCTTGGAAAGATATTGTAAAAATCAGATTTCTGCACATTGTAGCTAGGGTTTGCAGACCAAAAACAGGTCACTGCCCTAATTTTTGCATAAAATCAGATTGCTGTCATAAAATTCCAGCAATGTTCCATTAGGGTTTTGGGGAAAATCCAAATTCCTCAAATTTGAGCCTGAAAGGGACATTACATCAGCAATGGCCTCCATCAGCCTTATCTTCTTTGGCACTGGGCCTTCCTTTCGCTCATTTATTGCCCCCTCTTTTGTACTGTCCGTTTTTTTTTATTTGTTTAGGATTCACCTGTATTAATTTAATCCCCCTGTTAGAATTTTTGTTGTGCTTTTCTTTTAGTAGCCTCTAGTATCTTTTAGATGTTGGAGTTGGTTTTTACCACTTTTGCTATTGTAACTATTTGTACTTTTAAGCTCATTGATCTACCTTTTTCATTTGTGGACATTAATATAATTTCTTTCTTCTTTCTACTAGAGAGTCAAGTTCATATGATTCTAGTGCTTCCTCATCCTTGATGCAAATTGTTTTGGCTGTTTCTACATTTTCATGGTCTTCAGTTATGCTGTCATTCATTTCATAGAGCTTGATTTCCTTCATGATCCTTTTTATTATAGTTTTGTAATCTAAATATGTCTTCATCATTTTTTGTGAGTTTGTTTTGTTCCTTTCATGTGATAGTTTTTCCTAATTTATGACGAGCTTTTTATTTTGGGGTTTATAGCGATTACATCCTCACCTTTCTGTGCATGCTCCTGAGTGATTTTGCAGCTTTGCGGAACTGTTCAGGGATTTCTGGATAAATCTTAATTCTTTTGTGCCTTTGTGTTTCTGAGATTTGAAGTACTTTGTTCTTTTGTTTGCATCTTACTTACTCAATTCATTCTCTAGCTTTGCTTAGCCATTTGTTAACTTCTTCAAACAAAATTCATTGGGCCATGTATCCAAGATTAGTGGCAATTATTGAGTCTGATGTGTACGAGTCTTTCTAATAATTTCATAATTATCAATGTTACTTACTAAGAGAGCTCTAAATATTTTGTTATGAAGAACCTATATGTGTACACTGTACTTGTCGTTGGTTTTATTTGAAAATTGTGAGTCTATTTACTTTTGTTAAGACAGCATTCACCTTGAGTCTCTTTTCCCACGTTAATGTTTTCAGCTTGTGATTGGAATCTGAAATGCTCCTTGGATGCACTTTCACAATGATGCTTTTTCCTGCTTACAAATGTATATAAAATTCCCTCTTTAGTACTCATTACAGTTATTGCTTCAATGTGAAGAGCTCTTGGTCTGAAGGAGGTGTTGGGATGTAAGAATTCCCCATTAGGTTCAAGATTGTGTGAGGGGCTATGCCATGCATATTCAGAGGAATGACGTTTTGGAGAGTCGGAGGTGAGTCGAGATCCAGAGGCCAAGGAAAAAGTAGAGATGCAGAAGAGCAGAGCAGAAGTGGTAGCTCAAGTACGCGTCTTTGTAGACTCACGAAGTCAAGAGGAGGAGAGTGTTGACGCAGGTGAGCCAGGAGCTTGGCCAGCTCCTCATCCACGCAGAGGTGGAGTAATGCAGCAGAGAGGCATTAAAATCTGGAAATCAGCCTGCTTATTTCCAATTCTTGAAAACCATATACGTTCCTTCTTTGCAAACACTGATATATATATCGTTGCTGCTGATGATTGTTTGTAGTTTTAATTCTGTATCATTCTAACAAAATCGCTGACAGATGCCATTCTCTGATTCGGAAAATGTATTTACTGTCTTCACGGTTGTGTGTAATAGACTACCAACAAATTTTGGAATAAAAGGATGTATATAATTGGTCAACCTTGTTAAGGTAAGTCAACAAACCTCTTTCATTCAATGGTCTAGTTTAATAGGATTATGATCTAGCGTTGTTGCTTCTACCTACTTTAGAGGTGTATATCTCTTAAACTTTCTAGAATTTCTGTTGCTTCCTTATTATTTATTATTTTTATCTGATCAAATTTAGTAGGAAGCAATACATGGGTGCAGTAGTTACTTGATTGTGTTTTTTTCCTTCATCCCTTCCACTGTTTTGTTATCCCACCGTCTTCCTTGTCCTGATTCAAATTTTCTTTTTACATATTTTTAATTCTCACTTTTGTTATTGTGGGCAGATAATCAAAGTCCGTTGCAGTTGCACCAGTTCTTCAATATTACTATTCACTATCCTTATACAACTTTTAAAAGCTATCTGAGGATTCATGTTGGTTTTGATTCATAATGAGAATCATGAGTCTTCCTGTGTGACAGTTTTGCCATTGTCATATGATCCATTTTGTTTTGAAATGTTCTCTGAGATCATAGAAATGTGGCAGATTGTTTGAGTGAAGTTTGTTGAATAAAAAGACTCCCTCTCATACTAAATACCTTCTTCAATTCACAATCAACTTTGATAATTGATAGTAGATACTGTACGCAAATAATGATGATAATGATATGATAATGGAACATAATTCTGATAAATGGTGGAAGCATAACCTCCCGCCAAAATGCTGCCCAGTTCAAGAAGGGAGAGCCTTAAGATATCCAATATCCAAATGGGTAATCCGATACAAGATGATTCCATAATGATGATGACTAATTAGTATAATGTTTTTCACATATATTATCATTTATTGTGTTTATCCTTACTTTAACCCAATCTAGTTGTCATTCTGATGTCATATTCTTGTTTGAATCACGATCTAGATGATATACTCACTGGCTACATAATATATTTCAATTCCTTTTCCCATGAGTTAAAGCAAGATTAGATTGCAATAAGAAACCAAGGGTCATTTAAAATTTGAAAATCATTTTATTTTAATCTTCCCTATGAATACAAAACCTTCAGTTGTTCCCAGCTCACTCCAAGTCGAATACTATCTGAGGAAGACCAAAGATCTTTAGAATTTTTAATTCCTTCCTTTTAATTTAAGAGCATACTACCGGCTTAACTTAGCCAAAGGATAGTATAGATTCAAACATGAATCCCACCAAACGCTTTGAAAGAACAATTATTTCTTGCCATTAGACGTGAAAAAGACACAAAAATGGGTCTTAACCAAGTATCAAGCCTCCCAAATAGTTCTGAAATAAACCAAACGCTACTTTTTTACATGAAAATTCTTACAATTCAAATCAAAATTGGAAGCCTAAACTTTTCTCTGTATAAAAATTGTTTAGTTTTCACGACAAAGACTTTCCAAGGTCCATTAACTTCAATAGTTCCTAGGATCTATTTTGTATCCATGGAAAATTCTTAAATTCTATTTTGCATCCTTTGTATTTTCCAAAGAGAATACAAAGGCTGCAATAAAATGGCTGTTTTCCAAGCTCTGGTCATGAGACCATAGAAAGTTCTTGATCAGTTTTTTCAATTACTTAAACTGATTATTAGGAGAATCCATCAAGAAGAGAACTAATGAAAATCTAAAAGAACCTATTAGTATGTTTGGAATGTAAGAGCAAAAGATGAAACTTTATTATGCTGAGAGGCATCCTACAATTGCAGCTAGGGGTGGTGGCGGTGGATTGTAATGTCCGGGAGATATTAACAATTAATGCATGACCTTAAATTTGACTTCCATTTGACCATCATAATGTAGTTTCAACCTTAAATTTGACATATATTTGAATTCCATTTATAATTTTTTTCTTCTTGCATGGAGAAGTCAATTGAAAAATCATAATATCTTGGCCATACAGTGAAGTGTGGAGCCCATTTTTTTAGATTGAGACCTTTCGTCTCCAGGAGTTATTAATTAATTTGGTATGTGACAAATCCGAAATAGGTGCCTTAAGATTGATATCTCTCAGAATTTATCATATATCTATACCAGTTGTATCACCTATTATTTTTTTTTCAGAGTCTTTCTGCTACTGACCTCCTCATGGACTTGAAAGGGGCTTCATGTCCAAAATAATACCTTAGTCTTCGGCAATACAATAGGGACCATGGCAAAAAAACCTTGAGAAAGAAACCAGTCAGAAGCTCTTTCATCATACAAGCAAATTAACTCGACAAATTAACCAAACTATGCCCATTACAAATGGTGAATAAAAACATATGGTTGAAGCTTGAATTGGATAACCCTTATCAAATAATCAATAATATTGATGACTAGAAGAAAAGAGTGGCTGTATTGAAACATGGACTTACAGACCTTAGTAGTGGAAAAGGTAAAAATAATGTTCTATTTAATCCCGCAATAATTGATACATCCTTGAATGGCACCATAACCTAATTTTGGACCGGATACATGAGCTGAGAACATAAGTTCAATGAAAAGCTGTTCTATCAAATGGAAAAGATATTTACATCAAATAATGAGGACAATGATCTAATTCCGGAGAGCCTATACCCTACAGTGTTATTCTCTTCCTTCCCGACTTAGGAGGAAAATATTCCCATCTTCTGATAAAGTTGGGAATCTGCTGCTAAAATTCATGTCTTGTAATATCGTCAAATAACATCTCTTTAGGGTTTTTTCCAATGTATTTATGATGAAGTTTAACATACATGCATATTATTGCTGCCATCTTATAGTGAATTGAGAGTGAAACATTGTACTCATTCTAAATCTTCTACAATGTCAAAAATGCAGAAAGCCACACATGCAGATAACAATGGCTTAATATGCTCGAGGATGAATCAATTAAATGAATAATAATTCTCACTATTTTTATAAAGCCATAAGCCCCCAAGTTAAGCATAAGATCATAGAATTCCGATTTAGCATTAATCTCTGCAAACTAATCTTCTTGTTGTCTTCCCACTGCATCAACGATGAATTGGTTACTCTGACTAACAGAAGGGTACATGGTAAAAATACATTAGATAGCCAACCTTCTGCAAGCTATAGGCTTCCTTATGAATGCTTCCTTGATAAATAAATGTACTAGCACGACAATTGGTAACTCTCATTTTAAGGAACTTTGGAAACTCCCAATTCAGCAAATAAGGCATTAGCTAATTATTAAAATGGAAGTTAGAAATAAAATCCATGTATATTAAGTTTTAAATCTAAACCGAAATCAAGTCTGATTACCTGTATAATTGCAGCCCTGTCTTGGGTGTGATTAATTTCTTGTTCTTTTGTTTTCTTGTAGCAGTTATGACGTACAACATAGAAGGCATATGTGGAGAACTTACATTCTTTGGTTGCACTTTAGCATTATTGAATCACACTCTGTAATGATTGAAACACTTCAAAGTTTTTATTGAACCTTTCAAGGCGAAATACTAGGCTGGTGAAACTTCTTACCCAATGATTTATTGTGCTAAAGCAGAAACCCAGGAACTATTTTGTATGGTGATTGTCACTGGCTACTATGACAATCTGCGAAAATTTAAGGTACAACGTAAGCTCCCTATTTTTCATTTTAACTGATGAATCATGTTGAGGATTAGCTGCATGTGTCGCATGAAAAACCCAAACGGCTAAAGATTTCTAAAACTACCTCTCGCAGAGAGAGCTTGTCATTGCTGGAGAAAACATTGACATTGTTGACAGTCTAGTACATTTCTTCAATACACATGCCTTACTCTTGCAAAGCCCAAGCAAATACATCAATTTGGTTTGTTGATTCTACCTATAAATTCTTACTATTTTAGATCTATTCTTACTATTTTAGATCTTCACGACTTTTTTCATTCCCACAATTTAGAAATTATCATCTGTATTACAGGAAATTGAAATAAATTTATGTCGCTTTTCACCTGTGCAGACTTCCAGGATGGTATCAAGGCTTTCACCATTGATGACACAATAATATCGAGGAACAAAATTGAAATCTTGCTCGAAGAATTCTTACTTGAATGACAGTGCTCCAATAGCTGATAAATGTGGGATTATTGGCAGATATTGTCTATAAACTCTTTTTCTCATGAAATATATCCAAATGATATTCTTTCATTTTTACTTTTGTTTATTCCTGTTTCCTTTTTCAAGTCGATCACAAACTTATGATGTATGTCAAATATTTTCAATCTGCTGAAAACATTGTACTCGTGATCTTTTGCTGAGAGAATTATTCAGCTTGTATTGGGTTGTAAGCTTTATCTGAGTAATCAAATCCCTTTCTGGTATTCTCTAATATAGAATCCCATATCCATGGAAGGGACGGAATATGTTCATTGGCTGTTCAATTGTATTTGTTTCATCTACAGAATAATATCTAAAAGTTTGGCAGCCCAGTGTTTTTCAACTGGTTTAGTGAGGATTTTCTGCCAGTGGAAGGAAAAGACTCAAAAGAGAGAATGTGGGGGATAATGAGTACGGAAGAATTTGCATATAAACTTAGTGCATAGATGGTAATGCCTTTTGCTTAAATAGTGCTATCACATAAAATAATGCTCCATGTTGGGTTTTCCATCCCTAAGAAGCCTATGGCACCATTATCAAATCAACATTGTAATTTATGACATTATATAGGAAATTTTCCTATGCATCGTGGTCTTGGCCATGTGTGCATAGTAAGTATAAAACACTTACCATATCATAATATATTAAGTACATGCCAAACATGAAAGCCAAGTCCATGTACTTCACACGAACATGCTAATTGAGTATCATTTCTTAAGACGACATACAAGACTTTTTGACCTTTTCTAACTTATTATAATTTGCATGGCTCAACATATACACATTGTCTAATAGAATCCAAATCCACACGATTCACAAGAACATCCTAATTGAGTATCCTTTCTAAGGACAAGATACATACCAACACAAGCAGCTTTCATAAATTGATGTGAACTGCATGACATTCAACATGTGTGTTAGGCTAATGTATCAAAAACAATAAAATGTTTGTTTCAAGGACATGTCTCATGTAGAATCTGATGAAACATAAGAGGTAATATGTTTGAAGCCCCAATAGAGAATCTTACGAGGGTGCCATCATTACAATATTGTGATTAACAAAAATGTAAGTATTGGCTACTATTGCTTCTTGAAAATTTTAATGCACCACAAAATCATCCTATTCAAGCTGGTAAAGAACCCAGTTCTATAGTCAAAGAGAAAACCTGTGGATATTCATCAACACTATATCAAGGAACTTGTTCAATATAAACTAAATTGAACTGATTTATCATGCTAGATTAGATTAAGTTGTTGACATATTCACAAAAGCATTTGGTATAGATAAATTTTAGAATTTCAGCAATATGTTGTGTTGAATTTATTGAGAAGACCATTATGAAGGGGGTATTAGAATATGTGGACACCTAATTTTGGTACAAGACTAGTTATTTGCTTTGGATTGTGTATCAATTATTAGTCTAGATTAGGTTCTTGTTGACATGTGCTCATGTGTAAAGACCTTTGACATGTTCCCCTTAATCATTCTCGTTGCTTTTCTATTCTTCCATGTTTTCACTTGATTCCTTCCTAGTCCTTTAATTTTCTCTCTCGTCATTGGTTTTCTTTCTCTTCACCATGCTTTCTTGCATTTTAGGGTTTCTTTTGTCAAAATTGTAGCAATACAATTTTGGTGTTGGTAACCTTATCTCGTTGGCCCTTTTAATTGTTGTTTTGGGTTCTTTGGTGTTTCGATTCTTTGTCGGTTTTCTCGCCCATTTTGTGTTGGCACGTGCTCCACGAGGGCTTTAGTTTGAACTCAAGAATTGTGTAAATAAATAAGTGCATTAGTGCATTTAGGGCAACCATCGACATGAGAAAATCATGAGGAAATGATTTTATTTGTTTCAAGTGCACCCTTGTGCCAAAATCGATTTCAAGCATTTAGAGGAGCATATAATGACTTCTTGTATTGATTAAAGCATTGAAAGTTGTAAGGGTTAGCAATTGGATTACATTGGTGTATTGTTGAATTGCATTATACTTGTGTTTCCCAAATTGTTCAAAATTAAGGTCTTGATAATAATATAGGGTTAGTGTAGGGTGCCATTAACCACCCCTAATGTTTAGAGTTTTGTAAGGTGTTTCAAGCATATTAGGGTTTCAAGGTAGAGAGTAGTTTCTTGGCAACTCAAGTAAATTATGGAAAACTAGAGAGGTTTTCAAAGCCCGAATAGATGGATAAGGTCATAAAATCAATTTCACTTGTATTTGATAGTTCCCATAACCACATTGCTATAATTATGATCTTTCCACCAAAGGAGTGTTATGGCTTTGGTCTTGCCACTAAAGGAGTGCTACAATTGTAGTCAATTGTAGTCAAGGTTCTTTATTTGCATTGATTTTCTCGAGTCTATTTCACTTTGCTAGTTAGGCCTATTTGCACCATCTGTTTATCATGGCTATCTCCCAAATTGTGACAAAATTTGTATCATTCTAAAAGTTATATTTCTTCCAAACATTTCAATTCTTTCAAATTTCTTACGTTTTAGGCATATTCTTTTGTGTAATCAACTATGATTATTTGAGATATATCTTTTTAGATTTGATTATAATGTGGTTAGTTATAATGTGTTGCTAGTGCAAAACCACTTTCCACATCTACATAATAAATTAATGACATCTTTTTGTATGTTAGTATAATTCTTGATAGTTTATGTTAGTGCCCAAGATTGTCCCATTACATTTCGGCTTCTCATTGATTAAATTGGGTGCTTTTGATTTTGATGCTAGAGTGGATTTTTCTATTTTCCACTATCCCGAGGGATACACATTGGTAATTGATAATGCAATTACACTGAAGGCATGTCTCAAATAAGAATAAGGGGTTGTGACCTCTTGGATCTGATATTGATATGACAGGCTATATCAATGAACACATCGAACAACTGCGCTTTAATTAATCTTGGGATGATTTAATGATGGATAACATTAACCGCTCGATAACAATGACAACAACAACGACAACTCTTGCTCCAACCGTCCATCAATCGCATAATCTATGAATTCAATAGGGTTCTATTGACGCCATAGTGAATTTAATAAGCATAGTGCAGAGCATGGGGAAGAGTAGGTACACGAAGGAATACATTCGAATCTTGATCTCATTAGAAATTCCATTGTGGACGAGAGTTTATACAATCTAAGCATGGAGAGGGTGAGAATGAACTTTTTTAGAAAATGTACTGTCATTTACTTGATGAAAAAATCAAGAAATGGATTTACGCCACAAAAATTGGCATCCGCTCCTTGCTTTGTGAGAGAGAAGAGGTTGTGTAATGAGGG
The DNA here is from genome assembly GCA_018340775.1 of Taxus wallichiana var. yunnanensis. Classification (NCBI taxonomy): domain Eukaryota; kingdom Viridiplantae; phylum Streptophyta; class Pinopsida; order Cupressales; family Taxaceae; genus Taxus; species Taxus wallichiana. The sequence goes on along the minus strand of CM031241.1, from coordinate 539,396,150 downwards.
GATTTTTGTTTTGTTGAAATCACGAAGGAGTCTACAACAAGACTTCTTGTCTTCGCGGAAACCGTGGTCTTCCATGAAATTATCCACAAGAACCTCAAATTGGAACCACGGATTTAGAGTTTTAGTCACAAAATCACGCACTTACTACTATTATTATACCACCAAGTATGTTGTTTTATATATGGATCTTGCATAAGAAAAGTATTCACTGATGACCCATTCCATAGTCTAGTTGTTTGTCTTGTTGGTCTTCATTGTTGTCCTGCCTGTCTTGATACACTTATCACTCACACTCATGCATTTTGGTCGTGTCTTAGGGATTCTAATCGTCGTACTCACTCGGAGTCATTGTCGGTAGTCTTTGACTAGGGTGCCTGGGGTGCCTTGGTCTTGATTTCTAAGCACCTTGGTCCCCATCACACTTGGTTTTGTTTTAGACATTCGAGGTCGGTCTTTTCGGTTTTCCCTCTCATCTCCCTAGGTACTAGTCGGCATGTCGGGTCATTAGTGTCGAAATTTGAGCAAGAGATCCTATATAAACACAACATACATACTATCTTATGGGCGAACTATTTCTACTAAGGGCTAACTATCTACATAGAGCAAGGAACTGCATTTAGACACTATTCTACATCACACTGCATAGGAAGGGGAGTTCATTCTATTCCATCCACCATTTTACATTTTATTTAGCTACTGTCTGTTATCTCTGCATCATTGGCGCTAGGGCAACCTAGGCACATTATTGCACACACAAACACACACAATTACAGTTACGTCGAGATGTAGTGCATCGCTCGGTGATAAGTCCATCCATTTGGCTCCATTGTCATCTTCTTTTGAGGTTGTATCTAATACTATGCATGAGTCATCTCCATCTATTAGTTCATCTTCTCTACCATTTCACCTCCTCTATCACTTCCTCTTCATCTATTAGTTCATATCTCCTATCATCGCATCTCCATCTCCTGGCCGATTCATCTCTTCTAAGGGTGTTTTATCTCCTCTTGATATCCCTATGATTACTCACAATGGAAAATTACAACCGCTTAACACATTATTTCCATCCTCTACTATTCCTTCACAAGATATCTTGTCTCTCATGCATGTTGTGGGTCACTTACAATCTCAGGTTCAATCACTCACATTAGAAAGCAAGGCCTACTATGCTTCCATTGATAACAATTCATTACATGGCAACCCTATTCCTAAGAAGATTCATAACTCAACATTTCCTAAGGATTTTATCATGCCTACCTTTTCATGTTTTGATGGTACTGGAAACCCTTACTTACATCTCAAACATTATCGTATGGCTATGGCTTCATATTCTAATGATCGATTATTGCTTAAAGCCTTTCGACATAGTCTTACCGATGATGCTTTACAATGGTATACTCATCTACCATTTGGATCTATTAGCACTTATCATGAGATGGAAGAAGCTTTTCTCCATCGCTTTATCATCAACAATGGCCCTAGAGTTACCTATGATCATCTACCTACTTTACATCAGGAAAAACATAACCTATCATGGATTACATCTTATGATTCAATGCTTGTATGCACCAATTAGTATTTCAACCTATCGATTTAGAGAAGAAATTTATCTTTGTCATGGTTTGATTCCACATTAAAACAAAGATTGCAATATGACACATGTGAATCATTCACACTTCTATGTTATAGAGTCATTGATCTAGAACAAGACCTCATTGCTACACATGTTATAGATCCTCCACCTATTGTTACTACTACTACATCATCTAGTTCTTCTCCATTTCCATCAGTTGAGCATCCTACATGATCTCCATCTCCTCCTCGCAAGCAAGTTCAACCTACTACATCACAAAAGCATCCTTCTTCTCCTACTCCATGGTAGTTACACACCTCAATCTTCTACACTGTTTCACGTGAGCCATTACATTTCTCTCATCACGCTCGACCACATGATGTGTTGATTTTTCTCAATGAGCATTTAATTCACTTACCCTCTAACCAACATCATCCACAACATCATTTACAATGTCAGCGATGATCGACCCTATTGTAATTATCACCATATCAATGGCCATAGGGATAATGATTGCTTTTGCCCTTCATGATCAGATTACAAACAATTAGAGGATAAGGCATCATCATTTCCTTTGGCTCTCGCTCACGTGAGTGGTCCATATCTCCTCTCCCTCATCCAATGAGCTACTACTCCGGTTGAGTTATCTCCTCCATCTAGTGCTAAGGTCATTATTCATCCATCGCCATAGGTTGTCACTCATGCACGCTCTCTCCATCATCCATCCATCATCATCATCTGCACCATCTCATCCATCTCATCATCTCATCCACCATCATCATGCTACTACTTGCTTACATTGGCTTCACATTGGATCCCCACACCTTGGCATTCACACCTCCCACCACCGCTACTCCACATGACATTCAAGTTTGGTTCATACACTCACACTACTTTCATTCCACATGCTTCCACCGCTTCACGCCACCTTGGTCTTTGGTAGGTGATTATCTATCACCTACCCCCTGATGATGCACTCATGTTCTTACGGTTCTTACATGATTGTTGAGGGATCTATTACAATAAGAACCTCTCTTCATGTGCTCTATCGATTCATCTAGCACACTCTATCAAATCATTTCCCGATGACACACTCTTGCTTTACATGGTTCATTCTTGACTGTTGAGGGGTCTTATCTAAATGAACCTCATCATCTATATACACTGGGGGGCATCACTAATCTTCCCCCCTATCCTCATACATCATACTAACATATTATACCACACACACTTACACATTTACACATCATCACAATTCATTTTTCAAAAAAGGTTACATCAATCATCAATCACATCATATATTACACATCATATCATCATCATCATCATAATTAATTACAACTATGCATTACAAATCAATTCAACAAACATGAACAATACTCAACACATCAAAGCATCATACATGAACAATCAAATAAATCATACATCATCATCACATCACATCACATCAATAAACATCAAATCATCAAATAATAAATCATATATATATATATATAAATATATATATATATATATATATATGATTACAATCATAGTTACAAAACATCTCATCACTGGGGGGAAACTCCCCTACATCGAATACATCAATACAAATCATATCTCATCATCATTTTCACACTATTGGTACTGCAAGAGCTCTAGAAACTCGATGCCTCACCACTAACTCTCGTCGCCGATCGATCACGACCTCGATATCTCTCCACCTGCCTCCATAGTAGTAGTGTAACCTCTATAGATTGCTCCGCAAAGTGACTCTATAATCAATGAAAATTGTGCAAACACATCTATGCTAAAGGACCACCACCCACCACCTCTCTAGCTCATTGTGTCTCCGCATGCCTCATCCTCTCACTCAACAACACATACATACATGTATGTTATTGCTATGGCCACTAGCTCAAACAAATGGGCATGCTCACCCATAATGTCATCCACACGCTCTAACATCCCTCCACCCGCAAGTATGTCGGTGGGCACATTCCATGTCAATGTCAATGTGTGGATAGATGTGTCCACAATCAAGGACCAATACATCACCTATAACCAATAGAACAACACATTAGACAACCATAACCATCACATAAAAAGTAAATAAATCATACAACATAACTATATATATACTCACGCTCCTATTATCACCCACATTACATTTTCGGGGCATGTGCTTTCCCTCTCCTCCTCCTTGTGGTAATCCCACCGCATCCAAAAATAATGGGAAAAAAACACCCATCGATGCCACCCACCATGCATGATATGCCTCCGTACACCCCCACATCATCATCTGCATCTATCGGCTCTATCACCGCATCACCTCTGTCTAGCCGGGAGGTACTAGCTACTCTCTGTGGGCCCTGGTCTAGCTCCGACCCTCCTCGGTGCTCTAACAACTCTAACCCATACATATGGCTCTGGGGGCACATCTAGGCCATACCAAAACTGTCGAGATACCCACTCCACCTAGAATAACTCGGTCACCCCTAAAACCGATCCTCCAACCACATAGTCCTTCGTATGCATCGTAACTCTACCACATCCTCTGGCCATCCTCCATAGTCTGGTATGGCCTCCATATCACTACCTCTGGCCCCATCCGATCTATCAATGCTCTATAGGTGTCAATATCCATCTTCCACCCATGCACACCAATCCATCTCCTAAAAAATATGTCTGGCCTAGCCCACTCTACTCGTGGACCACCAACTAGCCTCCTCAAATTGTTATATGCTGTAGCCCATACATACATGCAAAATGTAGTAGCTCCAATCCCACCTCCATGCTCCTCTATGTAAATATGTAAAGATCTCTATACAGGTGGGCCAACACACATCATGCCCCATGCATACCTAGTACTCTCCTCCTCTATCCGTGGAAAATATCATGCATCTTATATAAGATGCCCACACCACCTCCCCTCTACTGCAATCGATGATGATAATAAACTATGGCTATAAACTTTCAAGCAACATGGAACCCTTGATCTCAAAATCACATCCAAACTAATATGGGCCTCTCAGGTAGAACTCGAGTCCCCACAAAATACCACCTAGTGGCCCTCATTGTCTCTCCATATTCTCCACAACCATGACATGTACCCTCTCACCAAAAATAATGGTAATCATAATATGTGATATACATCCTCTAATGTGATTGTCATCTCACCCGTAGGTAGCCAAAATGTACAAGTGTCACACACCATCTCTCACAAAATGTCAACATAGGCATATTATGGGGCACATCCCCATCCTCGCTATGTGCCATAGGCCACACATGGTCCATAACCTCCCAATCATCATTTGATAAACCCAACCCAAGAAATGTACTCAAGTGGTGACCACCACGGAACTCCCTCGAATGGATATCCCTCTGCACACACAAAAAACAACACCAAACACAATGTTAGAACACCATACAAATACACACATGCTTACTTATGACATCACTACACATCAAATTTCACATTTACATCACTCTGGAAAAAATCACACTTTTCTGGACATGGGCACCTAGAAGCAGGATGGGGGCCAAGAGCAGGACACTAACAGCGCCCATGTCGGGCTGCTCTATCCCAAAGGCCACTAGCACCTTCACCACTTCTTGTCAGGTCCAAAACACCAAGAAAAAAAAAATAACAATTTTCAAAAAAATTCACCAAAAATGACTACTACACATGCATTTTTTGAAAAAAAATCACACTTACCAACTCCGTATCATCATATGCGATGCCATGATGGTGGTCACTACCATCTCAAAATGGCTAGGTCATGATGCTCTAACTTGTGGCATCCTTACACACTAGAGCTCACTCTCACACTCATGCACAAAAGACAAATGAGTTGACTAATCACTTTTTCACTTTACTATTTATAGTCACTTTTCATTATTCACTCTACTATGGTCATACTTTCACATTCACTACTCAACTAATACACATCACATGATTTTGCTAATATCTTGAGCATTTTTACTCGATTTCTATCCCATTTGTGAATTTCTTCAAAATTTCTACCTATCCATCATACACATACACATACACACACACACACATTATTTTCTCCGACATTGTCTTTCACTCAATCTACACACATTTTTGTGATATCTATCATACATTGTCTATTATGTGCTTACTTTAGCTCAACATTCATTCTCATTATCACTTCCCCTTTCACCTAAAAAGGGGGCATACAATTGGGGTCATCCTATAATTCCCCTTACACCACTACATGATCATTCAACACTTCTAATTCATCATTTTCAAACATTTACTAATACACCATGTGACATTTCATCATTTTCTATCGATTCCCCTAATGACCTAACTGGGGGAAACAAGCGTAAAATATCTCTATGAGTAAAAAAATCAAAACAAACAATCAATCAACCAATCAAATATGTTCAAGTCTCTAACAATCGAAATCATACCATTCAATCGATACAATACAACACATTTGGCCTCCCAGATGACCTAACTTGGGAGAGATGACCTAACTTGGGAGTTACATTTTACTTTCCAGATGACCTAACATGGGAAGTTATTCTACATTTTGTTTTGCTTCCAGATGACCTAACTTGGAAGCCATCACACATTATGGTGACACCCTTGGAGTGGGGGAAATGAGACGTCATTTCCTTTCCTATACTACTCCTATATGGGTCAACATGTTTTGATCAAAATATTTGGATCCAAAATCACTGAAAATTTGATCTGTGTCCATCTACAATGGCTAGATATTTTGAGGATGTAGTTAAAGGTTGGAGAATAACACACCTTTCTCCCTACACTCTTCCTCTCGGGTGGAAATGCCCAAATCCTTGGTTTTTCATACACACATGCAATCGGGTTGGGAATTGATCACTCCCTACCCCATCACATCATCATCATACAAAAATTCAAAATCATCAATCATTCAACATCACAAATCATCACTCTCATTTAGTGCACTTCATCATGGTCTTACATCTCTCATTACATTGCATGGATCAACATGTTGATCCATGGTTTCATCATGCTATATGTTCTCATTTGGCACACTCTTCTACCACATTGTGTGTTCTTCTACAACATGGGATTCTCTCGGATTTCTCTAGGTATGCATCTCTAACTACTTTATGTTACCGAGATTTCACTCACCAACATAAAGTGGGGGAAAATGTAGTCACAAAATCACATGCACTTACTACTATTATTATACCACCAAGTATGTTGTTTTATATATGGATCTTGTGTAAGAAAAGTATTCACTGATGACCCATTCCATAGTCTAGTCATTTGTCTTGTTGGTATTTTTTTGTTTTGTCTTGTACATTTGTCACTCACTCACACAGTTTTGGTCAGGTCTCAAGGATTCTATATGTCAGTACTCACTCTAGTTCATCATCACTAGTCTTTGACTAGGGTGCCTAGATAGGGATTAGGGCACCTGGGGGCACCCTGGTCCTGATTTCTAGGCACCCCTGGTCCCCATCACACTTGGTTTTATTTTTAGACATTGAGGTTGGTCTTTTTGGTTTTCCCTCTCATCTCCCTAGGTACTAGTCAACATGTCGGGTCATTAGTGTCAAAATTTGAGCAAGAGATCCCTATATAAACACAACATACATACTACCTTATGGGGGACTATTTCTACTAAGGGATAGCTATCTACATAGAGCAAGGGACTACATTTGGGCACTATTTTGCATCACACACTACATAGAAGGGGATATTCATTCTATTCCATCCACCATTTTGCATTTTATCTAGCTATTGCCCGATATCTCTCGTCATTGGCACTAGGAAACCTAGGCACATTATTACACACACAAACACACATAACTACATTGGGTCTGAGATGTAGTGCAACACTTAGTTCATAAGTCCATCCATTTGGTAGTTGAGGACAATCGACCCCTTCATTTGCATCTTTCTTTTTTAGGGTTTGATGCTTTGTGTGGGGTTTTACAGGTGATTCTTCATTGTAAGTTTATGATGACATCAACGAAACAAGTGTGACATTCACGTGACCAAAGGTGAAGTACTATGAAGACCTAATGACCATATCAAGATCATATTTTGAGTTTTTCATAGACCAGGCACCCAGATTTTTCAGACCATAGGGCACCCTAGGTGCCCTATCCTTCTCCCATTTAAGTGCCCCACCTAGCTAGATCTTCCATTGTTGTAATTTTTTTTGAAGGTTCATTTTATGACACTTTGTTCCACCATTTCATCACTTTTTTAGTCCCAGATCACTATGAGGTAAGTCCAATTTAGGTAAGTACCTTTCCCTTTCATTTTATTTCATTTAAAATATCAAATAAATTACTTACATACGATCATTTACTATCGCAATTTGTCTTCATCTACTTAGGGAAATAAAAGGGAATATCCATAAAACTTATCCATCACTTCTCCACCTAGAACAATGACTTGATAGAAATCTCAATTCCCACAAGAAAGAGCTTAAACTTGGAAGGTAAATGTTGTGATGCGTCTTCGCTAATAAAGTGAGAGGGCACTCAACATCAACAACGTTATCCACATATTGCCATGTTGGAATCCTTGCCACATCATCATCATCAACTCCTACTTCTTGTGCAATCTCGATAGTTAAACACACCTTGTGGCTAGTGTGATTCTTGGGTGGGTGACTGCCTATCCTACATTTATGTCTCTCACAAATAGTATGGTAAAATCGTTGAATGCTTGGCTTCACATCATCTATAAATCAAAATTTGAGACTTTATAAATGTTAGGAAAAAATCTTATTGCTCACATTTGTTATACCTGCCTAACCTCTCACGGGTTTTTTATTTTGATCTGTTATTGTTATGATCCTATTATTTAGGATCTTAGTTTGTTGTATTTTTGGCTATATAATAGCCAACTCTATGTATGCCAATATAGTGTGTTGAATATAATATTAATCCGTGTGATTTTGTTGTGCAAAGCTCTTAAAAGAGTGTATCGAGCAACCTAATCCTCCTCCCGTGATGAGTTGTCGAGTGTAGTCATGGGGAGCAAGTTGTTGTTTTCTCCCTGTAGATGACAGTATTTCAATGGAAAATAAAGTTTGTACAGTAAACAATTACTAGTTTCGTGTTTTCTTTTGGAACTCTGTGAGAAATGCGCACTGACCAATAAGTTTAGACACAATTTTTAAAGCATCTCCTTGATGGTAAAAGCTTTATAATTTGCATTCGTAGAACCTACGCAACATATACGATTGGAGGCCGATATTCCAAATAGGGAGAGGACCCATACGTGGTGCACCCTATCTTTGCACAGTCACCGCGCCACGTCACTGCCACCTGGACGAGTAAAAACACCACCAATGGATGCAGGACCAAATTCTTGACCTCCAACATTGCACCGCCACCTCACTACCACCTCGCCACGTGGACGATCCACGTTAGTGAAGATATCGAAAAGTTCGGTTTAATTGCATGGGACCAAGTGTTGTCCACTTTTTTTGTTGTCCGGGCTACCACATGCATGAATGCTCACCCACCACCCGTTAATGTGCGCGGGTAGGTTTATGGAGATGGTCACCGCCAAATCGGGCCATGGCATTTCGTGGGAAATGGAGGGAGCTGGTTCGGAGCTGGTTTTCGCACTGATTTTTGAGCTCGAGCGACCATTTCGTGGTATCTGCAGACCGGTGGGTGTGTGCATTTTTCTCACAAGAGTGACCGACTTCATCCTCGGCATTGGCTCACTACTAAGAAGATGAGAAGAAAAGGCAAGTGAGAGGTGAGAGGGTTCTCACTGGCGATGATCCTTAGTGTTTTTAAACACTTTGTACTACTATGGAAAGTTTGTTTGCCATTCAACAAAAGAAATTTGTTTTGTTACCCGTCTTATTTTATTTCTTCCAAGCTTAAAATCATTGGTGTATTTGTCTTTTTTATGAGCCAACTCTGTATTTATCAAAGCATTAATTTGTGGGTATAATGTGTTTAGAAGTTTTACAATTTTGCTGCACTACCTGCAGAAGTTTACTGATTTTCTTTTTTGTTATGATATGGCTTTGGATTATTTGTTCTTGTAACTTATTTTGACATGATTTTGTGTTTTGTTACTTAAAATGCCTTTACTTAAAATTTAAGGACAGGTGTTTTGCATTGGTTGGTAGAGAGTTTTCTTGCTCCTCCAAAATGTCTTTCTTTTTCGGCTTCATTTTTTGAAATTCTTCAACCCATCGGTGCTTTTTGGCCTTGTGTGGGTGGTGAGTGATTCACCATAAATAGTTTGATCGACTTTCTCAAGTGGGAACCAAAAGGTCGATCGTTGATAATGATGATGTACAAGACATTCATGTGTAGTTATTTTCTTAGATAGCCTGGATGGTATGTTGTTTTGAGTGTTTCTTGTTTTCGGGATCCCAAATGAGTTATGTTATTATCTCTCACAATTTAGAAATTAACAATAAATTAACAATTTATGTAGATATCTCTTCTTCAAGTGATGAATTAGTTGAGATTTATTTTATTTTCAAAATGTGATCTCTCAATCTTAAAGGATATTATACCTGTTGTTGTGAAAATAGGCGTCAGGATACCTTTTCTCCTTCTTACGCTCTTAGAGTCTGGAGGCCTTGTTGCTAGATGTTTCATATTCATTGTTTTCTGATGATTTGTCTGCTATCATGTCCTTTGTTGCTTATTTTTTCCTTACGATGCCCATGTTTCAGTATATTGCAGGGATAAACAAATTACTCTGGCATTTCATTGTAAAAAAGAATACATATTTATTTCACATGTGCCCGCAAACAATGCTTATTACCCCATATGATGATGGTAGTAATTTTGTTGGTGATACAATTTTGCTAGATGTATTCACCGAAGTCTTCCTATGTAGTCTCTAAAGTTATATAGTGCAATAGTAATTTCGCTTCACCTTAGTGTATCAATTGTTGTCTTTCGTATCGTACCCAATACTAACTAAGATATTGAACATGTGCCCATGAAACAATGCTTATTACCCCATATGATGATGGTAGTAATTTTGTTGGTAGTAATTTTGTTGGTGATACAATTTTGCTAGATGTATTCACCGAAGTCTTCCTATGTAGTCTCTAAAGTTATATAGTGCAATAGTAATTTCTGCTTCACCTCTTAGTGTATCCAATTGTTTTCTTTTTGTATCAGTACCCAATACTAACTAAGATATTGAACATGTGCCCGCAAACAATGCTTATTACCCCATATGATGATGGTAGTAATTTTTTTGGAAAGTCTTGAGAAATGACTTGTTGAAGTGATTGTAATAGATATGATGTGCATACAATGAAAATATTACTTAATGAATAGTTGACTGTATAGACTTGGTTTTTGTACACTTGTATATAAATTAATATATATTTTTAGTTCTATCAATGAATAAGAGAATATTGATCAATTTAAAAACTGTCTTATTCAACATTTCATGCTTCCATGTTTAATTAATAATGATACAATAGAAAACGGTTGGGTTGTATTAACTTCACATATCAACATTAAAGTACTTAGCAACATTACCTCATCATTGGACTTAACAAATGTCTTTCTTTCTATGGAATTTTATAGTGTTTATTTTCAGTGTTTGCAGCAACAAATGTAATTTGTTTTCTATTTTGGGTAGCAAAAATTATATGTTTTAGGTGGCAAAAATTATATGTTTTGGGATCTGAATGCATGTGGGAGATTGTTAGGCTACGTGATTTGCATGCTTGAGTGGGGAAAGGAACTGAATAAACTTTTACTACATCTGATTTGCATTACACACATTCGGCTTCCAAATTTCCTTCATCTCAGAGTTTCAGCAAAATGAACTTTTACTACAACTTCAATGAAGATATCTAGAAATTGTTTTTTTAGTGTTTGTATTTTTGAAACAAGAGGAACTGAATAAACAGTATCTTGTTTAGTGCAAGTTAGAAACATATCAGTACCCAATTTTTTTAGTGTTTATATAGAAACAAGAGGAACTTTAATGAAGATATCTAGTAATTTCTGCTTCACCTCTTAGTGTATCCAATTGTTTTCTTTTTGTATCAGTACCCAATTGTTTTCTAAAAAACTTAGCAGCATTACCTCATCATTGGACTTAAAGTAATCTATTTTCTAATACCCAAGTACCCCTTTAAGCAATTTCTAGGTCTAATTATGCATGATTTCTGTGTCTACTTACCCCTTTAAGCAATTTCTAGGTCTAATTATAGGCATTACCACTCTCTGTTACTGCCATTTACATTGTTTTCTGTTGTAATTGCTCGCTTCTGTATTAGCGTTCTCTCGATCTTGAGTCTAAATGTTTGAAGTGTCTTCCATGGTTCATATATACATGTTGCTCCCATGAGCTGCATTGCTGTAACACATTGCACCGGTTGTAGTGCACCCTATCTTTTGCGGTCATTGCACCACGTCAACGCCACTGGTGAGTAAAAACACCACGCCATTTGCGCGCGATTGTTGTCACGTCTACCGCCATGCATTGAATGCTCACCACAAGACGTTAATGTGCGCGGGTAGGTTTATGGAGATGGTCACCGCCAAATCGGGCCATGGCATTTCGTGGGAAATGGAGAGGGAGCTCGTTCAGTCTGGTTTTCACTTGTTACATTGCGATGAGCTCGAATGACCATTTCGTGGTATCTTGCAGACCGGTGGGTGCGTGCGTTTTCTCCACTCCTGACCGACTTCGTCCTCGGCATTGGCTCGGCCTGCTAAGAAGATGAGAAGAAAAGGCAGAGGTGAGAGGGTTCTCACTCAGGCAATGATCCTTAGTGTTTTTAAACACTGCACTATTAAAATAGTGAGCATAATCATACTGATATATTAACATAAGTTTAATTGTATACATAGAACGATGGAAAGTATTCTGATTACATACGCAAAATTAATATGAGTATTCTGATTACACCGCCAAATAGGGTGTAAAATAAAGAGCATCATCATATTGATATATTAACATAAGTTCAATTGTATACATGGACGCCTGGAAAGTATTTACGATTACATACGCAAAATTAATGTGAGTATTACTGATTACACCGCCAAATAGGGTGTAAAATATAGAGCATCATCATATTGATATATTAACATAAGTTTAATTGTATACATGGATGGTGGAAAGTATTACGATTACATACGCAAAATTTATATTGCACTATATAACTTTAGAGACTACATAAGAAGGCTTCGGTGAATACATCTAGCAAAATTGTATCACCAACAAAATTACTACCATCATCATATGGGGTAATAAGCATTGTTTGCGGGCACATGTTCAATATCTTAGTTAGTATAAGTAATATTGCCCTCTTTCTATCTTGCTTTTGGATTTTCTTTTCTGCCCGATACGGTGTTCGATTGGCAAGCGAAAAGGGATTTAGAATCCTTTTGTGAGCATTTGGTTGCCCAAATGATAAAGGATCTGGTCCCCCTGCTGAAAAGGATTTGGTTGTCCGCTTGAAAAGGGATTTACACTGTTGTTGTGAGAGGAGTTGGTTGCCCTCTTTGAAGCTTGCATCCATGGTGGCATTGCAAATGAACTACTAGACTGCTTGAACTTGTACAAAGTAAATGAGGTGATACATACCAAGATGGGCTGTACAAAGAGTTATTCATAAGTGATGGAGGTGTTCGATTTGAGCATAACTGGAATTTGAATATTTAACATATCTTGAAAAATCCTTCGATTTTCATGATCGATTCTGAGAACTTACACGCATCCTCTTTTCGTATTCCCTTAATTGATTTGCAAGTTCCCTCTCCCTCTTCTCTTGCTCTTTCCTTTGTTGCTTGTGTGCCTTCTCAATCTCTTTCTGTTGCTCCTTAGCCTGCTTCTCCCTTTCTCTTTCAAGCTTCTCTACCCGATCTTTTTTCTTTTTTTGCAAGTCTGTGACCTTTTTTCTTGTGCCACTTCTTTTTTCCGTAACTTTAGTTTTGCTTGTTCCTCCTTTTTTCTTTCCGCATCAACCAATAGCTCCATGTACTCAGGTGCAGTCAAAATCTGTGAATGCCTACTCAGTCTAATAGAACCATCTGATTTGTTTATGATCTCCCTTGGAAGTCGTAGAAAATGGGAAAGTAACGTACCGCGTCCATCTTGGTTTTCAGTCTCTTCAGGGTGTTGAGGTTCATGTTGCATAACTTCTAAGTTAATTTCATTTTCTTGAGCATCCTCTTGAAATTCGACTTCGTCTTGTTCATCCTCATCTCCAACATCTGCATAGTAATGAATTATTGCTTCTTGTTCTAGTCCTTCAGGAAAGGAAGGCAGATTTAAGCTTTGATCTTCTATGCTGGATGGTAGCTTGTAACCCAAGTTTTTCATGGCATCCTCTAACCATTGTGGCGGGTTAACTTGACTTGGCAAGGACAAATCATTGTTACTTACAAAATCTGAAGACCCCTCCTTATTGTTGATGATGTTACTTGGGTTTCCAAGAGCACCGTTTAGCTCCACTCCATGTGTTGCAGCTGCTTCCATATCATCTCTAGAGTCAACATTTTGCATGAATTGAGTTTCAGGTACCACCTCTTCACTGTCATTTAATTCAGGATTTATTCGTTGAGATAGGCTCAAAATGTTTGTGACAGCATCAACAACTTCCTCACCTTGCATGTCAAATGCCTGGCTGCATGCCATGTCATTTAGGAGAGCATCATAATTCAATGGCCAAATACCAGTTCTTTTGAAACCTGTAATTATGTTAGATGGTGTCTGTGCCTTTTTTAAGGCTCTACTTGCAAGCTCAGCAATGTCACTCCTTTTCACATCTGCACATTTGTTCTCTACCATCCATTTGGACCTCTCAGCTCTAAAATATGTCTTGAAAGGGCTGAACACACTCACGTCAAGAGGTTGCAACTTATGACTAGTATGTGCTGGTAGTGTTATCAAATCAATGCCCAATTTGTTTGCCTCCTCCACAGTTTGTAATGCTACATGGCTGCCATGGCCATCAAATATCAATAGGTGTCTATTATTTGGAGAAACACCGCCTGGTACTGAACGTGCAAAATGACATAGCCAATTTAAAAACAATTCCTTTGTCATCCATGCATTTGGATGTGCAGCCATACATGCTCCAGGTTCACAATTTTTAATGTAATTCTTTATCATTCTCTTTCCCTTGAACAAATAAAATCCTGGGATTGACATACCTGTTGCATTGACACAACACAATATAGTGATCCACTCCCTGCTCTTTGGTATTACCTTTGGGACATTACGACTGCCCCTCTTTGCAATTACACGAACTCCACAATTTCTTCCAGCCTGCAAACCAGTCTCATCACAATTCCAGATTTTATGAGTGCCGTATGAATAGGTTCCATAGCTTTTGGCCAAATTATCATAAAATTTTGGTTCTATTACTAGAAGGGCGCAAGTTTAAAGCTCTATCCCTGTCAAGTCCCTCAGCGGTTCGGATTGCAAGGTCTGGATGACGTTTTCTGAATCCAGCCCACCATGATTTACCAGGAAACCCATCTCTGAAGGGGTTTTGTCTTGTTTCACAAATCTGAGCAACATTTGCCTTTAGTTGCATTAACTCCAAGCCATGACCCATATCAGCCATTTCTTTGCACCATTCAACAATTTCCTCTTCTTCTTCTTCAGTTAGAACTGTTGGAGGACCCCTCCTCTTTGTGTGGGTGAGACCATTTAGCCAATAGTGTAATGATGTGGGTGGAATGGAATACTTCTTTATTCTTTGCTGCTCTAACTGAGAACCCATTAAAATCAACATCATCTATCGCCTTTTCCATATCTTCTTTTGTCGACCTCGGATGACGCTAAGCTTCTTTGTTGTAGATGTTCTTGAACCGAGACGGTGGGTGGGTTTCTACATTACGGTTCATTACCGGTTGGTCTTGAATTATCCTCTTCATCACTTAAATTATGCGATAATTGTACACCTCTCACTTTTGGCCTCCTTGATCTTCTAGCAATAGCACCTTTTCTCATGGTGTAAATGAAATACGATTCACGGCATGAAAGATGATTGTTGGAAAAGAAACTATAAATATACCAAAATGAATCTTTGGAATATGCTAGAATATGAATGATTTTGTTTAATTTTAGGAATTTCTCCACTTGTAGTTTTCATTATGACAATCTTTGTATAGTTCAACAATGTTGTATATTGCATTTCGAAATTCACTATATTGTTCGTTAGAAATATGGAAGGAAAATTTATAATGAAAACATTAACATTGGTGGGTGAGCATTCAATGCATGGCGGTAGCCGGACAACAAGCTGCCGCGGCAGTGGACAACACTTGGTCCCATGCAATTAAACCAACTTTTCGATATCTCCACAAACGCGGATTGTCCACGTGGCGAGGTGGCGGTGAGGTGGTGGTGTGATGTTGGAGGTCAAGAATTTGGTCTTCGCATCCATTGGTGGTGTTTTTACTTTATAAATTTTCACTTCCATATTTCTAATGATTGGTAATGACTTAGCTTTAAACTCTATAAATTTTCCCTTCCAAAAGATACAGACTGAAATTTTGAGAAATTGGGATAAAACATATATTTCTTTTGAAACCTGCAATTATAGTGTTTTTACTCGCCCAGGCGGCAGTGACGTGGCACGGTGACTGTGCAAAGATATGGTGCACCACAACCGGGTCCTCTCCCCTAGTTGTTAAAGCTAAGTTGTCGTTAGAAATATGGAAGGCATATATTTATAATGAAAACATTACTTGGTGGGTGAGCATTGCTTTGGGGATAAGCTTGGTTGTGGTGCGGGGTCGATAATGGAGCAGGTTTTAAATTGGTCAATATTATCTTATTCATTGATAGAATTTAAAATTTTCCTTCCATATTTCTAATGAGAACTTGACAAACTACGTATTCATCGGACTCTTCTATGTAGTTTTTAAAGTTATGTTTTCAATATAAAATTTTCACATATGATCATAATACTTTCCAAATTTCTATGTATACTGATAAAACTTATGCTAATATCATAGTGATGATTGGAAAAAATATTTTTCAAGCTGGAGAATGAGATATCTGGAAAAATGAACAATACGATCGAATTCAAAAATGCAATATACAACAACTTCTTTGGACTATAGAAACATTTGTTGTGGTCATATTCCGGCGAGTTGTATATTCCGGTAGTGTTGTATTTAAAGTTATGTTTTCAATATAAATTTTGCACATGTAATTAGAATACTTTCCATCTTTTTATGTATACAATTAAACTTATGCCTATATAGCGGTGATGACTATACGGTAGAGAAGAAGAATATATGTTCCCAAAGAAGTGTATTTCTTTGTTTGCACACCTTTGTCATGGCATATACATTTATTAAGAGTTCTCAAAAAGTAAAGGTTCTTTACTATTAGCTTTATACGAAATATCTTTGCACTTGTTACTTGCGATTAAATGTATCTTTGTCCCGGTTGAATATTTCCTTCATCCATAATGGTTTTACCGGCATTATTGTAGCCATGACTCCTCACAATTTGTAAGAGGAAGAAATATATGTTTTATCCCAATTTCTCAAAATTTGATCTGTATCTTTTGGAAGGAAATTTTATAGAGTTTAAAGCTAGTTGTTACCAATCGTTAGAAATATGGAAGGGAAAAATATAGAGTAAAAACACCACCGATGGATGCGGCACCAAATTCTTGACCCCTGACATTGCACCGCCACCTCCTTTGCCACCTTCAAATATATGTTTTATCCTAATTTCTCAAAATTTGATCTGTATCTTTTGGAAGGGAAAATTTATAGAGTTTAAAGCTAAGTTGTTACCAATTATTAGAAAAATGGAAGGAAAATTTATAGAGTAAAAACACCACCAATGGATGCGGCACCAAATTCTTGACCTCGACATTGCCTGACCACCTCACTGCCACCTTCAAATATATGTTTTATCCCAATTTCTCAAAATTTCAGTCTGTAGTTTTTGGTAGTGCATGGCAGAACAGAGTATCAATTGCAACAAAAACGCTCATAGTTGGACCTTTGCACTTGTCCTAGTTGGTTATAAACATCATATTTAACAAGCCTTTTGCAAAAAATGGCTAACAGGTTTATAGCTTGTGAACTATTTGCTTTAAAACCAGTCAATACAACTCTGCTGCAATATGCAAACACTGAAAAAATAAATAGAGGGCTTGAATTATGAAATAGTTTGTAATTCATAAGTGTCTTACAAGCTGCACTTCTCCTCACTTCTTGACTTTGAGAGATGAAAAGCTGCATGAACAAATGGAATTGTAATCCATCCTCCACTTTTATTCTATCATCCTAAATTGATTGGTTGATGTTAGTTGACATGGATTCACTATGATAGTTCAATCAAATGGTTGAGATTTATTGGGATTTAATCGATGGATAATATTTTAGTTGGTCATTTTTATTATTTTATGCGTTGGTTACACAATTTATTGTTCATATGGTGCTTGAGTTTTTAAACAACTTGTGAAAGGTGAGGCTGACCATAATTTCATTTATTGTTATGCGAGTGTTTACTTGGGATTGAAGACTCTTACATCAAATCTAGTGCATTATATTTGAGATCTGGTTTGGAAAGTCTTGAGAAATGACTTTTTGAAGTGATTGTAATAGATATGATGTACATCTGATGAAAATATTACTTAATGAATAGTTATTTGTATAGACTTGGTTTTGTACACTTTGGTATATAAATTAATATATATTTTTAGTTCTATCAATGAATAAGAGAATATTGACCAATTTAAAAGCTGTCTTATTCAACATTTCATGCTTCCATTTTTAATTAATAATGATCTGATAGAAAGCAGGTTGGGTTGTATTAACTTCACATATCATTCAAAATATGTTATTAAAAAGGTGAATGTCTTTTCACCTACTATCTCCACTAATGGACCCCGCACCACAACCGGGTCCTCTCCCTAAAGCTACGCGAAGATTCACTCTGTCTTTAGGTGTGATTGCTGAGAATAATGATTAGTCGAGGATAGTGCCTCGATCTCTGACATAGCACATTCATACTAATACGGTGATACGTGCCTCTACATTCTACCAAATTATATACATTGAATCTGATCTTACATATTACAGGCTAGGTCAAAGACACGTGCATACCATGTATATTTTTTCACCAAGCTTACGATCTATTCCTTTGAAGGCAACATTATTGCACAAGTTTAGAATCGGACACTCTTCTTGCCATACACGCTTATGCAAAAGAAAGGTCAGATAGCATTGGTATTGTTGATAGCGGTCTTCAAATTTGATAGTTCGTTTAGTCTTTATGTTATCATTAACGTGTTGTGGCTGCTTACATAAATTTGACAATCAAAATAAATTGTGTCACTAGGAGGTCGATGCGTATATTTAGTCTTGTGTAGTTTAATAGTATTTGTCAAGAGTCATGTTTTGAGTCAATTAGCATTGTGTTATATATAAATGTTTAATTATTCATATGGAGGTGTTAATGTGTTCATTGAGCCATTAAGCTGAATTCATGTTTTGTCATTGTCACTTATATATGTATTGTCAAAGTCATTCATATAAAAGAATCATTCTTTAGTGAATTTTCATTTTTGTCATGCGTCATTATAGTGTAAAAGAGTTCAAATATTGATGTGTTGTTATTTTTAACTTCGTCTAGTGGTCATTGTAAAAGTTAAAAAATTGTAAAATTAAAAAAATAAAAATTGTCTCACTTTTCAATAATTGGACGCATTTTCGCTTGTACTCGCGCCCATCTTTTGGGGATAAATTATAGATTGAGCATCATGATCACATTTCGTTGAGATAACACCTTCATCTTTGGAGGAAGGAGACATTAGAGGTTGGAGGTCAATCAATGACCTCTTGTTAGTCACCAATGACGAGGCCACATGAAGGTTTGGTGACATGTGTGTTTTCTTCAAGTTGTGCGTGGTGTGTTACGCAATGTTCTTGTTTTCAATAAGTGGAAATTTCACATTGAGGGGGGGACATGATCCAATTTTCTATTTCCAGTTTTCAGTTTGTGTGTAAGAACAAAAAAATTCAACAGAATTTCCTATGTTATTCCACGTAGTGAAATGTGATGAGGGCTAAAAATAGTACTTGGCACATCATGATGTGGTTATAGGTAAACCACTTGAAAAACTTCATTTTTGGTTTGTGGTACTCCAATTGAAAACCACCATTTTGGTTAAGTGGTTAACCGTTTGAAAACCATGTAATGGGTTTGCAATCATCCTATGATAAAAATCACCTAATCATGAAAGCGAGTGCGAAACAAAGATAGATTTTCCCCATGTTGGCATGTTTGCACTAAGGGGGAATATTAGGAAAAAATCTTATTGCCCACATTTGTTATGCTTTCCTAACCTCTCACGAGTTTTTATTTTGATCGTTTATTGTTATGATCCTATTATTTAGGATCCTCGTTTGTTGTATTTTTGGATATATAATAGCTTGACTCTATGTATGTCAATATAGTGTCTTTGAATATAATGTTAATCAGTGTGATTTTGCTATGCAAAGCTATTTGATCCTTTTCAATAAACCATTGTGTTTTGTCATATAGGAATATGAGAGTACAAGATTCTACAATAATGATAAACATTATAAATCGGTCACGCCCCTGCATTTTTGGTTTTATACATATACTTTTAACTTATAACACCAAGTTTATTGAAGTAGTTTCATGGACTTGAAAAGTTAGAATAAAAACAATTTTCTTATACTTTGACCAAAAATATTGTCATCGTGAATACATGAAGAAATTGTAAACATAAACTATTTTAATTAGACCACTTTGATATATGTAAAAATATCTTCCCAAATTTGTCGCCTCTAAAAAATAAAAATATATAGAACTAGTACAACCTATCAAAGTTATGCTAAAAATTTCGATCAATGGATAACATCTACTTACTTTCATATGGCTAACCATTGGAGGGGATAAATGTAAGTGGATTGGATAATGTGTTTCAAGTCTTAATTAATAACATTTAAATTTTTAGAAAAATTTATTAGTTAAGGTTTTAGGCCTAGGGCTTTACGGTTTGCTTTTGTTTATCAAGATTTATAGTAGTAGTCTTTATACGCATCATCTAGCATATCATAGATATTTTTTATTTGCATCCTTTTATCGATCATCATATATCTATCTTTATGATCAAATTAGGTTGACATTCATCCTAGGAAGTTATCACTTCTTGGGGTGACCTTGACCTTATCAGCTGACCCACCATCTTATCTACTAATCCTTTTCGTGTTTAGTTTCTTTTTGTTGTGCATGTTGTCAAACTCGTAGCGGAGAGGATATTTTGTGTGTGTATTTTCATCTCCATCACCATCTCATATTAGGAGATAACCTTAAACCCTCCCATAGTTTTTGAGTTTCTTGTTTTCTTATTTCCTTTTCATTAACTTGTAATAGGAGTGGGAAATATCGTCAAACATTTTGGCAATCCGGTGGAACCCGCCCTTTCTCTTTGGCGAGTTCTTTATTTTTTTCATTTCATTTCGTATTTCAATTCATATTCCATTTCTTTCTTTCCACGAAACCCGCGGTGAGAGCTTGGCTTTCTTTCGTGTGCGATGTATTTTCGTTTGGATCAACAACGTGTTTACTTAAATTGAAAAAGGAAAATAGAATTATCCATGTATTCCTCATTTTGTCTTTATTTGATATTTTTACATCTCTCTCCTTCTCTTGTTTGTGTGATCTCATCGAAGATAACATTTGGATTTTGATTTAAAAAGAACACCTTCATACTTGCTTGTTCACCTAGTCTAAGTAGGAGGTAATCATGTTGCATCCACTTATTTCACACACATCCAAACTCACACATCAATTTACACATCTTAAACATCTTCTACCGGAAAAACTATTGGGATTGCATCACCTAATAGGAAATACGCCGCGGTGTTACGGTCGTGTTATAATTTTTTTTTTTGAGTATCGGTATATCAGCTAAACGCCCGATACCCTTATGGTTGTGGTATGTGAAGTGTGAGGTTAGGCCCTTATATCTGGCCATGTATTGGTAGTCATCACAGATTTTTGCCTCACGTACCTTTGGGTATATCAAGGAAACCATCCAAAACATCATGAAACCATCCTTAAATTGTCCATTTCTTAGGTTCCCTCTGATCCTTTCATTTTCTTCTTAACACTTTTCTAATAAACAAGATAATTAACACTTTGCTACATGATTTTCTTGTCATAGTAATAACCAACATAAGTTTTTGTTGTATGTTTCATGCCTATTCTCACTCGATCTCAAATCATAAAATGGAACAAAATACCTCATCCAACAACAATCTATCCTAATAAACATTCTTTCTTGCCATTGTTTCTTCCACTCCTTTGATTACTTCCTCTTTAGTCTCCCAACTTGTCGTTTCCATGACCCCTTCTAGAGAGCCCCCTATGGTCCAAAAGCATTCCCAAGTTGAAACTAATCCATTCATCAACCATCATTCTATTCATTCTCGACCAACTACACCCCCATCTTCCACCTCCTTAGAGACTTTTGGGCCTTCCATTATCCCTCCCGTATGCTTGGGGTTTCGGGAACTCCTAGACGCTAACCTTGTTTCCCTTTATGACTATCTTATCTACAAGTCCACCATTCTTCCTATTGATGGAGCCCCTCATCAAAAAATCTACACTTATCACTCTCAACCCGAGTCCACTCAAGTCCCCGACTCTAAACTCGTTATCTTCTTTCCTAGAGCCATGAATGAGGTTGTTATGGCCCAACATGAACATGGCTCCCACGAATATTCCACTATGATCCCCCGAGCTCATCAATCCACTCAATTGGTGGTTCCCATTCCACCCAACCTACCTCATATCAATGTCACCCCAAATGATCCCATCCTCGTTGCTTCTTCATCCACTTGTTGTCATTAGTGCCCTGACCCAAAATCTCAAGAATCCCATTGACTTCCTCCATCGGCCGAGCAACTTTGATAAAACTTTGGTTCTTATCCCTACATCCTAGGTCCATGAAAATTTCATCATATCGTAAACCCATCCTTTAAAATCGAATCAAACTCATCAACCTTTTCTCCTGAGTGCCTTCCGCCACATGTTCCCTAATCAATCTACCCAAAACTCTTAGCCACCCCATACCTACATTCCAACTCATCCGATGAAAAAACAATCTAATATCATCATCTCTCAACAACAATAAACACAACCATATTCATCTATTTACATATGTCCCCATCTCTCAACAACATCTTATCTCCCAACCAATTCAATTACAACCCTTCAACTATCTTCCCCCTTATCAACCACCCCCAAACACCTACTTATACTTAGCACTCAATCTTATTCTCAAACCAATCCATCCACTTCTTACGATCCCCAACCTCATCCATCAAATTATCATCCTCAAACCTCCAATGACCCCATGAAAGCTTTGCTAAGGAGGCTAGAAAACCTAGAAGCCACTACCTTGGGTCCTAAAAGCACATTCACTTATGAATAAATTTGTAATGATCCCATAAATCCTTCGGTCATTGTCAAACCTTATCCTCCACATTGGGAACTCCCTAAATTTTCTAAATTCAATAGTAAGGAAGACCCTCAACAACACCTTCATGCCTTTAGGAATGCATGTTACCTCATTGCACATGATCGGGACCTCACACTGCACACTTTCCCATGTTGTTGGTTGGCCCCACTTTGGCTTAGTCTGATGGAATTTCAAAGAACTTCCTTTTTTGTTCATACAACTTTCACAACTCTTTTAGAGCATTTCTCCATTAATATTGCACACAAAATCACCATCACCGACCTCTATGCAACTAAGCAATTTGTGAAGAATCCATCATGATTTTTTCGCTAGATGGCATGGCATCATCAATCAATTATCCTTATACCTTCCCCAAATTGATCTTATCAAGATTTTCTCTCGATCATGTGTGAAGCATATCTCATCAACCCTTCAAATCCAATCTTTCAAACCTTTGAAGAAGCCTTCACCATGGCTCACAAATTAGAACTCCATACCCTTGAGCAAGCCCATGTCAAACTTCGATCCAACAAACCAAAACTGAATTCACCAAGTCATCTAATCACAATGAAAAATCTAAAAATGCATCCAATGCCGTCATTGTTAAATCATATTTTGCATCCACCTCTCATACCAAGCCTCCACAAAAGGCTCCATGACCTACTCCTAATTATACTCCCCTCAGAGAATCATATAGTTCTATCTTTGATAAACTCATGGCTGCACATCTCATCCAACTTCCTCCCATCTGCCCATTGTTGATGAAACACATCCTAAACCCACGTGGTACCGTGAAGAACACTATTGCAAACACCCTCGGGTTCACGGTCATGATATTGAAAAATTCCTCACCTTCAAAGACCTCGTCAATGCCTTATTGATTGTGGGGACCTTCAATTAGATAATCCTAACGCCCCTCTAACCAACCGTTAGACGTCTTTAAGCAACCCTTCCCTAATCAATTACCAAATAAACAAGTTGATCACTCTACATCTCAAGCACCCAATGCTCATATGATCAATGCTCTTAGTCAAGATTCAACGTCATCACTTGTGTCGATCTCCCTTCATCCACTTGATTTTTAAAAAACAATTTTTTTGTAAAACCCTATATATTTAGAGTCACATGCGATTGATAAAATACATATCGACCCAAGAAATAAGCTAGCTAAAAATTGAAACCTTGGGTGCAAGAGAGGGAATAGATGATTTAGTTGATTTTGCAATAAATCTGAAGTGTGGTGGATTGGAAAACTGATGGAAAGGAGGAGGAAACTACATGAATTGTCTTAATAAAATTGTGTGATTGTTGTATATTCCTTGATTGGGGCATCTAGACTAAGTCGGGGTGTGTGTGGTGTTGGAGATTGTTTTGAAATTCCGCGACTACGAAAAACCTCATAAACTAATTTTTCTAATGTTCCAAGATGTTATGCAACCCTTCATTTTTGTCGTTGGATGATCGCTATATTCTCCTATGACCTGCGAAAGGGAAAGATAACTCTGAAACCCAAAAACACATCAAATCCTAAAAAGAAAAAGATGCAAATGGGAAGTCGTATTGACCTCAAAGATCACCCTACTAACTCGCCCAACTTATGATCGAGCACTTAACTACATTCAAACTCCATGTAGTTCTCGTGCGTGTGTGCAAAAATCATGCCCTAGGAAGCTCTTGTGTAAGATTGATGCGAGCCATGCACACATGCTTCAAATCACCCAAACTTTTTGCTTAGAAGTAAAAAAAAATTTATCCTTCACTTTTCTCAAAAGCCAACACCTTACTAAAATTTGCTCACTATGCCAAAATGCATTAGAACATTTTACCATGAATGAAAATCACTTCAAACATGTTTAACAAAACCAAATAAACTTGTTCCAACTATAAAATTAGTTTTAAAAACCTTCTATCATAATTTCCTTTTGCCTCTAAATGCCCTTGCATACTCGAAATTGTTGTTTTTCGACAAAATTCCATCATTTTTCATATTTTCCCTTGATCAGTAAAATTTTTAGGCACCCATTTATCCCTTCTAGGTGCATACCAAAATTTAGGTATGAACTCATCTCCGGTGAAAAGGTGTCCTTTTTTTGTGTAATATTGACTAGTTTCGAATTATCCCTCCTATCCTATAAATCTCCAAACTAGAAACAATCTGCAAACAACCATTCAAAAAGGATTATATTTTTGGATACCCTTTTTCTTGTTCTTTCTTTTCACCATTGGATTTTTCTCAACTCCTTTTCTACCTATCCCAATCACCAAACCCTCATTTTTAGGCTTATTTCACTAGCTTGAACTAGGGTTTCTTGCTCTAAACCCTAAGGTTTTATTTCTTATCACTCTACCTACTTTGCAAATATCTAAACTCCCTTAACACCCTTATTTAATGCATTTCCACAATTTGGCTTCTTTAGGCATGTTCTTGTTCTTAAGCACTTAGTTGTTCTTTTCCCACTTTGTTTTTAGTCTTCTTTTCTTGATTTTACCTCAATCGTCTATACTCACCATCTTCCAATGTTTTTTTATCATCTCTAGAAATCTTCTCAATCACTCATTTGGTTTCCTTTCATGATTCAGTCATAAAGTGTCAACTTCTTATTCACAAGGTTTCTCAACTTGACTATACAAGACAATCATTCAAGCTCTCAATTTAACATTTTTCAAGGACTCCCCACTCCTTTCATTAGTTTTATACTTTTTCAACTAATCTTATCAAGGCTCCAATTCTCTTCCTTGTATCCTAAACTTCTTTATATGACCTTTTCCACACCATTTCTTGACTTAATTTGATTATGAGAGTAGTAAATTATGAGTTTCCCATTCTCTTACCTTCAATTAAAAATAACTAGAAAATGATATCTCCAAACTGAGACATTACACTCACAATTCCTCCCCTCACTAACACTTAACATTTTCTTGATTCAATGTTTTTGAAATTTATTAAATAGTGTAAGAACAATCCATTGAATCCTATATCTCTCGCCCTATGGGAGAATGAGTACTACTCTCACCCAAGGGGCTTGACTACCTAACTATATATATGGGCAATGGGTTTCCCTATCTATACTCTGATGAATAGAGTATCGGTCGAGACATACCATCCATTCTCTATACTGTATACATCTATAATTTTCTTGCAAGACAAATCACAAAATCACATAACAAATTATAT
The DNA here is from genome assembly GCA_018340775.1 of Taxus wallichiana var. yunnanensis. Taxonomy (NCBI): domain Eukaryota; kingdom Viridiplantae; phylum Streptophyta; class Pinopsida; order Cupressales; family Taxaceae; genus Taxus; species Taxus wallichiana. The sequence continues at coordinate 539,369,953 of CM031241.1, read as the reverse complement.
ATACAAAACAAAAACCACCCATCTCAAAATATAAAATATATGTGTTCAACATTTATTCCTTTCGCCCCACTCTTTTCTTCACAAATAGGAAAGCAAAAGACGTAATGGATTAAATTATAACAGAACAACTAATAAAACAAACTCTAATTTGAAGGAAGATTCCATCCAAACAGTATATATCTACTTGACACCTCGAGTCTTTGGCGTCACTATTGTTGCAACAATGTCTTCTCTATTCCCTCTTTTATGGTAAAACTTGTTCTCGATGGTTCCTTTCTTTCAATCAAAACATTCTTCTGTCTTTCACAAAAATTAAAACCGTGGCCAAGTGGAGGTTGAGGATCAAACTAAAAAACAAGGAAATTACATGTTGACTTTAATATCATTCATCTAAGATAGTTTTAAAATTTTTAGTATATATTTGTTTTAAAAGGAAATAATATTTTTAGCAGTCAAATTATATTTTAAAAATAATTGTTATTTAAAATTTTGATATTATAAAATATATTATGTTGAAAAACTAAACTCTTTAATCAATTATATATATTTTAGCAATTCTTCTGCAATTTTTCTAGACTAAAAATTGACTAAACTATGAATTTTAGAATAATTAGTTTTATATTAAATTTATATTTTTCTTTTTATTCTTTATAGATTTCATTGATTTTTGATTTTTGATTTTTCCTTTTTTAATATATAAATAAAGCCTAATAAATGATTGAATGAAAGGTACTTCAATTTTTCAATTTTTGAAGCAATGTTGCCTTTAAAACCATCTCCCTTCACTACCAATACTCTCAACTATTACAAGTTTATGATTGAATTTGGAATTCGGCGTTTAAGTATTTGCAATCTGTCTGTATAATTTGTCAAAGGAGGGGAGAAAGTCCCATTTAGTGAGTAAAGCCTAAGTTTCCTAAATTCAAAGGGTAATTATCCTTCCAAATAATTTTTCACAAATTAAATATTCTAAGGGAAGAACAATTCCTTAAACTCGGAATAACGATTCATGTCAAATCTGTTATTTGTTAAATGTAACATTTCAATATCAAAGCAATTTCTCAAACTTTGAGGAATATTTCCGATAAAAAAATTCATTGAGCAAAAGTAAACTTGTATTAGGCCACATTGATGGTATTTTACCCCTCAATACACTATTAGACAAGTCACCTACTTTCACTTCAATCCAACTTAACTAGTGTTCCAAAAAGAGAAACTTTCTAGATAATTACGAAATATTTACATATGGAAAAATATTCCATATCCAACATGGAATCTCTCTCACAAGATTGTTGTTAATATACAAAATAGGCAAATAAAACAATGAACAATAAAAATAAAATAAAGAATATTGCAAATAAACAAAGTATTCCAAACTCAAATCAACACTTTTGTGCATATATATCTTCTTCCCTGTCAGAGCTTCACTCAATACAATCTATGTGTAAAAACACTTACAATTGCCTCCAATATATAGAGGTCTTTCATCTAACAATAGAACACAACTCTAAAAATAGAGCAATCTTAATAATATAACTATCTGCTAAAAATAACACATGTTGTTGTGCATGCAAACAAATCTATTTATTTTATTTGCTTTTATCCTAAAAATAGGGACATCTAATTAAAACTAAACTATGCATGGAAAAACAAGTTGCTTTTTGCTTTTCCTAATAATAGCAAAAGCATGTGGGGAGAAATTATCTATTTCCAACACTCCCCCTTAATTTCGACCTTCAAAATTTTATTATTCTGGAGTTGAGTTTGTATTTCCAAATCTTCCATATTCAAAATCACAAAATCCCAAGCAACATCTTAAATATTCAAAAACTTCCTTTGAAAAATATTTTGTAAAGATATTAGCAAATTGATCTTTGGATCTGCAAAATTCAAGAAAAATTATTTTTGTTCACCATCTCCACGATGAAATGATACCTTGTATCAATATGCTTACTCCTCTTGTGAAAAACATGATTTTTGGACAATGTTATTGTTGAGTTTTTGTCACAAAAATCTACATGGCATCCTCTTGATTTTACCTCAAATCTTTAAACACTCTTCTCATCCCATATGCTTTATAAGCCGCTTGTAGACCAAAAAATAGGCCACCCCATGGCATCGTGGACTGTAAAAACCCATTATTATTATTATTATTATGCACACAACTTGATATGTTGCTCTATTATCGCTACCTCAAATATTTCAACACTCTTTCTCATCCAAACAATTTGAAATGTTGCTCTATTACATTATGACATACTCTACTTGTTAAAGATAACGTGACAATGGGTTGCTTATTTGATGACCATGAAACCACTCATGTTCCAAAGTGAAAAGTATAGCTGAACATGTTTTTCATGTCATTTATACTTCCGACATTGTCACATCTATATAACCTATGAGCTTGAACTTATCTAAAGTTGAATACAAAATTGCATGATTCTTCGCTCTACACACATACCTCAAGATCCTTTTCTAGCTTGACCAATGTGAATCTTTTGGATATTTCATGAACCTTGATATGAGACTCACACCATACATAATATCAGGCCTTGTGGCCGTCAAATACATGAGACTTCCAACTAACCTTTTGAACAATTTTAGATCCACAAATGATCTGTTGTCCTCTTTGCTTAACTTCAAACCCCGCTGCAACTAGTGTTGAGTACTTTGGCTTACAAATCAACATGTTAAATCTCTTCAAAACATCATTAGCATACTTTTCTTGTGAAATAAAAACTCCACCTTCTTATTATTGAACTTCAATGCCAAAAAGTAATGCATAAGACCTAGATATGTCATCTCAAATTCTTTCTTCATGGCTGATTTGAATGAATCTATAGATAGATTTCCAGTAATGATTAAATCATCTACATATAAATAAACAATCATAATCTTACCTTTCTCATTTATCTTGGTGTATAAGGTAGTCTCACCTATGCTCCTACTGAAACCATTTTTAATCAAATAAGAATCAATTCTATTGTACCAAGCTCTAGGTGCTTTCTTGAGACCATAGAGCGCTTTTCTCAACTTGTATACTTTTCTTTGATGACCTTAAATTTCATAACCTTATGGCTGATTCACATAAAATTCCTCTTCAAGAAAACTATTCAAGAATGTTGATGTTACATCCATTTGATAAATAGACCATTTGTTTTGAGCGGCAATTTGTTTTGAACCATTGCAAAAACCATTTCTTTGTGTCCAAATGTGCTACTAGTGCAAATGTTTCATTATAATAAACTCTATATTTCTACTTAAAACCTCTTAAAATCATCCTTGCTTTATGTTTCTATACTTTTCCATCAACATTGTATTTGGTCTTATAGACCCACTTCACTCCTATCACATCCTTTCCTTTTGGAAGATCCACCAACTCCTATGTATGATATTTCTCTATAACATCTATATAATCATCCATGGCTTGAACCCAAACTTCTTTGTTTGTAGTCTCTTCAACATATAATGTATCTACAACTTGAGAAAACAATGCAAAAACTGAAAAAGAGTTAGTTGTATCAACATCATAAATCTCACTAAGACTCCTTGTTTTTCATTGCAAAGGGCTATCAGATGATGAAATTTTTTTGTGGTGAAGGAGTTTCTTATGGTGTTATTTGTGGTGTCTCTTACATGGTTGAAGATAACTAAAATCTTGGAGACCTCCTAGTTATAAATGGAGGTGTAGCTTGTGCTACAACTTGTGGTGCATGTCCAATATTTGAAGAAGATACAATACCTTTTTCTCTATAGTGTCATCTACCATATCATCATGAGGAATAGTTGTTGCTACATTGACTATTCTCTCAATACTTCCATCCCATGCCTCATTTTCAACAAACTGTACATCTCTGTTGATTATGACTTTTTTAGTAACTGGATTAAACAACTTGTAAGATTTTTTGTATTCTCGAATATCCAAAAAAATGCACTTTTCTCCTTTTTGTCTAACTTTTTCCTTAGCTCATTAGGCACATGTGCATATGCCACACAACCGAAGATTCTAAAATGAGAAACATTGTGTTTCTGTTAGTCCAAGCTTGTTGAGGAACCATGTTTGAACAATTTTTGTTGGACACTGTTTAAAATGTAAACATAAGTTGCTACTACTTCTGCCCAATATTCATTTGAAAGATGCTTTGCCTTCATCATACTTCTCATCATCTCCATGATGCTTTTATTCTTTTCTCTTTGCCACATTGTTCTGCTTGCTATGGTGTATACTTGGTAGTAAATTGCTTGTGTATACCATGACATTTGTAAAAATCAGAAAAACATTGGAAACATACTCACCTCCTTTGTTTATCCTTATAACTTTGATGTAGTACCCACTTTACTTTTCACTAAGGCCTTGAAATGCTGAATATCAAAAGTATCTAATTTGTATCTCAAAAATTACACCCATGTATTCCTTATATAGTCATCAATGAATGACATAAAATATGAACAACCTCTAATAGAATTTGTTTGCATAGGTCCACATAAATCTAAGTGAACAATTTCAAGTGGTGCACTTTCTCTTGTTGTTTTCCAAGCTGAAAAGGATTCTTTGTGTTGCTTTCCCAAAATACAACCTTCACAAAATCTCTCTAGTTTTTGAATCAAAGGAAAACATTTTACCATATTTTCTATGTAACAAATTCAAACATCCAAAATTTAAATGACCAAACTTGAGATGCCATAACCATGATTCATCTTTTTCAACTAAATGAAAAGCTGATTCAATTTCTCTAGCTATGGATTGATCTTGTAGTATGAGATCTAGATGTGGCTGGTTTAATATTCAAAGGAAACATTCTATTGTTTTTCATCTTCACTTTAGCAATCAATTGAGTACTTGGAGCTTTATCCATGATTACACATTCATTGTCTTTAATGTAAACTTTGTATCCTTTTTGTACCAATTGACCAATGCTCATAAGATTGTGCTTCAAACCTATGATATAATAAATATCATGCATAATCTTTTGCTCCCCATTTTAGTTAGAATGTTGTTTGTTACTTTTCCTTTCATAGACATTGTATTATTATTCCCAAGGGTAGTATTTGTCTTTAATGACTAATCCAAATTGGAAAATAAATCTAAGTTACCGACATGTGATTATTGCAACTAGAATCTAAATACCATATATTATAAGGATTCTCATGTCATAAATTACATTCAATAGGTGATAAAGAATGTGTTTGTTCGGAAATATTTGTACATGCAATAAATATGGGGCTTAGAGTAGAGCTCCCAACCTAATTTTGATTCTACCTATTCTAATCATACTTGCTTTTTCCTACAATCATAAGCATAGTGCCCATATCTCTTGAAATAGTGACACTTCATGCACATGTGACTTATCATATCTCTCTTATGATTGTACTCTTGACCATGTCCTCTTCCAATTAAGTTTGATGGACCGATGCCGCATCCTCTAGATGAACTTCTTCCTCTCGCCTCTAGGGCTAAAGCTTCCTCTTCTTTTCCACGAATTCCCGATACTTGTGATGAAAATCTTGATCTATAACTTCACGTGATATATTCATCCTCTATTCATGATTTATTAGTGATGCTTGCAAAACATCAATTGAAAACTGACTTAGATCCTTATTTCATTCAATAACAACTACCAAATGATCAAATTTTACAGGAAAACTTCTAAGAACCTTTCAATAATCCTTTCGTCTTCAATAGTTTCATCATGGGGTTTAATTTGATTGACTAAACCAACTACAAAAGTAAAGAATGATTCTATGGAATTTGAATCTTTCATCAAGATATTTTCAAAATTCCTTCAAGCAATTGTAGTTTTACGGTTTTTACTTTCTCCTTACCTTGATTCACAACTTGGAGAGGGTCCCATGTTGTTTTTTCTTTACTCGATTATAGTCACTCTAGGTAGGATGCTTTCATGCATGACTTGATGAATATAGAAAAGAGATTTTGCATCTTTCTTTCTTAATTCCTTCAAAGTATCTTTCTCTTCTGTCTGTGAGAGTGCATTATATGTTGCTGCATCTATGGGCTTTGTGTACCCATTCTCTGCAATTTCCCACACCTCATGGGATCTAAATAGTGCCTTCATGGTTAATGACCAATACTCGTAATTATTTCTTATAAATTGTGTGTCTTTAGACTCGAGAAAGGATGTAGAAGCCATAAATTTTTTGTGAAATTATAAAACTGCTAAAAACAACATTCCGATACCAATATGTAGAAATTAGGAAAATAAAACAACGAACAACAGAAATAAAATAAAGGATATTGTAAATGAACAAAGTATTCTAAACTCAAATCAACACTTCGGCATATATATCTTCTTGAAAGTCGAGCTTGGATAGTCAATACATTCTCTATGTAAAACCAATTACACTTGCCTCCAATATATAGAGTTCTTTCATCTAACAATAGAACACACAAATCTAAAAATAGAGCAATCTTAATAATAGAACTATCAGCTAAAAAAAGTGCATGCTTTTGTGCTTGCGTAAATAAAGATATTTCTTTTATTTGTTTTTATCCTAAAAATACTGACATCTAAATAACACTAAAGTATGCATGGAAAAACAAGTTACTTTTTGCTTTTCCTAATAATAGAAAAATCATGTGGGGAGAAATTATCTATTTCCAACAATTAACCAATGTTAGGTTTGGAGGTTGAGGAATTGAGTTGAAATCCATGGTGGAATTTGGCTATTAATATTACATGATATCAATTCTAAAGAAAATAATTGAAATGGAGGAATCAAGCGGAGCTAATATTTTTGGGATCAAATTTGGATAGTGATAGTAATTCTAATACTTGTAAGGTTGTGAAAATCCTCGAAATAGTCAAATGATGGTTAAAGAGAGATTTAGACCTAGAAAGAAGGGGGCCACATCGAGGATGAAAATATTTCATAGAATGCATTGTCATTGGCATATAGTTCCTTTATGGAGGAAGGCATACCAAATCGAAGGAAGAACACCGTTAGATGGTTATTTGAAATATTCAAAGCATCGAGCAATGATACATTTCCCAAGGAATATTGGATGTTACTATTTAGTTTATTGTTATAAAGGAATATGTACTTTAGAAAAGAGAGATCACCCAATGGTGGCGGAATGCTTCTAGTTAGTGATGAAAGGTAAAAATATGTAAGAGAATTAAGGTTTCCAAGTCAAGATGGAAGACTTCCACCGAGTTAGCTAATCTAGCGTTAAGCTCGTCATTGGTAAGCATACAAATAGTAAGGAGTATTATACCACTCAACAAGATTTCAACTAAAGATAGATGTTGAAGATAAGAGAGTTTTCCCAAGGAAGGAATACCACCTCCTAATTGATTGTTAGAAACATACAATATGTTGGCGATGAAAAATTTCCCAAATAACAAGGGATGTCACCACTCAAGTTTTTGAGGGTCTAGGGAATTAAGAAAAGAGAGACCACACAAAGAAGGTGGAATGCTTGGATGGAAGTTGATTGTGATAAGGTGAAATCTCAATAAGGGAATTAATGTTTGGGACAAGATGGAAGACTTCCATTGAGTCGGTTACATGTAAGATCAAGTTGAGTTAGTCACATGGTAAGTAGATAAATAATAGGGGTATTGTCCCACTCAACCCAATGTAAACTAAAGAAAGACTTTGGAGATAAGAGAGGTTTCCCAAGAATGAATGCATATTACCTCTTAACGTAGAAGCAAAACTATCAAATGTACCATCAATACTAACCTCGACTATTTCTTTCCTAATTAAAAAAATGGTGCACAAATGTGGTTATTTGATCTGAATGTGGGAATGGACAACTTTGACAAAAATTCCAATGAAGAAATTCATTTTTATTAGAATCTTTGCTTTTAGTCCGAATGTTTTTGGTTGATTTATTTTGTCATATTCATTTATGATTACAAAGAATATGCTAGTTTTTTGGGATTAAATATCAAATGATGTGGTTGACCTTCTCTTCTTTTAGGTATGTTTGATTTGATTGAATTGCAACTCGGTGGATAACACACTAATGATGGTGTTTAATGTGCTATAACAATCAAATTACAATTAAAGAGAGGTAAACAAAACAAATTTTTTTTTGCAAATCCAAATGAATACAAATGGAAAACTCCATGTTTTATTACAACTCCAATTGAATACAAATTGGAAAACTCCATAAGAGAGATGTATGCCTGAAGATTTATATTTTTATCCAAAACAAAATACTTTATAACTATACAACAGAGAATATGAAAAAATGCACTAAAAAATAATATGAAGGGTTCCCAGTGGGAACCAAAATGTTACATGAGAGACCATTCTTCGAAAATATAGAAGTGGAAAATTTTGAAATATATCTTATTAAATTACATATTATTTTATTTAGTGTAGAAACCGTCACATCAAACCCTATCTTGGCTTGCTTTGTGACTTGGAAGTCCCGGTCAAGACAAAAACACCATGAGTTTGTGCGAAATAAACTAGGGACCATGGTTGATAATGGCTTTGCAGTGCTCAACATTGTTGAACCGAAATAGAAAGAAGCCCTTGGTGAGGTTTTACACTCCCTCGAGCTTGACACCATGGTGTTGCCAATGGTTGTGAACCCATTGTTTCAGCAAGCTTTTAGGGGGACTTGGCCAACAAAGTATCTCAGAAGGGTAAAAGATTCAAGCCAGTTGCAAGCTTTATCAAATTCTAGTAAATTAAGAACAACATCAGGTAAAGGAGTCTTAGAGTCAAGGTGATTACCTTGTCGAAGACCTTCGGGGACGAACTTCCTAAAAATTTTTTAGGAGCCATGGGAGCCAAGCGTTTCAAACAAAACCTTTTCGCTCGAATAGATGGAGAACTATTAGTAATAGTATGAGAGGGAAGCCATAATTATAGGCGTTACGTTGCCCAAAGGGAGGAGTAAATGGCTGACTTAGTGAAATAACTATGCGAGAATATCATTAAAATCCCGCCAAAATGGTGGATGTGACAATAGGCTAGTACGAGCAACAACAAGCATGGACCTAAACCTTGGAGAGTCACACATCAAACCCTATCAAAGCAATTTCAATCAATTTGTCAAATGCAACATTTTAACATAACCCGTATTAGAAAATGTAGATCAAAAAATAAAAATTGGTGTTCGTTCGAATGACCATTGACCCATTGGTGAAGTTGGTTAGATCACAAAGAGCCTACCGGGGTTCAATTCTTTCGAGGCAAAGGCACGGGGATACCATAATAAGGGATGAGGTCGGATTGTGCCTGTGGCGAATTAGGCGGAATGGAAACCTCTCGGTCCTTGGCCGCTTAACCAAAGAAATTTGTATACCTAGCCCATGGGGTATGGCGATCTAAGACCTATTGAGTTTCTTTAAAATAAAATGATGTTCGCACAATTCATAGTAAAAATTAGAATAAATATCCGTAAAATAATATGTTCAATGAGTCCACTTAACTCAACACTTATTTTATGGATCGAAGATTTAATTAATGGGTGAATCAATAATTAACCTTTATTAATTCTATCAAATTTTATAGGACTTTAATATAATATTCCATCAAATTTAATACAATTTTAATCATTTTTCATTTGATATTTCAATTGATAGCCGTTAGCCCCATTTCAGGAACAATTGTTTGTATTATTTAACCAAAAAGTTTAAGAATGCACGCTTCATTGAATTTATCTTCACATATAATGGAACCTTTTTGCTCCGAAAACGCTGCATAAATGAACACTTAATATATGTGATATGAGGTATGACATTATAATGAAAATTTGTGATATATAAATCATTAAATATTTATTTCTTGTTGTGGTAGAAGAACGAAATGTAAGAAATCAATCTCAAGAAAACACTATAAACATGCATAGCTTTTAGATTTGCACAACTTTTCACACTTCAAGAGGACAAATTACAGTGTGTACTCCTCACAATGTGAGGTTGCGAAATGGAGGGAAGACAATCTTCAAAATATAGTCAACACCTTCAAAGTATTTCTTCCTCCACCTCTCTACTATTGCAAGCAATGCAATCACCCCTCCCAACCCCACTCCATAAAGCAATCCCACTGTGATTTCAAACCATGGAATTTCTCTGCTTTTCTCTTCTTTATTATTAGATAATAAATGAGGAGCAAATTCTGGCCAAGAGCAATTCTTCGGAAGTGGACAATTCCATAAATTGGGATTACCTGAGTATGATGACTCTTCAAATGTGGTCATGTGCCCTCCTTGTGGTATGCTGCCTGATAAATTATTGTTGGACAAGTTTAAGACACCCAAAGAGTTTAGAGAATTGAGCTCCTCAGGTATTTTTCCAGAAAAATTGTTTGTAGAGAGGTCCAACGATTCCAGCTGAAGCATTTCACCAAGACTATGTGGAATACTCCCACTCAGATGGTTTGTGGAGAGATTGAGAAACATTAACCCCTTCAACTTTCCAAAATCTGAAGGAACACTGCCATTCAATTCATTGTGTGACAAATCTATAGATGTGAGGGTGGAAAGAATATATGGATAGTACCTTTCTATTGTCTTAGCCATCAAATCTACTCCAGTGAAATAATAGTCTCGGAATGGCTCACTCTCATAGACATAATTACCAAAAATCAATGCTGAAACCGGTGCGTCATCAAAGGACAACACAGAGGCTTGTCTGGTATTTGTAGCCATTGCTTGTAAGGATAAAATGCTGCGTGGAATAAAGCCTGATAAATGATTGAATGAGAGGTCCAAGATCTGGAGGTACTTCAATTTTTCAATTTCTGAAGGAATGTTGCCTCTGAAACCATTTCCCTTCATCACCAGCACTCTCAGCTCTGACAAGTTTCCAATTGACTTTGGAATTTGGCCCTGAAATGAATTGTGCCCAATATCAAGTATTTGCAATCCTGTACAATTTGCTATAGGAGGGGGGAAAGTCCCACTGAGGTTATTATTATGAATGACTAGTGAGTAAAGACTGAGCTTCCCAAGTTCAAAGGGTAAAGATCCTTCAAAATAATTGTTTCCCAAATTCAGTATTAAAGGGAAGAACAATTACCTAAACTCGGAGGGACGGTTCCTGTTAAACTGTTATTTGCTAGATTTAACATTTGAAGATGAGAAAAATTTCCCAAACTTGGAGGAATATTTCCAGTCAACAAATTGTCATTGAGCAGAAGTACTTCTATTGTAGGCCACATTGATGGTATTTCCCCTCAGTGCATTCTTAGACAAGTCCACTACTCTCACTTCAGGCCAACCTGAACTAGTCTTTCGAAAAGAAAAACATTCTAGATAATTTGCTGAAAGATTTACAGAATCTAAGGACGAAATATCCCAAATCCAAGATGGAATCTCTCCGACAAGACTGTTGTTAGCCAATGTTAAGATTTCTAGTCGGAGGGATTGAGTGGAAATCCATGGTGGAATTTGGCCATTAATATTACATGATATCAAATCTAAAACACTTAATTGGAATGGAGGAATCCAGGCTGGGCTAATATTCAATACACAGTTGGATAATGACAAGTATGATAATCCGGTAAGGTTGTGAAAAAAAACTTCTGAAATTGTCAAATGATGGTTTAAAGAGAGACGTAGACCAGACAAAGAAGGGGGCAATATTGAGGATGAAAAGCTTTCATTGAATGCATTGTCATTGGCATAGAGCTTCTCTAGGGAGGATAGCATACCAAATGTTGAAGGAAGAGCACCACTTAGACGGTTGTACGAAATATCCAATTGCTCGAGTGAGGACAGATTGCCCAAGGAATATGGGATTTGACCATCTAATTGATTGTGAGAAATATCCAACACACTGAGCGATGAAAGATTCCCAAAGAACATGGTATGTTACCGCTTAGTTTATTGGTGGAAAGGACTAGGTATTTTAGAAAAGAGAGACTGCCCAAAGAAGGTGGAATGCTTCCAGTTAGTTGATTGTCATGGAAGGAAAGATAGGTAAGAGAATTTAGGTTTCCCAGACAGTAGGGCAGATTTCCACTGATTTGGTTACGATCAAGATCAAGATAAGTCAGTCTGGTAAGCAGACAAATAGCATAGGGTATTATCCCACTCAACCCAATTCCAAATAGAGACAGACTTTCAAGATAAGAGAGGTTTCCCAAGCAGGAAGGAAGAGTACCTCTTAATGTTGAAGAATCAGAAACAGAATCATAATCATAATCAGAATCATTAATATTAATCTCAACTACATGTTTGTGCTTATTGCATTCAATTCCATACCAGTTGCAACAGTCGGATCCATTCCTCCACGAACTGAGAAGATCATTGGATTGATTTGTGGTGGCTTTGAAGGAAAGAAGAGCTTCAGATTCGTGTTGAGGACATGCGAGACAGAGGCTTAGATTGGAAAAGAGAATAACAGAAACTGCAATAATAAACAGGGCACGAGTAGTAATCACATCCATATTATTGGGACACTGCAATAATAAGCAGGGCTCCAGTAGCTGATAATTATATTGATTGTGGTATGTGGAGTGTATATATAGGGTGAATTGAGAGGGAACATTGCTGGAAATGAGAACAGAAAAATTGAAGCCGTGTTCACACTAAAACGTGTGTTTGAAGTTGCATTTATTTTTGGACTAATAAGCATGGAAATTTCGTCGGTGTTTTCCTCAAATGTCTATGCCGACAATGACTTTTCCTCAGTCAATTTCCACAAGTTATGAGTGTACTTTGATTTTTTTTTTTTTTTTTGTTTCCAATTGAAAGGGAAAATATGCCCTTGATTATAAGGTATTATTAAACCCCAACCCGTGACAAACACAAAAGATATTAATATTCTTAGACCAGCGTTTTAATAATGGTGTGGAGGGGCACAATTATGGCAATCCATAGTTTTTCACTTAGCGTTAGTTATTCTTACTTTATATTTCAATGGTGTATTTAATTCATAGATTTGAAAATACTTTTGTTTGTTAGAATCTATTAAATTCCAACCTCACTTCCTACTATATACATTTATTCTTCACTTTTCAATGATTTATATTCATAAGATATTTGCATATTAATCCTTTCTAAAGTGTATGCATGAAGGGATTCACCGAAAAGGGGCCTTGGCATCGTCGTAACACATTATGAGAGATCGTCCCGATACTTTTTCTTGCCTTCTACTATTACTTGTACCAACACTTAATAGCTCAATACTACCTTCTTACAAAACCTTCATATCACTTTCCAATAACCCTTCATATCACCTTCTCATATGTGTTATCTATCTCGCATCACTCTTATTTCTCTCCCCTTACCTTTTCTTTTATTGGACCGATTACAACTAACGTCATCGATTAAGGTCGATGATGTTTGATAGATGAACTTATCCAACTATCATCATTGGCCATGGATAATGACACTAATTAAATTTCAAAGCTACAACTATATATCAAGTTCCCTATTTATAAACAATATTATTGTCAATTCTCAAATATATCATCAAATAGTCTACTTTGGTCATACTCACAAATTTACGATTAAAAGGAAGAGGTTTAAGGGTTTAATTGAGGTTACACTTGGAGGTCATCATATAAGCGTTAGGTTAATATAATAGTAAAAATAGGAATTGATCCTATGAGGTATACCTTAGTCTTTATCACCCCTATCTTTGGTCTATTTAGGTCTTCTTCCTATCCCTATCACAATTCACTAACAACAATCTTTTCTAATGTTCTACAACTAAGGAGGCATGTTAATTAATGTATTTATGATAGCATCCACTTAAGGTATATGTATCTCTCCCTAAAACCTTTCTTTTGTTTGGTTTGATTATTGTTATTCATCAATAATCAATTTGGTTTATGTTAGTGTCCCAAATTTGTTATCTTTAAAAAAAAGTGTAATAATTAGCATAAGAGAGAATTAATCTATTAATGCTTGAATTGATATTCGACATGTGAATATTTTATAATTTGATATATTTTCTCTTTTATTTTAAATTTATATGATCAATTCCTTGTCCTATATGCACCAATGCACTTGTTTATTTACAGAGGTATTGAATTTACAAAACAAGTGTTAAATCCAAATTTGCATCGTATTCACATGTAAGATAAAAACAATAGGTAGGAAATGATACAAATTGACATAAAAGTAAGTGAAATCATGTTTCCATTCAAAATTCCTTAACAAGGAAGACCATTTTTGTAGAGACGTGGAAAAAAGTACATAAGTACATTTATAGCAAAAATCTTATGACTATCGTCAGAGTAATATAGTAATCTAGAAATGGGGGATGAAAGGAGTTGTGATGGCTCAGGAGATAACGGTAATAGAAATTTGGAGCGAAGTGGTGAAAAATGGAAGAGAGTTTGGGTCGTAACCCTCACGGTTCTCCTTTGAAGCCATGCGTAACAGAGAATGATGGCCACGAAGCAGACACAATCAAGGTTTGGAACAACATCAACATCAACAGGAAGGACGTGGCTACCATCACCACGTTCAATACCTTGAGAAAGGAAGATAGGGTGGCCTTCATTGAAGATCTGAAGGCCAGAGTGGAGCAGAGATCATCTTGCCATAGCCGTCTCCCAGACCTAGTGCATCAGAAACCTCTTCCAGATCAGTTTGGTGGCTCGGGTGAGGGTGTTTCTGGTGGAAGTCAGGTAGATCACTGTAGAAAGGGTAGTGGGTGGCCTCATTCAAAAAATTCTGCCCCAAAATTTGATTCTTTCAAGGATGCAGTTCAACAATCTTCCCCTATCCGAGTGGCCCCCATGCTTACGTTGTGGATCTAGCCGAGGAGATGCCGATGCTAAGCCTGGAAAACCCCACGATAAATGACCATCTGAAATCCTTGTCACATATGGAAATTATTGGTAGATTTAATGGAATGTGGTTGGCTGCCACCGCCTTATCTCAGTGGGTTTCCAAAAACTGGACCAAAAACTGTGAAATCTCCTTCTGTTCTAAGGGATTTTTTTGTTGTCCAGTTTCAAGAGGTGGAGGAATATCATAAATGTATTTCGGATGGTCCATGGTTTTGGGGCAATGCAGGATTGTTCCTCACTCCTTGGTTCCCTGAATTCGATCCAAACACCCTTTTCGTTACCAAAATGCCTGTATGGGTTCGGCTTCCGAATCTTCTGTTACACTTTTGGTATGCCCTAGAAGATATCGGTAATGCACTTGGTAGATTTTTAAAGTCAGATCACTCCAGAGCTGCGTCGGGGATCCGAACTTTTTCCAGATTATGTGCTGAAATTGACCTAAGCAAGGGTCTGCCGGATAAGATTATTTTGAAAGTGGGGAACCTACAACATGTTCAATATTTAGATTATGAGAACACAACCTTTCGGTGTCATATATGCAAGACCTTGGGTCACCTGCGAGGCTAGTTTCCCGATAGGAAAAAAATAGTGATAAAAGGAAAATAACTCGTCATCCAGTTTAATCGGAATAGTCCTTCCTGCAAGATTGAGTGGTTGAAGCTAAGATTGATCAAGGAATAATTCGACAACCAGAATCGAAAGAAAGAACAAAACAACAAGATAAAAAGAAGGCAACAATTGGAGTGAAGCGAGGTCACGTATCCAATACTTTTGATAAATCGAGACTCCGATCGGGATCTCAACCCCAATAATTGTTCGGACCCAACAATATGAAAATAATGGTAGTTTTAGAACCAGTGTCGGTGGCAAGAGGTCAAGAAGAAAAAAGGAAAAAAGGGGTGATATGTGAACCTCCTCGGCTACTACTCTTCGCATGAAGAGCGATAGTAATTTAGAGCCTCTTTTTTCCTTCTAGTTTATTTTTGCGTATTAGGAATTGTTTATTTTCTATCTTGTGTTGCATGTATTCCGATTCATAACTCCGGTCAAAAAGCGTTTACCTTATGAAAAAAATCTAGAAATAGGGGATAGAGAAAATTAGAAAATAGAAAAAAAAAAGTGGATATCATAAACAAAATGAAGAATACGAGTACAAATAGGGACAATAAGAGAACAAAATGATAAGGGACACAAATGAGAGTTGAAAAGGGACCTGAAAACACAAGAAAGTAAAGTAAAAGGATAATGTCACAAGGAACGCATGAAATAAAATATTAGCTCGAATGAATAAACTTTTTAATACACCACAAATAAGCAATTATCCATCCTCGTATCAATATTATGTCTACAAAACTATAAACTAGGTAACATGTAAATTATATTAAAATCTACATTAATATTTAAAGTAAATTATTTTAAAAATTTATAATTATGAGAAGCAATGTTACATAAGATTATTATTATTATTGGAGAATAAACCAATACTTGATGAAGGTGGATTTTAGTACTATTAACTATCATCTTCACCATGAATTATGATTAATGTTTCTATTTTTACATATAATTTTATTTTTATGAGATCTTAGCAATTAGTTTATTCTTATTATTATCTTATTAAGATATTTTTCTTAATTACATCTATCCGAAAAATGCATAGAGATATCAATGCCACGATCCTTATGGTGGGTTTTCACCGTAACATAATTATTTTATTACTTTTTCACAATATTCTTAGTGAATAGTGAAAAGTGACGTCTATCTAATAAATGGTTCCAATCTAACCATACTAATGAATAAGAGTCAAAAATATTTCATACAAAAAATACTCATCCAAACTCAATGGTATTCCGAGAGATATCATAGTTTCTTGCTTGAATCTTCCAAAAAAGAGAAAATCTTCTTACTAACAATTAAATGAACACCAAATTTAAAATCAAAATTTAAAGTGATTATATTCACATATATTACATCCCACCATGCCCATGTCCATCAGAGAACATCCTAAGCATATATTTTTGGTTTTCAATAATAAAAATATACAACCACATACGCACTTTGATAGACCAATATACTAGCAATCGCACGCGATTAGTCCGATGTGAACGCCGAAGGGGGAGCAAGGGAGACTATGCCAAGAAATGGATTGAAAGAAATGCAATAAAAACAAGGAGAAAAAACAAAGCAAAGAAAATAGATAACTCAATCGAATAATATATTAAGTAAGATGCGAAGAGCAATATATACAAAGACCTATGCAAAAATGGCTAGTTGTGATGAAGTTCATATTTTAAGTAGATCAATGAAAGATAGAGGAATTAAAAAGTTACGTGCATAAAGATTACTACATCTTATCTAAACAATAAGTTCATTCCAAACACAACAACGTTGTTGATTTTTTATATTAAAGATTACTTTATGGTTTTGTAGTCAGTATAGGTTTTAAGCAGTAATGTACAATGGTCAATCCCCGCTAATGAAGAAGAAGACCCAAGTGCAAAGATATTTTGTTGCAAATTACTTTTAATGTAGTTGTCTTCCCTATTTGATTCGTAATATCTATATTTTTGAATGTATAAAATCTATGGACAATTATGTTAGTAGTTGTAAATATTGTCTTTCTTTACACACTTATAAAATTCTTCAATAATTCTTGAATGTGTTTTGGAATTATTTTGCGTGGATGTATAAAACTAAAATGTTTGCTTTTATTTAAGGGTATTAGGTTTTTTAGACTTATATCTGGGTGGATGTGTATCACTTATGTTTCAATGCTTCAAATTGGAAATGGATTCATTGACTTGCTCTACCATCTTGACGATGTGTATTTTAATGGTTACCAATAAAAGACTAATGAGCTCCATCTTGTAGTTTGAGATAAGGCACTACCTATTTGTCCTATGTGTGCAAATTTACAAATCTTGGTTCAATCTCTAAAGCTGCCCACAAAGAGGGTTCAATTTTTGTGTTTAAGGCATGCATTTCTACTTGCCAGTGGAAATGAGCATTTAAATTTTTGATTTGAATTGAATTCTCAAATTTTGAACTGTTGCTCATAAACCGTACCTCTTGCACTCAAAAAGCGGATAAGGATTAATCATTATACTACCTCATAGAATCTGATTTTTAACAACAATTCTTGCAAGGTTACGAATCATTGATTTATACATCCGAAAAGTGGTCATAAGGATTAATTGTTATACTACCCCATAGAATCTTATTTTGTGAGTTTATTTTGACAATATCTTTTAAAATTTGTCTCTCTTTTAACAACACCGAAAATTAGAATTTGTAAATATTAGTATGTTGTTTTTTGCCTCTCTAACAAAACTAGTGTAATTTTCATATCAGGAATACATGCGAAGTTGGAGAAGTTTTCTTGGGATATGAGAGACATGACATTTTTCTAGATTAAAAATGTGTATTGAATGATATGGAAAAAAAGGAAAAAGAAATATTGTTTTGTAAACATTGTGTGAGGTTGATAATTGTGAGTCATTAAGACTCTTTCAATATGTGTTGACTCATACAAGACAACCAAGTGTATCTCTAAAATAATTGCAAGACAAATTGATGTGAGGAATGCAGATTGTTGGTAAGTTTGTATAGAAAAGAATTAATTATAAGTTTATTGGCTGGCATAAAGCGCCTTATAACCAACGAGGAGCAAGATTAGATCAATAGATCTTTTAGTGTTGTTCCCTATCAACCATTCACATGTACTTTAAATATTAATTATAATTCTTCTTAGAAAAAGAAAAGAAATATATCATATTAAATTTGTATGAATGTTAATAATATACAAAACTCTTAGATGAAAGTATGTAGATCAAATAACTATTATTTTTGTTAAATATTGACAAGAAAGGGAAAAATAGGTTGTTTAAAATTTTGACTTGAATGGGCCGTAAAATTATGAATAACAATTTGACTTAACTTGATTTTCCATCGTGTAAGAAATCTGTATTTACAATAAATTGTTAATATTATTTTTAATTTTTAAAAGAAAAATGTGTGGATTTTATTTCTATTATTATTGTTAAATATAACATTCATCATGACTTTCAAATTATGTGTCTGCATCAAATTAAAATCATTGAAGTTTTTATTATATAACTTTCTAAATTTTCAGCCAATTCTTGTCTCATCGCCAAGTTGCCAACGAATTTTTATACCCATAATATACGGTTAAAATCACAAAAAAAAAAGCATTAAGTGCTAAATTATTCACTAATAATAGTATTGGTGTGGGAGAAAAATTTTAGTCGGTCAAAAAATTTATAATTGAATTGACTTGACTTGACTTGACTTGACTTGACTTGGTTTAAAGACAAAAATTGAATAAAAGCGTGTGGATTTTATTCAGATGTAATTGACTTGACTTGATCGGTGAATTACAACGCGTTCTCTCCTTTCTGTTTTCACCGATCGGCAGATGTGATTGTTATTCACTGCTCAATTTCACCGTAATAATGGAGACAGACACTCACCACTCAAGTCTCAATAGACTTTGTTTTCCCACCGTAAAAGAAATCATAAGAAAAAGACACTCGCAATTGCGTTCCACCTTCCTTTTTCTAGATAATCTTTCACATATTATATCTAAGCAATGTTGAAGTATCGGGAATTAAATTTGACGTCCTTTTAGACCATTTTTGTGATATTAAACGTAAAATACTCGTAAATATCCGATATAACTATCATACGCAAGTTGTGTATTTAAAACGTGATTGTCAAATTTTATATAGATTTATATATAAAGTATTAAAATATATGTTAATATACATTAAAAATAATATAATAAATATAGAATACTTAGTTAAAGTAACATTATTTTATGGTTTTGAAAGGTAAGTACGGTCCAAAAAAATCCTTTGACAAGCATAGGTGGACGTCAAATTTAACCCCGATTGTGT
This sequence comes from Taxus wallichiana var. yunnanensis, assembly GCA_018340775.1. Classification (NCBI taxonomy): domain Eukaryota; kingdom Viridiplantae; phylum Streptophyta; class Pinopsida; order Cupressales; family Taxaceae; genus Taxus; species Taxus wallichiana. The sequence goes on along the minus strand of CM031241.1, from coordinate 539,350,307 downwards.
TATTTAAATATTGACCCTCCAATTAAATATTGAGTATTTATTTATTTATCTTCATTTCCAAGTATGTTTTAAATTTTATATCCGTGTAGATGTATTTTTTAAATTCTAAATTATTTAGAAATTTTTATACGAAAGTTACATGTTTTTACCGATAAAGATATTTCAACTATGGTTATTATTTTACTATTGGAACTGCCCTTTATATTAATTAAAATAAAAGAGAGTTACAAGAGCAACACAAAACGCCTAGAGGGCAAATAGAAAGAGCCACAAGGGCAAGCATGAGAATTACATAAAATCAAATAGCACTAAGCACAAGTCGTCGCTCCGGGAGGAGGAGGAGGATCATTTCAAGGAGGGATGAAATCTCCACTCGACTTGTTCAAAGGAGGCTTAACCTATCAACCATCCTAATCTGGCATTTACATCTGCAAAGGCACAATAATTCCCCAAATAGGGGACGGAGAGCAAGAAAGTGTCTAAACTTCGGGGCAGAGGAGAGGCCCGCCACGAAGATCTTGCCATGACCTCCACCCTCGGAGGAGAAATCCAACCTAGCCTGGGACGAGGACAAAGCCGAAAGGTGACTTGGGGGAGAGGTAGAGTGATGGTGCGAGAGCAGCCTTCATGACGCGGTCCTGTAGAGGTGGCCGACAAGGCAACAATGGATGAGGTGGCGGTGGCCAAGGGCCGAGAGGGACTGACTCATCATGCACATCCAAGACTCCCCAATGTGTGAGCAATTCCTACAAATGATCAAATTCTAGAGAAAATTTTTCAGCTTAAGCTTGAATCTATATACGCATAAAGAGAAAAAATAACCACTTTGTCATTAGTGGAGAATAAAACAACATATTGATCATTATGGAATATCATATAATTTCAAGCTTTCCAAATATGAAAGAGAATACAAGCTCTAAAAAATTGCCACAAAGTATCAATATAATTAGGCCAAGGACTGAAATCTCCAAACAAAACTAGACACTAATGAAAGAATTTAAGGTGGTAGGGTTGAAATGATGTATGAATCGAAGACCGCGACGACACGAGCACAAGGACAAGACCAAAACAAACACTTAAAAGATTCAGTCTAGAGTAGAAAGGGCATTTAGGATTGGGAATTCTAATGTGACTTAGACACTCGCCAACAGAGAAGGCTCTAATAAATAAGGCACGAAGAAAATGGTTAATGTTATCTAAATTCCTTGCCCTCTAAAATTAGATAACAAGCATATTCCTGCTAAATTGACCAAGTAAGCTTTAAGGTTCCTGCAGATTCGAATCCCACTGGGGTCGAGCCTTTGCAACATGGAAGGAAGACTTAGCCGAATCAACGATTAAAACTAAGTCGGGACAAGCCAACTCAAAGGACAACAACTATATTGCGGAAAGTGCCAAGTGTCAACCTGATGCGAGTTCTAGAAAGAAAAAGGAGCGAAGGCCTCAAAACCCCGCGGGACTTACACGTGGAGTCAACTATAAGTGACCCATTCAAGGCTAAAGTATTCGTAGTAATATGTGGCAGGTTCTTTACTTACTCAAAGGAAAGCGGCCAGATCGCAAATGATGCCAAGTGTCAGTCCGATGCGCTTCCAAGAGCTATAATGGGAACATAGACCCTAGAGAAGTGCTTGGCCTCCACGTGGATCTGCAATAAATTGGCTCCGAGTTCGAAGCAGGTTTCAAAGATTGGTGATAAGCCAAATACCACGTATGGGAAATTATGAAGCCTATCTAAAATTTTTAAATGCTCAGATCTTTTAAAATGATCAAAGACAAAGGGTCATTCAGCTGGTCTTTTCAGTGATGAAGTTAATACATAGTTCTATGTGAAGAGTGCGAACTTGTGAATACTTAATTTGTTCACTTGCATTCAAAAGGTCATTTTAATAGAATGACAAAAATAGGCACTGCTTGAATCATGAGCCCAGGACCCAATGCATAAGCGATTAAAAGATCCAAATATGTAATAAAGATTTGAAAGAATAAGTCCGCTCCAAGGGAGTCGGTTGCAAGATAGTTAAGAGATGTATTAAATGAGTATGGCTCTCACCCTTAAAAAAAAATCATAGGGAAGTGTGAGACAGATCTACTTCTGTCACTTCACACCATTTACCATAATGAACAAGCAATTGGGAAATAGTTAAAAATGATCTTCTTATCTTCTTCCCATCATATATATTGTAAAGGAAAAGGTTTCAAAAAGAGAGTTAGCGAATTCCTTTTTTCTGTCTCGGTTCCTCTTCTGTAAAAGGCAGGGGCCTGGAGCTCGGCCTTCTTTCGAGCTTTGTAATAACACTTTTACCTCTTATCTATTGTAATATTGTGCACATTTTTGGAGTAATATAATATGCCCGTGGTGCAATTCGTCCATCCTTTGCGTAATCTGTATTTTCTTTGATAGCCTTTATTTTGACGTGGGTATACTATGCATGTTTATATGTTATTACTATCTTCAAAAGTTGTGCTTAAGTAGTTTGAAGTAGTGTTATGTGTGAATCTTCTTTGGCATGTGGTGCATCTTGTCCACCCTTTTCATTGCTCACCTTTTCCCTATTTCAGGCAGTTGCGCTTTGGGTTAACTCCTTCACTTTTCGGCGTATTGCTCCCATTAAGTTTTATGTTTTGTTTCATTTTCTCTGACCCTCATCTCATACTACTAGAGAAGATCCAGCTTCTTTAAAATCTGGAGGTCACCTTAGGGCACACGTCCCACTAACCTAAGGTTTCCTACGACTCGGACGGCTCGTCCACAAGGATAATTGTCACAGATTTTCCAACAATGGAAAATTGTTCGTATTATGAATTTTCATGTCGTTCTACACTTTTTTCGTATGTGTATATTTTTAATAAGGACCGATGACATAGATCACTTTCGGCAAAATGATGATACTGAGAGACTATTTTACTATACTAGATGAAATCTCATTCGTTTCTCTCTGTCTTCTTTTTTCTTGTATATCATTATCCTATCAACATTATTCTTCTGATCTAATTTGGGTATCCTTCCCCTCTCCATTCCTCTCTCCATTTCCTTCATATTTTTGATCATCGATCGACCTCTTTCATAACCCCATCGACACTCGAGGGAGAATCTTTCACCCCACTAATTTTTCTTCCATCTCTTCAAAATTTACGTGTTTATACTTGTCTATTATCTTTGAAGTGGCGTCACTTATGCCACCCCAAAGAGGGGCAAATGTAGACACCTATAATTTGGATCGAGAAATTTAAATACTTAAATTGCACTAATTATACCCTTTCCTGCAAATTGATGACATATCATCAATTTCGCACATGTTCTCTTGTATCACCGTTAATTAGTTACATTACGCTAATTAGTTAACTCTTATATCGCTCAAAACACCGATTAATGACCTTTCGTTAATCAGTCCCCTTTTCTATTTAAATTAATTAATTAATCTTAATTAATTAATTTCCTCTTCTATTAAATCAATAAATCGTCATTTATTTGATTAAATTCCCCTCATAGCCTAGATCATACTAATGTTGTTCTAAAACGCTTCCATAAGCCTACACATCCCTATTAATTAATCACTTTGATTTAATTAATGCACCCCCTTAATTCCCATGAGTCACTAAAAGACAAATTAAACTCTCCTAAAGCAAACTCAACCACTCTAAACCATGCTTATCCTTAACTAACCTAGTTTTGCTATTATCCCACATACAATAGGATACAAATCTCCTTCAACCCAAGGGGTTATGTAAAGAACCCTCCTCCTACATTTCTTCTTACACCTTTGCATGCATATAACATAAACTATAGGCATTTTCATCTTTGATCATCTTCCATTAGTGTTGAGCTAGGTATCTTCATCTTGCATTTCAACCATCCAAGATTTTGAGTCATATGGAGAGAATCAAAATGGTCTTATAGCCATGTCTTGATGAGTCTCCATTCTCAAACCCTTGAAGATCAAGCAATCAACTTTTATTTTCATGGATCTATCTAGGTTCATTTGTAGTTTAATCTAAAGAGTAGAGATTAAATGCTTAACATATTAGTTTTATTTTCTTTCAAAGTTATAATGCATAATGTTGACCTAGTTAGTCTCTTTAAGATCTTAACATGATGATCTTTATGTAGTTAACCTTGTTTTGAAGCTATTAAGTTGTTAATGTCAATTATCTTAGCATAGTTAACTAATACATTGATACACTTTACGATATTCTTCTTAATATATGTTCTTCATCTTGAGATGTTCGAGTGTGATATACTACCATTTCATCAACATGTTGTCTTAGTTTTTCTTCCAATTCTTCAACTGTAATTTCGCCTTGCGTTTAGCATGTCTTTCTCTTTCAATCTCATTTTGAAGTTTCCTTTCTTCCTTTGTCATTTGTTCATGTTGTTGTCTTCGATATCTTTTGTTGAGCATATTCTCTTTATTGCTGTTCGTTTTCAAAATTCAAACATGGGTGATACATATCTAAATATTAAATTTTTTAATAAATATTGGTAAGTTTCCCATTATAAACAATTTCAAATCCTTAATAAATAGTAAAATTAGGTATTTGTAACTATTATTAATTAAATATTAAGTATATCAACATTAAATAATGTGCATATATTATATTCATTATATTTAAGATATATATTTCACTATTATAGACATATATAATAGATTTCAATATAGAAAAAATAAAAGAATTATTGTGCCTTTCAGAGATGCAGATCTTTAGATCGGGATGGCTAACAAGTTGACCCTCCTTTGGCTCACACGAGTGGAGATTTTATCCCTCCCTAGGATGATCCTCCTCCTCCTAGAGTGGTGACTTGTGCTTAGTGCTCTATGGTTTTATGTAATTCTCGTGCTTGCCCTTGTGGTGCTTTTTGTTTGCCCTTTGGGTGTTTTGTGCTGCATACGTGGCATTTTTGTGGGCTCGAGTCTTCCGATTGCCCCTGCTCTTGTAACTCTCTTTTATTTTAATTAATATAAAGGGCAAGTTCCATTAGTAAAAACCAATATAAAATTACTTACATATTTTAAAAATAATATTAATTACATCAACATAGGTAATAAAATTAAATAATAACAAAGTTTTCATGCAATATATAATATATTAAATCATAAAATTACATCAAATAATTAATTAAAATTATAAAATATAAAGTATTTATATAAATAATTCATTTACATAAATATTCAATATCATTATCTAACACATAATATATTAAATATTTAATATAATAAATAGTAAAAGAAATTAACATAAACATTAATTTTGTTACACCATTTAATTTTGAAAATAAAAACCTTTTCACTTGACACATAATATATAAAACATTTAATGTCATACATGTTACAATATATATATATATATAATAAATAGTGTAAAAAGTTACCACACTTAATTTTGAAAATAATATTTACCGCATTTAATTTTGAAAATAAAAACGTTTTCAAATGACACATAATATATAAAACATTTAATGTAATAACTAGTAATAAATTTTTTTATGCATTTAATTTATTTTTATGAATTAGATCTTATATTAAATTAACATGTAAGATGATACAAGATAATTAAAAAAGAGCGGCCATTATGAGAGCATGCCCCAAAGCCACAAACAAACTAGGCCAGGCCTAGGAAAAGTCAACTATAACATAACAAAAATACAGAAAACTAAAATTATGTTGTTCTTGCAAAAATTGACCAAAGAGAGAGCGGGTCATGATCATCCGCCAGCCATATCCAGGAAGGTACTTTCCTTTGTCAGAACCTCCCACCCAGAGCCAACTTTACCTTCTTCTTCATTTTCTTCCGTAGCATCGCGAGTGGGCGAGATGGCTAAAGCCATTCCAGGGAAACTTATACGTGGAGGTGGGAGGCTCCACCCATCATGGTTTATAGTTTAGTGGTAGTTGGCCGATTTGAGCCCCATTGAGCTAATGAGATGGTGGAGGGGATCCATTACCTTAATGACAAGGCGGGGAGGAGGAGAGAAGCTCCTCTATGGTGGCCGATGCGTGGGGGCTGGCAGAGCCGATTTGAAAGAGTGACGCAGGAGCGGCTTTGATGACTACCTTGGGACAATCATCGTGGGGCGAAGAGCGCCGAGAAGGAAAAGGTGGCTCTAATCCACATTGTAAGGGCATCACCCTAGTGGAAAAGAAGTTTCGAAGGTGCTCCACCTCAAGGGGCAACCTTATTCACTTGTACTTGAATCTATAGTAGCACATTGGAGATAACCATCGACTTATTATAAATAGAGAAATGTTGATCAACTTCAACATTAGAAAATAAACAAGAATTCCTTTCTTTCCAAAGCCAAAAATAATCTCCCCTTTGAAATTATGCCAAATTTGGGAAACATTCTATCTTGAAAAGAAGAAAGAAAGAATGAATCCAAGTTCAATCCTTTTGAGATTTACTATAGAACTAGAAAAAGAAGGAAAAAGTTTCCAAGTGTCCACAAAAGGGATATTTTGGAGCCGAAACACAAAGATGGACTAGTCGGGATCAATTAGAAGGCCTTGGTGGACAACGCACCATGAAAAGTGAGCAATTTTGGCTTCTACACAAACAAACCAGCCAATGTTGAATCTCCTTCTCCAAGTGGAAGGAGAAGAATGTAACCCCACTAATTGTTGAGTTTTTCAATCATGGGAAGATGAGGAGATAACCAAGCATAACATTTACTAGCAGTGTAAGTCCGAGAAGGGGTATCCATGAACCATTTCCAATTATTCCACCATGGATGGGAGGAAAGCACAAAAATTTTGTGACTCATATGATCAAGAACAAAAGAGATAATGTTAGTGATCTTGGCTTGTTGATGTGAGGAGCGATTAAATTGAGATTTGAGATCATTCCAAGGATACCAAGCTTAGATGCACATGCAAAACATGTCTTGAATGGAGAAAAATCCACATCATAAAATCTTAAGTGTAGGCATCCAGAGACCTCTGCAAGCCACAAGGAGTGATGGTTAACAGAGAGGCCATTGCGAAATCCATTTCCCTTCCATTGAATGTGGTTTGATTTTATCCCATGCTTTCAAAATAATTATGAGGAAAAATGTTCCAAACCAATTTGACAGGAACCTAAGCAATGACAAGATTGGGAAAACTTAAACCCTTCCGGACTAGATGGGGCATAGGGGAACCCTCCTCAATGCCATGTCACAATAACACTTTCCAGGATTCTTTTCCTTTGATGCTACAAATTATCCATTTGGCATAAAGGGCCTTTCCTTGATGTGAAATATAAATAAGGTCCATTCCTCCAGATTTCTGGGAAGACAATATACCTCCCATGCTGACTTTGTGAAATCCTTTCTTTAGAGGAAGCATTGGAGAAAAGAAAATATTTGAGAATCTTTTACACTTTCAAACATATTTAATTTCAAAAATAAAAACCTATACAAATATCAAATGTATTTATCATCGGTGATTTGGGAACCCTAAAGTTTGGAAACCCTAAAGCTCAAAAATATTTTAAGATAAATAAATAAAACCTACTTGAACAAATATCCTAAATGATTTAGAAATCCTAAAAAAGCATTACTCTCTACTCCTCACTAATATATTTTATACATACATACATTGTTATTTAATCTTTAGTTTTTAGGTTGATAGTTGTAATGTTTTGATTATTATTTAATGTTTAAATTTTTATAAGTCGGCCATAAAAATGAACAACTCAAGCCATTACACCCTACTTCCTTTGTAGGATGCCTCTCGATATAATTAAGTACACCGGTGAAAACTTCCTTAGGAGAGATATTATCAAGGTATAAAATCACGTCATTATCATATCTTATGATAGGGTTTCCTAGATTCATTTCATAAGGTCTTATATGCTCTATATTTTTAGGTTGAGAGATATCAATCACGAGGCACTTATCTAACTATGCAGGTTGTGGTATAAGTATACCATAAAAGTAACAATTAAAAATAAATATAATATAATAAGTATATTATAATAAATGTATCTATATGAAATACATCAATAAATATCAATTTCAAGGTTCTTATGTTTGATTTTTACATACCTCTTTAATCAACAACTTCATTAAATTCTTCTTGATCAATTTCCCTTTGATTTGTGGCAAATGGAATCATTTAGCTACGTGAATGTGTGGGTTTCAAAAATATCTATTCAAATACAATACCCAAACATTACTACATGGCCAAGATATGATTATTTTTATTGATTTCTTCAAGAAAAAGTAACAAAACTATTAGTGATGATCTAATAGAAGTCAAATTTATGAATGAAGCTGTCACAAAATGGTCAAATTAATGTCAAATTAAATGTTGATAATAAAAGTGAACAATGTACTCTATTACAACCTTACTTGTCATTGTAGAATGCCTCTTGACATAATTAAGTACCCTGGTGAAAACTTCCTTAAGAGAGATAGTCTCAAGGTATAAAATCACGGTTTCCTAGATTCATTTCCGAAGGGCTTATATGCTCTACATATTTATAAGTGTATATCGAAGTAACATGAATATTGATGATAGACTTGAAATCCTATATGAAATATCAATAATGATGATGACATTCTTGCAAACATCACAATATAATCACACTTCCATTACAAAATGGAAATAAAAACATTAAATTCAACAAATTCCATTTTTATTATTGATACCTAATTATGAGTTTTCCAAGTTAACTTGGAGAAGAATATGGACATTCAATATAGTATGAAAATGAGTACCAAAAGACCTTTATTAGCATCCAACAACTTGCACCATAAGGTGGGTTTTTTCCTTAAAAGAGATGGAGGATATCCTTAAGCTTTGGAAAGAGTGCTCCTTAGTCTACAAATCAAAGAGGAGTTTCAATTTTTAGCTTTTACATGTTGTTATACTTGGGATTCTCAGGCCTAGGACTACTGTTAATAGTCAAGAACAAGCTGCAAGTTCTAAAGTTTGAGAGGATTTATCTTTGGATGATGTGAATAGAAGGATTAGTGAAGGAACACACATTTCGGGCTTCCTAATCAAATCGGTGAGGTGTAACAAAAGCCAACAAATTCAAGGGTTGGGAATTGAAAATCCCCAAGATAGATTTAGGATCCGGTGTTCTAGCATTTTGCTTGAGGATAAAAAATATTTGGGAAGGGCATCTTTGCCATGTCCTCTTTTCAAATAAAGTCTAAAAATAATTAATATAGCTTAAGTTTCGAAAAGTGACTTTATAAAAGAAACTTATGCTAAATTATTATTAAATAAAGGTGACTTTTCTATTTTAAATGAACTCATTGATTAAATATAAATTCCTTTTATTAAAAAATTTGAAGGCCCATATATGGCACCGCTTAGGAAAAGTAACAAAAAGGTTATAAAAAGAACTGTTGGGGTCATTTGTGAGATATATTTTGTTTATTATCTCTCTCCTTTTGGGAAACGTTATGTTTTTTGTTTGTTTATGCATTATAGACAAAAATCCTTGTTGTGATCAGATTTGTGAATGAAAACCCTATATATCTTCTTGGTGGCTTAATTCAGTGGGTCGATTTGAGTATAATTTTGAACCATCGAGAGCTAAAACATGTTTATTTTCAATTCGTCTCGAGTTTCTAGTTTAGCTAGAGGCACAATTTCAACTTTTCCCACTTTAGATCTATGTTTCAAGAGAATAAATTCAACCGGTGGAGAGACAATCCACTAGATTTCGATCAAGAACAACTAGGGAAGGATTTTGCACCATTTCTAGGGCTGTCTACACCCCTTTGGATTTCATATCATTGTTTAGGTCATCAATGATGGATTAAAAAAATTGTTTCAATTTGCGAGTGTCTCCTTTTGTTCTCCTATTGTCATATGGAGTGTATTTTGTGAGAAAATTGCTGCAATCTTATGCGGGTATTTTTCTTGTTTTATGGTGTGAAAATAAGTATAAATAAATTCAGAATTTGGTTTGAAAATTATTTTTGATCATCTACTTTTTCCAAGCGAGCTTTTAGATACTTTGGGCATACTTGGTATTTTTGCATTGTGATTATTTGATAACTAAAGGATTTTTTTGTCCTATGGGGTTTGCATAAAAATAGATTGGAGTTATATTTTGTGCAAGGTTTTAGGAAATTCAAAATTTCTTTGATATGTCCCATAAGGGACATTAGAAGCAAGTAATTTTGCCCCCCTACTAATTTTCTAATCTTATACTAATTTAATGAGCTTGAACATCATTTGTAGAGGAGTTTGAAATTGCGCTAATCTACATGCCAAAGCCTAATTATGGGTAGGTGGGGCTTCAATATACCTCCTGAAAGGTGGGCCACCATCACACTTGGGTGGATATAATAGGCTTTGAACCTAGGTGGAGAGATTTGAATACTCTTGAAAGAAGTTGGACTACTAACTCACCCAGGCCCCTTGACATAAGAAGTATTTGGAGCATCCTTTCTCTTCTATACATTTCATATTGCCCTAACATCTTATGAATCCTTAAAATAAACCAACATATAATCATTTTTGTTTGATTAAGGCCATGGAGTAGAAACCCTTGTTTTAAAAAAATTATGTTGGTGAAATATAGATCTTTGTGTCTTATTAAGACTTTTCCTTAGTAGGCTTGTTTGGAAATGATCTCTGAGTTGTTTTAGAGATTTCAATGATCAATTCACTAATATACATTCTAATGGATGAATGAAATCAAATGAAATATGTTGTTGTTCTAAGGGATATACTTTAGAAATCAACTTCTACATAATTTCCATTTTGTGGGGAGCAAAATAAATCACGTAGCATGAACAAGTAAAATTGGAAATATGGAAGCTACTATCACCATAACACTTTGAAGTTACCTTGAAGAATCCCATTTCCTATAAAATATCCAAGCAGAAGATGGGTTGTGCCTCCTCTACAAATAATCAATTGCAAATTATAGACAAAGGGCTCAACCATAGAACATCAATAAGAACTCTCCTCATATAATGATCTCACTACCTTGGTGTGCATAAAACACTTTGCTCATACTAAGAATTATGATATACATGCTCTATAGTGATTGTTGAAACTCTCATTTGCATTTGCATATCCAAACACACATTTATGTTTACAACATCAAGTTTTGCATAAGCTTGCTCCACTAACCAAGTTGTTCTGTTATCCATATTTTACCCCGTGTAAAATAGGTCAGCCATGACCCGCTTGCGGGAGAAACCAGAGAAATCATGTTCAAATCCTACAATCAGGCAATAGAAGGACTCTACTGATGGAGTGTCATGGCACTGTGAAAGATCAAACGAATAGATTGCGAGGCGAGGCTCTAAAATGGAATAGCGAGGGTCGGGGAAGGAGAAGACGAGTGTCAAGCAAACCATGGGCTCAAAGGAGAAGGAACGATGAAAGTTTGAATTCTTTAGGCTCAAAAAGCTTGATTCGAACCAACCCAAAAACAACTTAGTATGGGCGAGATGGCGGACGTTGCAAGTGTCCAACCGCGCACCTCAAATATTGAATCCAAAAAGAGAGAATCGAACAAGCGTCAAGCCCCACATGTCCCGAGGCCCAAAGAAGGGCAGATTCAATAGCTAAAAGCCAAAAAGCGGATGGGGCTTGCCTAAAAAGGATTAAGTATAAAGGTGCTAGCGGAAGACATCTCTACTTCACAAGTTTGCTAAAAAAATTGAAATTCAAATTTTTTATTATTGAAGGGCCAACACTTGCTGCCATATAATAACTCATGTATCATTGTAATTGAGCTGCTCCATTCTTACTTGCCTTGAGATAACTATTTTATGTGAGGTGATGTTCTTTGGTTCCTTGTGTTTGAAAAATGTGTTCCCATCATTAAACCTTGTTATCATTCACAATATTTTCCTTATGCTCATCTAAGGTCAATTCAGTTTTTTTTCTTATCCATTTGTATGGTATGACAAGATTATTAGCAATAATGATAGTGAACTTAGAAACTCTACCCTTTATAAATCTCAAAATATCACCGGGATCCCACACCATTATGTACAAACAATTTTGAGCCAAAGGATCTATCTTCATTCTTTTAGAATGATGGAAAAACTGGAATAGATCTGTGCTATCATTCCCATATCTTGAGCTGGAATTATAAGAGTGCTTTCCTTGATGACAAGAATCTTGTACGGTCAAAGTATGGAGCAATAAATATGGGGTATGACTATCATACCTTGGGCTGTAATCAAGATGCTTACCTCCTTTTGCTGATTTAGAAGTAGGGGCTTTTGAGAGATTTTCTACAACACAACTATTCACGTGAGTTAGAATTTCATAATTAGTGACATCATGCTATGTACCTTGGTATACAATATTATAATGTATATGGGTTGATGGAGATGCTAACATGTGGCACACATCCCCTTAGTTATATGCTTATAATATATGGGTTCACATAGGAATTAGTTATGTTGGGTAATATAATAAATGAAAAATTGTAGAAGATAACACAACACAATATATATTGGTGGGCTAAGATGGAAAAATATTCAATATATGCAAAATAAAACTCTCGAGGTAGGGAAAAGCCATACTGATTCTCCTTAAGGAAGTAGTAACTCCACAATCTCCCAAGATGGGAATCCACTTTGAGGGGACACCTCTAACATACCTCTACCAAGTAGAAGAACCAACTCATACATCCATCACTTGCCTCCTAATTATACTCACCTCCTTTAAATAGACATACATTACTCTTAATGGATGGGTAACACCTAATCCCAATGTAGGTCAACTCATTACCCAAGATAATGAATTCCTATTTGAACCCATATATTATACACATATAACTAACTAAGGGGATGTGTGTCACATGTCGGCATCTCCATCAACCCATAAAAATTATAATAGCATATCCCAAGGTACATAGAACACCAACTAAAACATTCTTCTAATTTGCATGCTCATCAACATACTTATCATGAAATTCAATCACATATGGTGTAATATTCATTTTAGGGGACTCACGAGGAAGCTATGCAAAGCTGAAGATAAACAAAACCTTTCAAATTTTTAGTAGGTTGTTATATATGTATAAATTTTTAACTTCTTCCAACAAACACACTTCTAGGAAACACCCTTTTCGGGGTTTCAAACTTACTTTTGTGCTTGGAACCCTTCAAATTAGCTCCACTAAATTATCTAAAATTATTCTATATCAACCACAATTATGCCATGCAATAAAAATGATTTGTAGTTCCCTATAATTGAATATATGAATTTCTATAAAGCCTTTTATACATAGTTACTTTAAAAATTCATAACTTTACATAGGAAACTCCAAAATTCATGGAGGTTGAGATCTTGGCTCTTAAAAATATGGAGAATATGATAATTCAATTAAATTAACCAATTTACCATCAACATATACCACTTTCCCCTCTAATTGGATCGCTCCACTCAATTAGGGAAGATAACCTACAAACTCAAAGAAATACTAGCAAAGAATGATAAATATATTACTTCTTGAATGCCTATTTACAAAATACAATAGTTGGAGAGGTTTTTCATCATCACTACCCTTGTGAGAGGGTTTTTATCCTACACAAAAGTCCTCGGTCAAGGGGTTTCATCACTAAGAGAGATAGTAAAAGGGGCTACACTAGTTTACCTTCACCAAGATATTTTAACTCATACAATCATCATATCCCACAATAATGCCAATAACCTCTATTTATAATAAGAGGGTCATGAAAAGTCTTGAGGATGTTAAATGAGGCCAATGACAATTAGAATTTATTATTATTATTATTTTTTTCCCTTTTTTGGAGCCTATATGATCACCATGACTTTGTATTTTTAATTTATTGTTGGGCACTAGGCTAACCAAAAATATAAGTCCAATAAAAGAAACAATCACAAAATTAAGCACATGATGACATTGTTTGCTTCCTTTAGCTTGTTCACTTGGACCCATGAGGAAGAAAAATGGGTCAAGGTCTTCAAATAGTATTATTCCGAAAAAGGGACGGGACATACAATAATGACTCAAACTTAACAATGCTTGGAAGATTGATAGGCGCTTCCTAGGATGGAAAAAAATTAGTTTTGGAAACTTTGCATCCAACATGTAATGCATCTTTTTCCTTTACATTATCAATACAAACATTATGTTTATCAGAAGTCATACCTTTTTCTATTAAGGGCCATTCACCTTCGACTTGCATATGGGGTCCCTTTTTTCTTGCTTAATGATATCTTGTGGCTTTTAATTTGATGGTTCTTTGTGCTTCTTGATTTCTTCGTTATTATTTTATTTTTATTATAATATTTTCTCTTCCCTCATCACAATATGAGAACTCTTTTCTTGTTGATCAAGAAACAAGTCACTCAATTGTAATGTATGGCTTCAATTTCTTTACGCACTAATCAACAACATTTTTAGCTAGTGTATGTGCAACTAGTGAAACTTCCTGCTCCAAACTAGCCAATAGTATGGATAAAAGATGTTGGGAATTTTATCTCTCTCATTCAATACCAAAGCAATAATTATCTTTGGTATAGAAGACACTACATTTTTGCATGCTTCTTAGTGACAATTACAAGGAAGTGTTGAAAGATTTTAAGAATAAGATCATTACATGCAAGATGAAACATCATAACACATTATGCGACCTTTGTTGTAGTTTGTAGAATTGTGATTCTCTTAGGAAAATGAATTTTGATGTCATATAGAACTTGAAAAATTTCCATAATCATTTGAAACATCTCCCTCATGGTTTTGTTGTTGTATGGAACTTTATGAGTTGTTATTCTTGTAATTTGACTAAGACAAGTGATACTACAAGTCTCACATGTTTTTTCAGGTGTCTTAAAAGATTGGGCTTAAAAAAGAAATAAATGATGAAGTTATTGCCCATTGCATAGCCTCAAAATGTGATTGTTCTCTTTATGGATAAATAGTTCTCCACTTCTCCAAAAATTTGAGTAGATCTTATTTTTATTGTGTTAGATGCTCAAGTATTTTCATTACTCCTTAAAGCTCCTCTCCCACATCTTTTCATCTTATTAATGCCATTTTTTGTTCCTACATCTCTAGTAGAAAAGTTAGTCATCCGTAAATAAGATGGCAATATCACTTCTTTGATACGACTATGATGTTCCCTTGTTTGTCAAAATAGAAAAATATGAAATTTCCAACAAACCCTTTTATGAAAATATATTATAATCCAAAATTTTCAAGTATAACCCATACGAAATGATTTTAATATTAAACCCTTAAAGAAAAATAATAGAATTCTAGAGGTGATTGTTAGTCTTTTATGAAGTAGGATTTTACATGGAGAAGTGGTGAGAAGAGTAGTGGAGTTGCGATAACATTACTTTCATAGTATGGGTTTGTCTGGGTGGCTCGGCTCTTCACGGCCACTCACAGTCGGCTGGTAGCTTCTACCCTCATGGAGTGATGACGATCCAAACCTAGTGGTTTTGTATAATGTTGTTGATGGAGCCAAAACCTGATTTAAAAACATGATTGTGGGTAGATTTGGTGTCATTAGACCGAAAACTAATTTTTGCGCAGTGGTGTAAAAGAAATTGGGTTTGCAAATTGGAGGTAAGGGCACTAGCGAAGGATGAGTTTATTTTTTGTTTCTAGGAAGAAGTATACCTACAATGAGTGCTTAAGGGTCACCACGGTTCTACAGTAAAGCGACCCTCATCCTTATGCATTAGCACCTTGGGCTTATTCGGACTAGTCTTTCTTTGAATTATGAGTGTGGCTTCACCTGCCCTGCTCTACCCTTGGAATTATAGGAACATAAGGATTTTTTCGAGATTGTAAGATCTATGGGAGTGCTCATCATGGTTGATCTAACTACGAAGGATAGATCCAGGATGGTTTTTACAAAGTTTTGTATCAATGTACCTATTGGATCCAAAGTTCCTAAGAGAATTTTCTGGTTATTACTGATGGAAAATGTTAACAAGAAATCAAGATTGAGAAATCTTATAATGTTGGCGATAAGTGTGAGAATGGCGAGTCATAAATCTAAGTCTTGTTGTTGTAATAATAAATCACCTAGGGTAAAGTTTTTCTTTTTGTTGATCAATGACAACCCATTTTCTGGTTGATGATGAGGTGGTTAAAGTGTAAATGATGGCCAAAGATGAGGACGGGGAGGATGACTATGAGAGATTTGAAAGCACGATCGGATAAAAGGAGGCAAATGAGCAATGTAGTGGTGGTGGCCTTTGTTTGTGTGGAGAGAGTGGTGTAGTGTGGAATTTTCCATTCGAGTTGTGCCAAATCGAACATCCTCTCTGGGTAGGGTAATTCAAATTAAAAATTGGAATTAAATGCGAGTGTTATCGAGAGGAAATATGGAAGAGAGGTGGATGCATGCGGGATGGAGGAGAGGGATCTTGTTAGAATAGTCCAAGCGGTTGATTCATTTCAAATGGAAGTTGGGATTCCCACTTGATTGGCATAGGAAGGGATAAGGGAAAAATAATTAATGTAGATAGTTCCCGACCTCGGATGGAATGTTTGCGGATGTTTGTGGGGATAGCCGGTTAGTTGTGGCCCTTGATATTAATGAATAATTGAAGGGGGTCGGTGGATCTCGGGGCCATTAGGGGTGGGTGGACTTTGATCCGCCCAAGCATCGTGTATTCGTATTAGCGAGAGATTATCAAGTGGGGGTCTTCATTGTGTTTCTTGTTGAGCTAAATCAAGCTCTTTTACTTAGTTTTTGTTTGATGGTCATCCCTAGTTTTTTTGGCCTATTCTTTATCGGTGACCCCTGTGTTCCTTGTGTCTCTTTTTCTTGCTGATGGATACATCTTCTTGGTTCTTAACTACTATATCTCATGTCCTTCTGTATTGCTAGGTTTTTTTGTCCCCTCAAAACCAAATTATTACCTAATCTAAAAAAAGATAGAATTATGAAAATTTCTAATTTTTATCAAGCCCTAGATTTAAAATATCTATTTTCGATTTTTAACAACTTTTGATAAATTAATATATTTAAATATATTATAATCATTTATATAAATAAAATAATTTAATTTTATTATATATATATATATATATATATATATATATATATATATATATATATATAAAACTAATTCTTATTTTAAAAACTACCATAAAGTTTGTTTTATATACGAGATAAATTTGTTTTAAAAAAGAAGTCTTAATACAAAAATAAAAAAATCCCACATAAGCCGAATGACTTTATTTGATTAAAGTTTATAGTATAAAACAAAACAAAAATATGAATACTTATATATTAAGTTCGATGGGGAATGAATTTTATAAAGCAAAGATATATTGTAAATAAATTAGACCTAGCTGCTATGTTTTTAAGGGGGAAAGACTTATATTAAAAATCATGTGTGGTTACATGGAGCGGCCCCTTTAGGGATTAATATGAAGTAGGTTGGGTGGAGTGACACCTCCTGTTGAGTTGTGGAGCTCAATTACTTAAGTTTAGCATGCTTTATCAACTTGTTGGAAAACACGAATGTGGCATCGGTTATGTAGGAACCGACTCGGTCACCTAGGATAGACATTTATCGGAAAAGAAGGAACCGCCATCGGTTAGGGATAATCGAAATCGGTTACATTTGCACATGTGTTTTATTTTACTCACGTGAATTAGATTTAATTTTAGTATTAAAGTAGATCTATTTATTGTAATTGCATGACTAAGTGCCCTAAGTTTATATAAGGTATATATAGCTTGGTAGCTAGGGTTAGAGTATCAAGTGGAGAGAGAATTGATGATTATTGTGTAAAATAATTGTGAGAGAAAAATCTTGGAGAAGAAGGAGAATCTTGAGAGAAAGGAAAATCGTACATCGTGAGAGGTGTGGAATATTGTAAATATTCATTGTATATCCTTTGAAAGATTTGGATAATAGATTGACTTGTTTCTTGGTGGACATAATCCACATTTGTTGAACCACGTTAAATATGGTATCGGTTTATATCTCTTGTTTTACATATTTCTTCCGTATAATATTTTTTTATTACATATATGCTTAGATATGATATATTATACGTAAAATCGTGTGCTAACCCCAACAACTGGTATCTAGAGATTTGTTTGAGGGTTTTGTGTGTTGACATATTTACTCATAGAAGGTTTTCGATTTAGTGGGAACTACAATAATGAGAAGAAAACAAATACAAGGTAGAGAAGTTTGACGGATGAAATTATCAATTATGGAAGATGCAAATTGAAGATTATCTATATCAAAGAGATTTATAGTTACCATTGGATGAAAAGTCTAGACCTACAAAGATGATTGATGAAGAATGGAAGATTCTTGACAAAAAGGCTTTAGGATCTATAAGATTGAGCCTAATAGCATCTGTGATTTCTAATATTAGAGAAGCGACATCTGAGTAGAGTTAATGAAATCTCTTGCTAATTTATATGAAAAACCTAATGCTTCAAATAAATTGTATTTGATGAAGAAATTATTTAGTTCTAAGATGCATTAAGGTATATATGTATCTATTCATTTGAATGATTTCCGATCTATTGTAAATGAATAAAAATAGGTTGATATTCCGTTTGATGATGAAGTGAAAGCACTCTTATTCTTATGTTCTTTTCCGATAGTTGGGATAACTTGGTAGTGGTATTAGTAATACATCATTTGCTAATAATATTTTTAAGTTTGATGATGTGGTTACTATAATATTTAATGAAGAAGTTCACGGGGAAAATTAGAAAGGAATCATCATCTAGAAATGTGTTGAATGTAGAAATCAAGGGTAGGCGAAGGAGAGATCCAAGAGTAAGAATAATGAGAAATCAAATTCCAAGAATAGTATATCTAAATCCAGGTAAAGGGAATTACCTATTGGAATTGTGCAAAGAAAGGACATGCAAAGAAATATTGTTGGTCAAAGGATAAAGAGAACCAACACCTAGATAAAGGTAAAGAGGTAAATATTATAGCAGAGAGGTAATGCAAGATGCTCGTATTCTTTATTTGGATAATAGAATAAAAACATGGCTTTTAGATTCGTAAGCTTCTTTCCATGCAACCCCTAATAAGGGTTATTTCAAAGATTATGTCAGAGAAATTTTGAGCATGTTTATTTGGGTGATGATGAACCTTGCAGTATTCTTGAAGTAAAGGGAAGTTCATCTAAAATTATAGAATGAAAATACATGGGTATTGAAAGATGTGAGGCATGTGTCAAGCCTCGGGAGGAATCTTATTTTTGCAAGGCAACTAGGTGAAGTTGGTTACATGGTTACATTTACAATGACTCTTGGAAAGTCACCAAGGGTGCTCTTGTTATGGCAAGAGGCAAGAAGGTAGGAATGTTATATTTTTCTACATGTGTTACTGATTCATTTTATGTATTAACTACTTCATATTCAGATGCATGCATGTGGCATAATTGGTTGGGCCATATGTGTCAAAAAAGAATGCATATCTTACAATCTAAGGGTAAGTTATCATATTTGAAAGATTTAGATCTTGATTTATTTTGTGAGCATTGTGTCTTTAGAAAACAAAAGAGAGTGAGATTTCTCAAAGTTGGGGAAACTAAGGAGCGATAAATTTGAGCTTGTACACTCAGATGTGTGGGGACCAGCCCATGTAGCTTCTCATGGAGGATCCCAGTATTATGTTACTGTCGTTGATGTGTCTACAAGAAAGGTATAGGTTTATTGTATTAAACGTAAATATGATGTTTTTGATACTTTTAAAAGATGGAAAGCCCTTGTTGAGAATGAATAAAATAAAAAGTTAAAGTTCTTTAGATTTACAATGGTGGTGAATACTATAGTAAGGCTTTAAATGATTATTGTTCAGCTTAATGAAATACGTAGAGAAATAATAGTTCCAAGAACACCACAAGAGAATGGTGTTGAGAAAGAATGAGCAAGAAAATCATAGAACTTGCTAGAAGTATGAGGATACAAGCTAGATTACCCTTGCAGTTTTAGGTAGAAGCAGTTGACATATGGTTTATTTGATTAACCATGGGCCTTCAATTTCACTAGATGGAGAAATACAGAGGAAGCTTGGACCAAAAAAAAGAGGAAGATTTTTCTTTTCTTATAGTTTTTGGTTTAGAAGTTTTTGTGCATGTTGATAAGGAAAATAGAAAAAAGTTGGATGTAAAATCCAAGAGATGCACTTTCATTGGTTATGGATCTGGTGATTTCGAATTCCATTTTTGGGATTTAGAGGATTCTCAAATTTTTAGGATTCGTGACATTGAATGGAATGAAAAGAGAATGTACAGGGATCAAATTTTGGTACCTAAGGAAAAACTAGTTGAGAAGTTTGTGAATGAGAATGAACTCTTAGATTTAAAATTCATACATACTGAGGTTACACACAAGAATAGGTGTCGATTGAACCCTAATCGATCTCGGTTTATTGAACCGGTATCAGTTATAGAAGAACCAACATCGCTATAGGTGACGGGCATCATCCATTGTCGAATTGGAAAAAATGTCTAGAGGTTCAGAATGAGCCTCCAAGTACCCAAACACCTATGAGAAGGTCACAAAGGGTAAGTAAATCTCCGAGAAATATTTACACCTTATCTATCTTATTTATTATTAACTAATAGTGGTAAACCAAATTTTTTTGAAGAAGTAATGTAGGATGAGACCCATGTACGGTGGGAGCATGACATAGATGAGTATATGGACTCCTTAGAACAAAACCAGACTTGGAATTTGGTTAAATTTCCGGTAGGTAAGAGGACATTACAAAACAAATGGGTTTACAAAATCAAGGAAGAAAATGGTGGACATAAAAGGTACAAGGCAAGGCTTTTAGTAAAAGGATTTACATAGAAAGCAAGTATTAAATTTAGTGAAATATTTTCTCCTGTTGTTAAAATGAATTTTATACGTACTGTATTGATTATAGTTGCAGTACATGATTTGCATTTAGAGAAACTAGATGTGAAGATGGATTTCCTTCATGGTGATTTTGATGAAGATATTTATATGCAGCAACCTCTTGGGTATGAAGTCAAGGGTAATGAGTAATTAGTTTGCGAGGTTGAAAAAGAGCCTATATGGGCTCAAACAAGTTCCAAGGCAATGGTACATGAGGTTTGATAGTTTCATGCATGAGCATGGTTATTTGAGATTTGAATCTAACCATTGTGTTTATTTCAAGAAGCTTGAAAATGAGAGCTATATTATTTTGTTTCTTGTATGTGGATGATATGCTTATTCAGGGATATAATATGTAGGAAATTGGTGAGTTTAAGGAAATATAGCTCACACATTTATATGAAGGATTTAGGAGATGCAAAAAGAATCCTTTGCATGAAAATACACATAGAGAGGAATAACAAGAAGTTGTATTTGTCTTGAAGGAGGACTATATCTACAAGGTGTTAGAAAGGATTAAAATGTACAATTTAAAACTTGTAAGTACACATATGGCTGGACACTTCAAATTGAGTAGAGATCAGTGTCCTTCATCACATGAGGAGGTCAAATACATGACATGAGTGCCATATTCTTCAGCATTTGGGATTCTCATGTATGTTATGGTTTGTACCAAAATAGACACTGCATGTAGTGGGAGTGGGAGTTGTGAGTAAATTTATGGCCAATTCATGCGATCCAAGATGTTTGAGAGATACATCTAGCATGAAGTTATTCTATGTAGGTTCAACTATTTCTTTATGTAGCTATGTTGATTCGGATATGGATGGAGATTTGGATGGTAAGAGGAGCACTACTAGATATATTTTCGTAGTAGGTGGGAACGATAGTTAGCTGGATATCGAGATTCTAGAAGGTTGTCACTTTGTTTACTACATAGCTCTAGAGTATGTTGTAGCTATAGAGGCTAACAAAGAGATGATATGGATGAGAAAGTTCATGGAAGAGTTGGGAAAGGAGAAAGATGTTTGAAAATTGTTTAGTGTAACTTGAGATTGAAATTCATTTGCAAAAAGAACTCAACGTTTCATTCTAGAACAAAACACATTCGGTTGAGATATCACTTCACACGTGGAAGGTATTGAGATGGATAGATGAAAGCTGGAGAAGATTCATATGAGTGAGAACCCTACCGATATGCTAATGAAGCCATTAGAAAAAGAGAAGTTGGAGCTACACTCCACTTTTGTTGGTCTTCGAGTTTGAGAATTGAAGAGGAAGAAACAAAGCTAAGGAAAGGATTCAAGAATGACACTGTACAAGTATAGTCTAGTAATTTATCTCCAAGTGGGAGATTGTTGAGTTGTGGAGCTCAATTACTTAAATTTAGCATGTTTTATCAACTTGTTGGAAAAAACAGTAACCGCATCGGTTATGTAGGGACCGACATCGGTTACATGTGCATGAGTGTTTTATTTAACTCACGGGAATTAGATCTAATTTTAGTATTAAAGCTAGATCTATTGATTGTAATTGCATGACTAAGTGCCCTAAGTTTATATAAGGTATATATAGCTTGGTAGCTAGGGTTAGAGTAGCAAGAGGAGAGAGAATTGATGATTATTGTGTAAAATAATTGTGAGAGAAAATTCTTGGAGAAGAAGGAGAAGCTTGAGAGAAAGAAAGTATTGTACAGTGGTCAGCGTGTGGTGTTGTGTCCCACTTGTGTATCTCCGAAAATGCGAGTAGGGATGGTAAATGGGCGGTATCCAGGGTGGGTTCGCGTGAACACATTTCGAGACAAAGAGACACGGAGGCCATTATCTTGCCGCATGTCGCATTTGATTAGGTTCACGCGAACCACCCGTTTGCACGAACCCCTTTCACACGAAGGTTGTTCGCGGGAACCCCCCTATTTATATAGTGGAGGCATCTGAGTGGAGGAAATCATTTTCCTCTGCCCCACCTCCTTCATGCGAATTTTGTGCCCACGACCAGTACTAGAGGCCAAGAGCCCACACACCAAACCCACCACACCCGGTAGAGAGCCCACGGTGTGAAGCCCAACAATGGACGCCACCAACGGCACGACGAGCCGGGTATGTTAGCCATTTCAATATTACAGTGGGTGAAAAAATTGAAACCCATTTTTTAGCAAAATCGTAGCCATTAAAATACCATTTTTTGCAAAACCCTGGCTCGTTTTTGTGGTAAAACCCCATTTAAAATCTTAGCAAAACCCTAGCTCGTTTGAAGAACCCTAGCTCGTTTGATTTGCCATTCAAATGACATTAAATGATGAAATTTAACATAGTAAAACCATGAACACCAACATCCACCTTTGGTAAGTCTAGTTATATGTATTAACACCTAATTACTAGCTTTACGGATGATATCAACATCCATAAGGATATTTAAAGCTTTCAATCTTTGAGTTCTAAGCCATAGCCATTTTGGAAACAACATGTTTGTTGAATGTGCATTTCTCCAAAAAAGAAAAAAGTATAGCCTTAGATCGGTAGATGTAATAATGTACATTAAATAAACAAGAACAATACCTCAAAAGAAAATCAACCACCAAAACCTAAATTCAGTATATGCGGTGAAAACTCTATATGTCTATGAGCCTTAATCGTACTAAATTGAACTTGGTATTTACTATCAAATTTTACCTTTGTGAAAAGAGGTGAAAGTTGAGATAATAAATAGGGGGAGAGTATAGGAGGAGAAAAAGTGAGAGAAATGTCTACAAGTGACCAAATCATACATAATAAGAGTGACTAAACAAAACAATACATCAAAAGAAAATCAACCACCAAAACCTCCATTCCGAGTATGTTCATTGAAAACTCTACAACATCTTGCAAACCTTAATGGTGCTAAAGCTGGACTCAAGATCCTACAATCTTGTTCTGGAGCAAAAAAGAGGTGAAAAAACCAAGAGAGAGGGGGAGAGAGAGATGTCTCAAGTGACAACGTCATCCATGATACTGACCAAGAAGGGCATGTCGAGTATTAGTTTTTTCATTCCGGTTTTGAGCAATCGAACAAAGTGTGAATAGCTGATTTCGTGAACCGTGATTTGTAGTGGATGGCAACCATCATCTGATATGACACCTGTGAGTTATGACTTGGTGGAGAGTTGGAGAGTTGGAGCCATCGTTAGCGACCTGCGACCTGGTGGAGATTTGGAGCTATCCCTAGCGCCGCCGACAACCACAGCCAGCCCGTGAAATATATTTATAAATGGGTCTATTAGGTTAGATAGACTTAGTTTAAAATTTAAAACTTATAATTTATAATTGATTTAGGGTTTAGTTATATTTGTTTATAAACTTTCTATTTATTTATTTCTATTTCGTATTAGTATTAAAATTTATAAACTTTCTATTTGTTTATATTATTTAAATGTCATGTAATTTAAGTCTTAGTTCTATGTATATTAAAAAAAGCTATAATGTTATTTAAAAAGTAAATATTTTGAGTGCTTTATCAATTATTTGTTATATATATATATATATATATATATATATATATATATATATACGGATGTTTCGTAATGTTTCATATCCAAGGTTTTTGAAAATTGTTGTTTCGTTTCCGTTTCCGTTTCGTGCAACATAGGTCTAAAGTACAAAGAGAATCTGGCATCAACATGAGAGCTACCCTCCTTGACCTTCATTACCTTCCTTACACTACCTATAATATGGTTGACTATACTACATATAGATAGGTTGACTACGGGTTGTGTTCTTAGAACAAGCGGCTTCAAGTTACCAACTATACTAACCCAAAATAGGTAACTTATCCTCTAGGAAATGGATAAAACTGTCATATTCTCTCTTTTTTCTTAGGTTTGATATCATTTTGGGCTTCTGGTGACACTTCTAGAATGTGTACAAGATTCCTTCGTGCACACAACCTTGTTGTTCAATGTTTGACAAGTCAAACCCAAACCCATATTTTTGATTGATGCAAGATTGTTTGTGAACCTGAATGCTCACACATCCTAATTGTAGCTTATAATGGCAATGGAAGAGTACTTAACTATTATTAGGTAGTTTTTCTTTTGCTTAGAGAAGGTGATAAAAAATTGTGATATCTTGAACACAATGTGAAGTTTGGGCCCCATTTGTTCCCTTGATTTTCTTAAAACCAGATATCATGAAGTAACTCGAATGAGACCACATATCACCACTTAATAAGCAAAAGTGTATGCCACATCAAAAATAGACACATTGAGCTTAGATATAAACAAACTTTTTAAAATAAATACATATAAGACGGGTACTAACCTAGTTAAGAAACATTTTTTGAAATCCATAAAGTTCATCATTTTTTATCTTCAAACCTGAACCATTCCTTGTCCTATTCAAAGACTGCACGTGCATGGAAAAAATCAAAACAAATATTGATCTACCAAACCCATGGGCCATACCTCCTAATTTGTGGCAAACTATGTTGCCAGGAAACATGTACGGGTTCGGGTTCGATATGCAGATACGTCGATTTTAAAAAACCCTTGGGTATGATACCTCTTGGATATGTCCGTACATATACATTAAAAATAAAAAATAATATCATAGTAAGATTAATGTTCAAAACATTCAATATACTTAAGACTTTACATTTTCATTGATCATGTGGCTGCCATATATATATATATATATATATATATATATATATATATATATATATATGATTGCATGCATCAAATGAAACGAACCATATTTATAATATATATGCATGCAATCATACACACACACACATGCAAATGAAACGTATAAACTTCCACACTTATCATCAGAGCTTTGCCTGCATACTCCTAGCAAGGCTTTAAATTTGACATGTCCCTATGGCTGCAAAACATTTTTTTAGTGACAGCAACCTTTTAGTATTACCCTTCAAATAGCGCACATTAGTATTAGTATTACAACACTCATTAGAATAAAAAGAGGCAACCTTAAGTTGTTTTAATGATTTTTAATATATATTTATGTAAATCAATATAATTTATATATACATCTAGATTAAAAATGATGGTTATATCTTAAATCTGCAAGCTGGAAGAGATGGTAGCATCAAAATTTTAAATTATTTTACAGCTAAAAACATGCAAACAGCCATCAAATTTAAACCTGGTCCCATCCTATACCAAAATAAGAGCTTTGTAACAGAATATCAACATCAATCACGCATAATGAAAACATGATTTTTGTCGAATGTATCGAACCCTTACCCAAACCAAGTCAAAATAAAATAAAATAACAACATTATTTGGGCCCCCCATTTTCCCAAACTCCTGGGGTTCACCGCAAATACGGGTACAGGTCACGCCCTAGGTATGTCGACATACCCTGTTGTATCCACGGCGGATCCGTACCCGTACTTGCACCTTCCAGTTTCCTAAAAGCTCACTCAAAAGCCAATCTTTTTGCCATTTAGAAAAATCATAATTCAATTAAATATAGATAATGAAATTCTTGTATCAGTCAGTATATTCATTAAAATAAGGAATATACGTGTAGTTGCATTTCAGTGGTTTGGAAACCACACAACTTTGACTAGTACTCTCATGTCTTTTCTTTGCCATTCTCTCCACTGTTCATCGCCACACATAAATCAGTACATTTTTCTGACATGGATTTCATGGTTGAAGCTTCCTGTCGATGGTTGTTTACATCTGAAGATCGATACTACTCTTTGTGATTCATTAAATTCATCTGTCATAACTATTGTTGGTACCGGGAATTTATTGACGAGTAACACAAATCCACAAGGAAAGGGACATTCATTATCAAAATGGGGCGAGGTAAGCTTATTCACAAATCCCTTCAACTTTTAGTTTCTTCTCTTGTTTTCTGTGTGTCTAATGTTAAAATTGCAAACTATAGGTCACAAGTTCAAATCCCACACAATGTTTTACATGAATATCTGCTTAGTGCTAAAAGGTACGTGTAAGTTCAGGTTTCTATAGGTCAATCTTAGTGGGTTTATCACTTTACTTTCTGTCTACTGGATTTAATTGGGATTTTCCTTTCAGGTTTTATATGCAACTTGCTAGGTTTTTTAGGGTATCTATCAAAAGTTATACTTTTCACGCAACAATTACTCTCTGTGTTTGCGAGAGAACCAAAGACCTAGGGTTCATTTTAAGACACCTCTATAAAATTGTAGGTGGAAAATACTGGAATATCCCCGGAACCAGTTTCAGCGAAAGCGCGAATTGTGATATTCCAAAACAAAAATTTCACCTGGTTTTTCATGGCTCCATCATTGACATGCAACAACAAGATGTCAATAATCACTCCATCGGCGCTGGCGTCGATGGAACATCAATGGTCTTGGTGACGCCACGCATCGCTCCTGATTGATGCGCCACATCGCTCCACCGATTGGCGCGTCACTAGATCCAATTGGCGTGCGTCATTGGCTCATATTGATGCATCGCGTCATTATGGTGGATCCTCTTGACACGCATCACCTGAGCCTATCGACGCGCATCACTAGATCCTATTGACGTGCGTCACTTTGGATCCTATTGACACACGTCTGCGGCTCCTTATAACGTGTGTCAATAAATCCTTATTGATAAGTATGTCGATCAACACTATTGACACGCGTCGGCTAAGACAATTGACGCGCAATCGATTTTTTTACGTGACACCGATTTGCCTATAAATACCCTTCAACGGTCATTTTCTCGTTTTCACCCTCCCGCTCTTGAATTTTTATAGGTCTCAATCGTTGTCAAAGATCTGAAATACAACTATAATGTCGACTTCACATGCTTCCCAACCGCAAAGTTCAGCGAAAAAAAAAAATCAAGAGAATCCAATTCAATCGATTTCCAAGATCAACTACAGGAATCCTTATGCCCTCACATCCATCTTTACATTTTAAAGATGTTTTGAGAATATAAAGATTTGATGGATGCGTGTGAATTTCTGAGGCTCATTAATATGCCCCATTTCAAAGCGAGATCAGGATATTTTGAATTACCTTCCATCATCCTACAATTCGAGAGGGACGACATTTTTATGTGACTACGAGCGATGGCCGAATGTTCCACCAATGATCGAAGCAAATGACATCCATCGGTTTACGGGCCTTCGTTCAAAAATTTACCAATTGTTACTGACCAAAGCAACACTCTGGAAGAAGACAAGAAATTTCTCGAATCAACGTTCGTTTCATGTTGATTGTAAGTATAATTCGTTTTAATTCATATTTTTTATTGTTTTTTATTCTAATACAATTTTGTCGTTATAAATTTATAGTAATTTTCACTGTTTCACATTTGCAGCCCATGTCAATAAATCCAGGCGTGGTGTGGATACACAATCAATTGCACACCACTTTCTTGCTGCACTTATTTCATTTTTTCAATCCAAAATTGTTTTGCGTGGTCAAACTGATATACCAAATTGGGCCATTGCATACATTGTTGCCACTATCTCAAAACAAAAATTCGATTGGTGCACATATCTATCCAAAAAAATAAGAACTGACATAACAAATTCAAAACTTTCAGAAAAACCTTTCATTTATTCAACAAACTATCTCCTCGGCCTTTATTATGAGGCACTTTTAAATTTAAAAGATAAAAAATTCCTACTTGCACTGATGAGGAGTTGATGAAGTTGTCAATTCCGTTTGAAGAACAACAGGTATAAACTATTTAGTTTGTAATTGTATTTCAATTTTTGACATTACAGTGCACAATTATTAAAACTTAAATTTTAATGTTTTGCAAAGAAGATTTATTGAAGCCCTTCCCCGAAAAAAGGTGTTATCGAGAGGAAGAGGCCAACAACACGTTGAGGCTTCGGGGGACTCCCAATCTGAAATGGAAGCTCACTCCTCTCCAAACCCTCAAGCAATTTGAACTCGTTAAACACCGTGAGAAGTAATATCTTCTCATATATTATTTACAAATTCTAAAGTTGCATATTTATTTTTCAATTTAAATTTTAACCAAATGAATTGAAAACATTTAATATTGATGAATTGCAGGAATTTGGAACATACACTGTTTCAAAAACTCAACCTTATTCCCCAACTCACTCCATACAATGCAAAGATGCATTCATATCTTCTAAACAGACACCGAGTACAACTCCTACAAGGCCACCTGTAGCACCGAGAAAACAACCCCTTGAAAACAAGGTACAACTCTTCGATAAATACGTTTAATTTCGAAATTTTTGACTTTATGAATTGTTTTCCTATTTTTCATTTTTCTTATACTTTTCAGCACGTGTCGGATCCCCGATTAAACTGCACACCGACACCCACTTAACCAATAATTTTTAAAATTCCAACTAGAGGAACAGTGAAAAGAACATTGGTAAACGCATGCCTTTGCTCCCGACCCTAGTGGGACACTAAACATTGCCTCCTCCTTTCGAATTCCAACTCTCTCACTTGGTGGCTTGCCCGGTAACTGTGGCATATCTGTTTTGAACAATATAAATTTAGATGAATATTATTTGGGCATTGATAGCAATGACCCAACCGGTTTTTTCGATACTGTGAGATGATTCAAGGCCAACAGTATACTTCAAATTTCAATTTAAATATGCTTTACAATTTTGAATTACATTTCGATTTAAATTTATTTATCTAAATCTTGATTAATTTTTCACAAACGAGATCATCCCACCCAAAGGTAGAAACAAGCAGCGCCTTGATCTTGCCGAAAGCCCCATACTTCTCCAAAGCGGCAAAGATCGCTTCTCTTCATCGATTCGATAGTGAAGCAGTTGCCACCTTTTCCTTTGGAAAACTTAATTGGTTATGATTGTCAATCCCACGCCGTGAGTTTATTCTTCCTCATATCAATCAGCCTTATAGAATGGGAGAGAAGGGCTAAAGTTCTTATCAATGAGATTATTAGTCGTTATGAAAATTATTGGCAAGGGATAATTTATACGCTGCGAATCCCGTAATCAACCCGTAAAGATGGATTCCTTACTTACCCAAGTAAGAAGTGGACTGCCACGTATAACAACAACTATAAAGATGAAATTTTAGATAAGGCATTAAAAAATTGGAAAATATTAGTGCCGAGGCCTAGGCATATTTTAACAAATGGTCAAGGACAAGGATTTGTAAGCAATCGCAAATGCCAAGAAAGAGATAGAGCGGTTGTAAGTACTATTACATTCAAACAATCATTCTTGTTAATTTAAATTTTTCATTTTTAGTAATATTTTGAATTGACATTACTTTTTTGCAGGTTGAAATATGAAAATTGAAGAGTCGGGTGAAGGATTTGCAAGTTCACTTGGAAACAACAAAGAACGACTTTATCCAAGCAACAAAGAATTTGAAGCAAAATATTGTTTTGGTGAACAAACAAAACAATACACTAAAGCGGATAATTAAAGAGCATGGTTTCGACCTTGACATTTTATTCAAAAGCTAAAAGCGGTGATCCAAATTTGCTTTCGCATGGAGATGCGACAAATCAAGAAGAAAAGAATTTCAAAATCGATAGATGTCTTTGCGGAAGATCTTATAAGTTCAGGGGGTTATTTCTGGTGTTGGGGAAAGAGGTACAGCCATAGTGGAAGAAGCCGTTGGGGAAGAGAAGCAGAGGAGTAGAATTGGATAAAGAAAAAGAGGGTTTTGAAAACTAGAAACTTTTATTATTGAGAAACTTTAAATATTGAATTTGAAAACTTCTACTATTGAGTATGTCTTATGGTATTTGAATTTAATTATATGGATTTATATATAGTATTTAATTCTAATTGCATTAGATGGTGATTATCATGAATTATATGTATGTTTCTTGTTTACTTATCATTATCATGAATTGTATGTGGACGTAGATGATGAATGATGATAATTGATAATTAATGATAGATGATGTTGAAATACGATGAATGGACGATAATGATATGATATATATGGACGATGATCAATTTAATGTGGATGTAGATTTATCATCAAGCACAGTAATTCTTCTTCTCTAGACTTTTGTACTTGTTTTAAGATAATTATTCTCTATACTTGTAACGATATGAGCATAATGTCATTAGAATGGATATAGATGATAAATAAATGGAATGTGTTATAATGGATATAGATGACATTAATGATTAGAATGGATATAGATGACATTAGAACGAATAGAATTGTAATGATATGATTATGAATTATTTTAAAAAAACTGAATTGTTTTAATAAATTTAAATTAGATAAATAATTGTGTTAATAATAATTGTAGTGTCAGGAGTCAGGATATGATAATGATATGGTGATGATATGATATATATGGATGATGAGGAATTTTATGTGGACTTATATTTAAAATTGTATAATGTATTGTTTATCCCACAGTTAAAAAAATATATCAAAGGATTTTGCACATATAAAAAATAAATTAAATATAATTCTAAGAAATCAAGAAAGAATCATCACTTTGTGGTAAGAAATTAAACATAATTACAAATATGATAGGGTTTAGCTTACCTCTTGCGTGTTAGATTCGCTAACATGAAATCATCAAGGAGTAACGTCTTTAGATCTTTGTTTTACACGACATTGTAGATAGAGGGTGAGT